>LPNX010938939.1:50726-323074 GCA_001517045.1 Pseudotsuga menziesii
AATATATATCTCATCGCAATTACTTATAAAAATTGATCGAAAAATAAAAATAAGGCCAAAGAATTAATAGATATACCTCTGTTCGTCGTAAAATAAGAATATATATAAATTCATTATAAGAATTGTCTTTGAAAAAATAAAAATTTTAATTAATAAATATATGTCTCATCACAATTACTTGTAAAAATTCATTGAAAAATAAAAATAAGGCCAAAGAATTAATATATACACCTCTGTTCGTTGTAAAATGACAAAAGTCTATATATCATATAAATTAATAAATATATATCTCATCGCAATTACTTATAAAAATTCATCGAAAAATAAAAATAAGGCTAAAGAATTAATACATATACCTCTGTTCATTGTAAAATGACAAAAGTCTAAACAATTAATAGATACAAAAATTCATCAAACATTTAAAAATGAGGCTAAAAAATTAATATATATAAATCCATTATAAAATGCGTTGTTGTAAAAAAACAAAGGACCAAACAATTAATAAACATAACTCCAGTGTACAGTCGGTTGTTGTAAAGAGACTGCAATTTCAAATAATATTTAATATATTCGGTTTTCAAATAATATTTAATATATTTCGTAAAACAGATTAAGAAAAGTGTCACTGTTCTTTTTCATAGTTTGTTTTACAGACTCGAGACATTTCCACCTTCGATATGATGAACCTTGGGCAAAGGGAGTATCCACCCTCGATATGGTGAACCTTGAGGCTTGGTGCGACAACACCAGATTGCTCATGTCCTCTTTCACCAAGGTGGATATCAGTCATGTCTATAGGGCAAAGAGATGGCATTGGGCAAAGGGAGTATCCACCCTCGATATGGTGAACCTTGAGGCTTGGTGTGACAACACCAGATTGCTCATGTCCTCTTTCACATTGGCTCCTGGTCATCTCTTGCTTACTGAATCATATGATGATGAGTTTATTGGGGAAGACTCTTTACAACTTTTTTAGAATTTGCTCATTCTACTTCAGTTTTGATCACATGATATATTTTGAGCTATATCTGGTTATGTTGAGCAGCGGTTTTTGGTATACTGAGGATCACTCACCTGCTTGGATAAGGTACCTGGGCTCTTGTTATGTTCTTTATGGACATATCACAACTGATATTATATTTGTGCCCACTTATGAGAGGACCATTACATGTATTGATACCCAGGTGTTGATTGTTTTCATGTCATCTTGGGTTGTATCATTTTACTGTTTGTACTGTTTTTGCATGTATTGTACTTTTTTCTGATATGATGGACCCATTGGGGTTATAACAGTATTCTGCTGATGTACAAGGTTACCTTTGATTCAATTGAATAACAAGGGACTGTTTTTTTCAACTGATTAAAAAAAAAAAATTCAGTATTCCTATGTAGAATGGTCTTCATTTCAAGTTCATTAAATGCTCTTCAGATTCATTGTAATTATTTTGATACTGCATTTGCCTCTTGTGCATTTATTATCTCGTGGCTCATTAGCTGCAAAGATGGTGGATGAAAAAAACTTTTTCAAAACTTTTAACTGGAGCTTAGATCATCTGAATTATGTGTACTAGATTAACATAATTCTTAAATACATTTGACCTCACCTCCGCGGCTAACGCTGGGGACACACTATACAAAACATAAGTCACATAAGTCAGCAACTAAGTTTGCAATTCTTTGTCAATCTCATATCAGATAAACACCTAATTTAAAAAAAAATAAAAAAAAAATAATAATTTTTTTTTTCTTCCAAACTCTAATGTTTCTAAAAAATTAACTTAGGTCAGCAACTAAGTTTGCCAATTCTTTACCAATCTCATATCATATAAACGGTCATAAATAATATAAATGATCCATCCATATATGTCCCCTTGCAGGGACACACACACACACACACACACACACACACACATATATATATATATATAGTTCAGTAAAGTAATTTATATTTTGTTCTGCGGATTTGTTCTATAGTTCATGAAAGTAATTTATATTTTGGAATCGGGATCATGGCGTATTTTATTTAATGAAAGGGCTAATTAAAGCGTTAACAAGATATTACAATTATTTAATATCTTGAAACGAGGAAGAAAGAATATTACGTTTCATTGACACATAGATTGCTATTATCTTTTGGAATCTGGAAAATCTGGAAGGAAGAAGGAGATTCCATGAAACCTTCAATGGATGGTTATTTGATTTGAGTTGACTCTTGAGGAATGTTTAGATGCACACAGCTGGATAGTTGGGCATTCAACATCTCATCACAAGGCATTCCCGTTCTTAGCATGATATTGGGCATTGATCCATTATCTATCAAACTCGTAATATATAAACCTTGAAACAAAAGTTTGACTGTTCGGATATGGTCAAATCTGCCTTCAACAATTTGCAGTTAAATGAATTTTTATTTGGACATATAAATTCTGAAAAGAGGCTTTCCTCGAAGAAAAATCCATTGCATTAAAAAAGAATATGAACCCATCCCAACGTTTCAAGATGAGAAAGAACTCACAGGATTTTCAAAGCAGAGCAATCACCAATCTCGTCGGGAATTTGGCCAGAGAGACCATTTCCTTTGAGGTCACTGCATACAACATAGTGAATCAACTACAAACACCATAGGTTGTAAAGAACTGTTCAATGTAGCTTACATTGTAATAATCATCTTAAATCACAGAATCCCAAGAGCTTAAATGTAACATGTATTAAACCTTCGGTTTCACATACATTGATTCTAGACTTTTCATGTTGCCAATGACTAGGGAAATTTCACCTCCGAGATTCAAATGAGAAAGGTTCCTACATGACATAACACAAACCAGAGCAAATACAAATATAAGAAGCAAAGCTTGAATCAAAACTATAAAAATAAAGGTGGTGTAGAATTAAGAAAGGCTAAGTGCCCTATACCAACATTCTAGTTTTCCAATAATACGGCACCGTGCACTCGCTTCACCTTATATAACATGAATTCCAATGGAAAGTAAAAGGCCAACTTACAGCCCAACCACATTGAAGGTGACATTGTCGCACGTTACACCCCTCCAGGAGCAGTAATCGTTTGTTGTGGCATCAATCCATTCGTACATCACATTATCAGTATCACGAAATGACCCTTTAATTTTCAAGGCAGCTCCTGTAGAAATTCGAAAAAAGGCCTGTAAATAAGTCTTGAACAATCTAAGCTTCCTAACTACATTACCCAAAAAAAAAACTAACTGCAAAATACAAATATGTTGCATTTCATGACAGCAAAGCTGCAAGTAATGCCAGATTTCCCTGCTGGGGTTTTCAATATAAGAACCCAAACATTGATTGAAATAAGTAAAGGGTCGCCATTGTGTTCACTTACCATCATCTATAGCAACCGATAGAAGGCCGAATGAGTGAAGAAATATGACAAAGAAAGACAGATACACACTAAGCTTTCTCCAACACAAAATGTCATAGATGAGCACCATGGCTGCAAAATACATAACGGCAATGAGAACAACAAAGTTCACTTAGTATTTTGAGTATTCTTCCAATTAGCCAACAATTGCCTATTCTTCCAACAATTACCCAAATCACTAACAGATTCAAAGCCAAACTAGGTTCTTCCAAGTTCCCCATATGAATGGATTGTTGTCTCATCTAATCACAGTACACTGAGCAATCTGACTTGTTGCAACACCAGCCCTCTGCTCCATGAATGAGCTTCGAGGTTGTCAGAGCTACCTATTTTGTAATAATCAAACCAACTACCACTGTGAATAACATTAACTCAAACTAAGCATTTTCCAATGCCACTGCTTACGTTATCACGCCGCCGAGTCTTGGGGCACAAAGACCCAAGCAAACATCACCTGCAAAAGACCAATAGAAATTAAGTTAAATCAATATTTAAAAAATTCAAAAAATAAAAATTAATCAAACTATATTAAAAACATTTGAAAACTAAAAAATTTAAATATGCCTCTTGAATTAATTGACCTAACCGATTCATATATATTCCCTGTCGGGAACATAATAATGTTTAGAGACGAGTAGGCAAAGGGAAATTGGCCAAACAATTAATGGAACTCGATTTTTATGATCCAACAATGCAAAATATAATTTAGTTCAGTTTCAAATATGGTGTATAAATAGAACACTTTCATATGTTCAAGGGGCATTTTATTTCTTGTTTGTATAGGGCTCAAATCCACGATTCCTGAAACAACTAAAGATTTAAATTTAAACTTTCAAACCCACGATTCAATGTAACACTAAAGATGTTAAATTAGGTTTTTTGATGCCAAAGTCAAAAGTACATCAAAAGACTAGAAAATGGATTGTCTAATAATTTTTTGCAAAGCTTATTGCAAATTAACCATAGAATGATGGCGTGATTATTCATACTCTGCCATTATGTGGATGCCATCCCATTGTAAAAGTCCTATTGTCCACTTTTCTTTGCTCCAGTGTTCCAACACTTCCTCGCACCATGGCCATCAAGAAAAGAAGGAAGTTTTTAAACTTGTTATTGTTGTCCACAGTTATTGGAGATTGACTTCTACAGCTTCGACAACAAATGCTCTTTTACCTGTTGGATGAGTGCTCTACTGCCTGGAGTTAACAAAGAAAAGTTATTCATTATTCTTCCAATTTTTTTAGGGAAAACCTCAACCATGATTCAGAACTTGTCTAGGTGAAATATCATTGCAGGTTGGAATGCTTGGCATGTGTTTGAATTCATTTGTATCGGAAAAGCAAGTTTTGTAGCTCCAACAATATGCTCTATTATGCATGCTCATGATATACTCCAGTGTGTTTGCTCCTGTATGTCTGTGGATGGACTTGGAATCTGGCCATACGTATATAAAAGGGAAGAGAATCAGCCGGTGGAATACTACCTTGACCATGGCTATCAAGTAATGATGCATTATGTGATAGTTGCATGAAGCATTTTGAAATGACTATGAGTAGCATTGGTGAGTGACATATGCATGGCAACTTGTGATTTATGTCTAGCAGCATGCGACTAGCACAACTGCCACATAAAATTTGGAAGGTAGTGCACCAACGTGTAGAGAGCGATGCACTAAAAGGAAAACAACATATTAGAAGTGTATATTTAATGTTACAGGAAATAATGAAGTAATGCTATGGTAATTTCTAGCATTACTTTGATTCATAAAATCTTTTCAACATCGTCCACTTTAACCTAAGTTTTTTTTAAGACAAATGGGCACTCTACCTCAAGTTAAGGCCAAATACGAGTGCAAAATGTGTGATTGGTTGATAAAAACTCCTTAAACTTAAGATAAATGTCTAAAGTACATGTTGATCCTTCTGCAAGCTAATTGAAACGACAACAAGCCGAATCATAAAGTTACTCTCAACCTAAAAGTAAAGACTAATAACAACCTTAAATTGATGCCACATAAACATACATACGCTCTTATATACTTTCTCTCCATGAATAAGATTATAAGATTCATTATCATCACCATCAAAATAAAAATACTATAATAAAAAAACACAAACTTTTATCCCTCCACTCCTTTTTGTAGAGACTTTCTCATAAAATCAACGTGCATGGCACTAAGAGACTACAGTATTTCAATCATGTTTAGGAAAAAGTCATGACTTACTTGAACACTAGTTAACTATATTAAATATAGACTTAACTATATTAAATATAGACTTGAAGCATCTCAAAGGCAACAACTTGCATATGGATGAATCTCATACTCCCTAACAAGAATTATTAAATAATGATAATGTTAGGTGATAGATATGTTTCCCACGTCAAAGAATCAACACCAACCAAAATAACATATATCACGATTTCTTTTGATGTTGTGGGTGGGAAGCTCGATTGAGTTTCTTAATTCCTTCCCCAAATACATGCATAAATCATTTATAAATAAATACAATACAAAACAATCACTTTGACTTTAGCAAACCCACATATTTTTGAGTTTTTTTTAATTGTGGTTAAAGTTGGTCACAATGGTGGAAGATTTTCCGTCAAATGGATGTAGCTTGGGTCGTTGAGAGGAATGAAAGTTACCCTCCCCACTCAAGTTTCTACTCTTGTAAGTGACATGATGCTCTTGTAGAGCCCTTTATAATAAATTTTGTGAATGATGAACTTAATATTAGGTATTGAAATTTTCAGTGGAGTAGCCCTATAACAAATGGTAAACCACATTTAAAAAAAATAAAAAACAAAAATTTTTGATTAACTTAAACGAGTGGCCTAACATTACTTTTATTTTGAGCATCTCACCCATATGGATGCACCCCTTATACCTAAGCGTGGCCCCACTTCAAATTCTAATAACCAATCACTAATTTCATGATTATTAAAGATCACCATCTACAAATTAAATGCTAAGCGAACACCTAACTCGATACAAAATTCACAAGCCCGCAAATAATATTTAGCGCCACACATTCACATCATGGGCTTCATTCTTTCATTCGTTTCTTGTATGGAGATTTGATATCCCAACCTCCCAGACACTTAATCCGCCTGGGCTGCAGATGCATGCGATGGGGCAAAGTGAATTTAATAATGGCGGAGTGTGCATTAACGAGGTGCTGCCGGATGATGGATTGAGGGCAATTCTGGCAAAGCTGGAGGACGTGAACGAGAGGAACAACTATGCCCTCGTCTGCAAGCGATGGTTGTTCTTGCAGAGCACCGAGAGGCGGCGCCTCTGCGCGCGGGCGGGGCCTCTCTTGCTGCACCGCCTCGCCGCTCGGTTTACTTGCGTCGTCGACTTGGACTTCTCTCAGTCGATTCCCAGGTCCTTTTACCCCGGGGTTTCCGATAAAGATCTCCATATCGTTGCCACCAGATTCCAGTGTGTCAGGAGCCTAAACTTGCGAGATTGCAAAGGTAGGTTTCTTTCTGTATTTCCCCAGTATCTTTTGGCTTTTACAATTCTTTTACAAAGCACAAAATATTGTTTGTCAAATCACTTAATATTGTTTGTCAAATCACTTCTTGGCTGTCATTTCTCAGTTTCTGAGAAACTAAAGCGTTTAGATCATTTCCTAATTTCTGAGAAACTAAAGCTTATTTAAATGGTTTTCCAAAACTTGTCCACATTTTAATCACAGTATCGTTTTAAATCTTAGTTCAGCACCTCTTCTTAGGAAGAATGCACCCAGCAGTACCAAACTTTCGCCAAAATCGCAGAATGTTCAAATTTTCTGAATTTCGATCGAGTTCAAATTTAAGAGTATATAAAAAGTATTTATGTGTGACAGTATTTTATATTTTACTGTAAATGACTTGCGTTTTATATATACAAAACAAAAAATAAAACCTCCTAATTATCAGAAGAGATGACAATACATATATTCACTTTTGGAGTAAGATCATAAACTGTTTTTGATTCGCATGTTGTTGGAGATTTTATATTATATACCAAATAAGAAATTAAAATTAAACAATTTTTTTGAAGAGATGACTTATAAATATATTTACTTTTGGAGTAAGATCATAAACTGTCTCCATAAACTGTTTTTGATTGACATGTGATAGAAATGCAAGTTTGCTCCTTGATTGACATGTGATAGAAATGGAATTTTGCTCCTGGACTTAAAACATTTTTTTGAACAGATGATTTAATAAATATATAATTTACTCTTGGAGTAAGATCATAAACTGTTTTTGAGTGACATGCATGGTGACATGTGATAGAAAATGCAAGTTTGCTTCTTGATTGACATGTGATAGAAATGTAAGTTTGCTTCTGGACTCTAGTTATTTCAAGTAAGATGATTTTTCTGAAATAATAATAATGAGTCAATCAGTATTTATGGTTAAAAACTCTTATTATCATGTAGCATTTATCGTTAGAAATCCTTATCAAATTATTATAGTACAAACAATTTTTTATTGAATTATTCTAGTACAAACTTTAACTATTAAACGAAATTCAGAGAACAGTGCGTGTTCGCAGAGTCAACTTTGTACAAGCGCCATCTTGGTTCCACTTGTTAGGTAATTGTGACCCAGCAACCTTATACAAGGGACCTGTCACAACCTTATACAAGGGACCTTCTTGGTTCTAGTGGTTAGGTGATTAGTCTTAATGGTGGAGGTGCCCTCCCACATCAAGAATCATGCTATTCCTATCCAAGCTTCTTGTTTCTAGTGGTTAGGTGATTAGTCTTAAGCGTGGAGGTGCCCTCCCAACTCCCACCATCAAGAATCATGCTATTCCTATCCAACCCCATCTGTCTCTATATAATATATAGAAATTTCTTCCTTTAACTCTCCTAACATCGAGGAAGTGTTAAACCTACATTGCTATTTTTTCACGGAAGGGCCTACGCAAACGGATGTTTCGAAAAATGGTTAAAAGAATTTTTTTAGTTTTTTAAAATTGCTTTCCGTCTCTATATAATATATAGAAATTTCTTCCTTCGACTCTCCTTACATCGAGGAAGTGTTAAACCTACATTACTATTTTGTCACGGAGGGGCCTACGCAAACAAATGTTTAGAAAAATGGTTAAAAGAATTTTTTGAGCTTTTTAAAATTGCTTTTGTGAAGTTTTGTAATTTTTATCTTAAAATATTAATAAAAATAAAAGATTAAATTATATTTGTTTTATAAAAATTATATTTTCAGAAAATTATAAAATTGGTAGTACAAATTTTAACTATTAAACGAAATTCAGAGAACAGTGCGTGTTCACAGAGTCAACTTTGTACAAGCGCCATCTTGGTTCCACTTGTTAGGTAATTGTGACCCAACAACCTTATACAAGGGACCTGTCACAACCTTATACAAGGGACCTTCTTGGTTCTAGTGGTTAGGTGATTAGTCTTAAGGGTGGAGGTGCCCTCCCACATCAAGAATCATGCTATTCCTATCCAAGCTTCTTGTTTCTAGTGGTTAGGTGATTAGTCTTAAGCGTGGAGGTGCCCTCCCAGCTCCCACCATCAAGAATCATGCTATTCCTATCCAACCCCATCCGTCTCTATATAATATATAGAAATTTCTTCCTTTTTAACTCTCCTAACATCGAGGAAGTGTTAAACCTACATTGCTATTTTGTCACAGAGGGGCCTACGCAAACAGATGTTTCGAAAAATGGTTAAAAGAATTTTTTTAGTTTTTTAAAATTGCTTTCTGTCTCTATATAATATATAGAAATTTCTTCCTTCAACTCTTCTTACATCGAGGAAGTGTTAAACCTACATTACTATTTTGTCACGGAGGGGCCTACGCAAATAGATGTTTAGAAAAATGGTTAAAAGAATTTTATGAGTTTTTAAAAATTGCTTTTGTGAAGTTTTATAATTTTTATCTTCAAATATTAATAAAAATAAAAAGATTAAATTATATTTGTTTTATAAAAATTATATTTTCAGAAAATTATAAAATTGGTAGTATTATGGTATTTATTTTTTAAATCATTTTTAAAATCATTTTTTATTAACTAGTTTAGATATATGTTTAAAGTTGGAGTTATAAAAGGAATCAAATTTCTCTAAGTATAATTTGTGTATCAATGAAAAATGAACATTAGCCACATATGCCATTTACATCCAAAATCTTCAATTAATATCTATTTACCCATGTGTATCAAGTAAATAAATGTGTAGAAGTCAAACAAAGGAGAAACTATTTAGTCTCCAATAATGATGTATATTGTTTCTAAAGGTTACATAACTCATATATAATGATAAAGGATACCAATGTATATAGTACATTCCAACAAGTACAAATAAATGTGTTAATGTCAAACATTTAAAAGAATCGATTGATAAGGGGTCTTTAATGAAAATCCATTGTCGAAAGCAAGGAACCAATCGTTGATGACTACAAGTCTCAAGGTACTATACGGGTCTCTAGATCCCATTCCTAGAATAAACTAGTCAAATGTTATAGGAATATATTAATCAAAAGGAGGGCCATAATGATTCCCGCATCAATGTAGAATCAATAGATGATAAATGATTTGAAGGTCTTAGATAGGAATATTTAGAGAGCATATCACTTAGCTTGATTTTCTTTTGTGCCTGATGAAGATAACACATGAAAAATACCCTATAGTCAACAACCTATAATGAAAACCACTATCAAAGGCTAGATGTTTCACCACTAAAGAAAATGGAACCCAAGGCACTACATGAATATATGTATTGGCATCAAACATAAGGGAAATTGTTCAATTAGTAATCATTAATGAATATCAACTACTAAACACAAGGAAACACACTAAAAATGAAAATAAGTCTTAGGGTGTTATTGATCCCTAGGTCTATTGACTCTTTTATCAATATGTTGTAATTGATAAGGGTAAATCCTCCACTAAGAAGGAAATGGTGAATCCTTCTACACCGGCATGAGCAAATAAGAGCATTGAATGTGAATGTAAAACATGATTAAATTGAATTAAGGAATGATTGACACTAATTATCAAGATAGTTGAGAAATGGCCAAAAAATACTATCAACTCAAAACTTCCCTTCAATAAAAACACAACAAAATAAATGACTTGGGCAACAACTGATGCCAAAGGAGGCCAACGATATAAATCATTTAACATTGGAGGCATTGAGCCACAAGTCCAGGAGACTGGAAGAGTAACCAATTGGGAGGAGTTTGGTTGTGAACTAAAAATCATTGTATAAATCATATGGAAATATTATTTTGTAGTTGTAGGTATGATTGACTCAAAACGATTGAAATGTTCAAGGGTGAGATGGACGTTTGCCAAAACTTCATAAAACCAAAATAAAGATCTTGATTATTTCACCCTACTCTCTTTTTTATAATATTTTTTTTGTGGTGTTTTCATATTATGAAAACCTAAAGAAAAAAGAATGTTGAAGTAAAGTGGAGAAGAAAAATTGCAGGGCAAGCAACTAAATTTCAAGTGCACAAAATATACCTATACAAGAATAAGCAAATTCTAATGCATAGGTTACGGACACTCATAAGCGTGTTTCCTCTAGGATAAAGTAGTCTTTAAAGCAGTAACTAAAATAAAAGGGAAAGTGACAACAAAGAACACAAGGGACGGGAGTAAGGTGAGTAAACTGAAATAGGGCATTAAAGAAAGTAGCAGAATAAGGAATAAGTGAAGCAATGGAAACAAACCAAAAAGATGGGATCCCTCAAGGTATGGCTAAAAAAAGATGGGATCCCACAAGGTTCTTGGATGGGATCGCTCAGCTATGGAAGACAAATTACGGCTTAAATGTTGCCAAACCATATCTCATTAGAATGGATGGCCATGTTTCAATGTCCCTTATATGGAACTCAACCTGGAAAAACAAGTCATTGATCCAGAATCATTAATTCTAGGATATTAAAGATGATTAATCGACAATGTTTTGGGAAGAATCACGGCAACAACTTCCCAGGCTAGTCGAGATACACCCCATATTAAACATCCATGCCATTCTTAGCAGGAACAATTTCTTTCAGATTAATCATTTTTGGGACCCCTTGACCAATCAACAAGGCTTCAAAACCTAGATTCAACCAACCAAATGGCTAGTCACAGAGGGACACGAGAGTTGGGGATATTTGTAAGAATAACTTCAAAACAGACACTTAGAAATCAAAATTGGCCCAGAAAGGCTTAGATGGGGCTACAATCCTAGTGAAAACTTCACTCTTAAGGAGTCCTATCATTTAGTTGTTTGTCATCATCATCTCTCAAAAGAGTGCATTTGGAACCAAATATGGATCACAATTTGTGGCTGAAAGTTTTTATTTTCATATGACTAATTGTTTGCAAACACATCCTCATCTTGGACAATCACCTCAAAAGGGGTTTCAAAGGTCCATCCATCTACTAGTTATGCAAAAGAAGCTTGGAATCCATTAACCATCTTCTAGACACTTGTGCTTTTACTGCTACCTTGTGTGACAAGGGCACTTCTACCTTCTGAAGAACTAATTGGGGGACATGTGACATTGCTTATATTTTTTAGAATTGGAAGGAAAACCCTTTCACCAATCCCCTTTAAAAATTGAATATGGCAGTTATTTCAAGGCTTCCTTGTCTGGGAAACATGCAAGGAAAGAAATTGCATAACATTCTAGGACAAAGCCAAAGACAATAATCTCATTTAGGCCATTGTAACATAAAACACTAGAGAAAAACTCCAACTTCATCCTTTGTCTAATAAGGATCTTCAATTCAATTCTCGGGAACATGTCATCTTTGGGGCTTGGGAGATAACTCTTGATTCTTCAATCACTAGCCCAAACTGAAAAAAGTTGCACTCTGCTAGTCCAAACTTTTGGACACCTCCACCATAAGGATTTATTAAATTAAACTTTGATGGAGCTTCTAAAGGGGATCCAGGTCCAACTGGCTATGGGGGAGCCTTAAGAGACAAGGAAGGGAAAATTCTCCAGCGTTGCCATGGCCACACTAGTAGGGACATCAATAATGTTGTGGAAATGGCTGGATTACTACAAGTTATAATGCTCACGATTAAGTCTGGATACATTCAACTTGTTGGAGAAGGTGATTCCCAACTCTTAGTTAGAATGATGCAATGTATTCCAAATGGCACCCCACTATGACACAACCAACAACCGAGGCCTAGAGGATAGCCTGCAGCAACTTGCTTAGATCTCCTTCCTCTCATGGTTGCGATCCTCCATTTCCATGTTAGACGAGAAGCCAAGAAATTAGTAGATTGTCTAGCCGATGAAGGCATTCAAAACGAATGTAGGATAATTGCAAGAAACCACTCTACAAAAGGAATGCAGGATAATTGCCAACAACGATCTCAAGCTCTCGGAAGGGGTGAGAAGGGAGGCATACTCTTCTCCTCCCACTTTGCATGTGTTGACAACAGATGCCAATGAGGGAAGTGGACATGGAGTTGAGGAGGAAGGGCACATGGAGGAACACTCTCCCATACATTAAACCAATTTCATCGTGTGATGTTAAACCCTATACCCCTGTTGCGGTTCCACGCTTGAAAATTCATGGCTACCAGGAAGGGGAGTCTACAACCTCGATCCTAGTTGTACTTGGATATTGACTCAAGCATGAGGGCTTTAACTCTCGTTACTCAGACATTTATGAGGAAGCTATGGCTAGTCGAAAACATTTTGATATCTCCACGCTCATTAAGTTTTTGTTTGCCACTCTATAGGGGTACTTATTTAAGCTTTGGCTCTCTCCCGGTCTTCCTAGTTGGGGACTCGCAATGCTGCAATAATGAGCACATGGTCATTGTGGGGGAGGGCATCAGGCAATGGAAGATGGATGTCAGGTTTAGCAAGGAAATCCCCTAATATATGTGGATGCCAGGCTTAGCAAGGAAAGCCCCTAACATATGTGGTATGAAACAGACTAGGCGGAGATGGCTCTTATGGCGAGTTGTAAACCTCAATCGAACAAGGAAATGCAATCCAAACCAAAAGGCATCTCTAGAACCGAGACCCCATTCACATGGGCTATCACCGATTTGGACCCCTATTGGGTTATGAAGCTTCTCCTAGGTAGGGCAATCCTAGAGCACCGCCAAACTCAGTCTAACATTCTTATGGTTATCCTTCTCATCTGTGAAGACATTAACACCATACACAACAAATTGGACATTCTCATAGACATGACTAATACTCTGTTGTAGGAGTGCACCTAACAACATGATAGGCTTGCTTCTTTTCCACTCTTGGTTTCTACATATGATTGTCTTAGGTAGCTCTCTCGACTTTATGGATTTTCTCTTTGAGTAACAATAACATATGTGTTTTGTGTTTAACAGTTCCTTTTGTAGAATTTTGTGCTCTATACATAATATGGATTTTGAGTAGAGAAAGCTCAGTTTCCCAATTACTTTTGGCAAGCCATATCCTTGCAATTACTTTTGGTAAGTCATATCCTTGCAAAACAACTTAGTTCTTGTATAGTTGTTAAAACTAAGTATTATTTGACTTTTAGCTTAATTAATTTATCTATCATAGTTAACCATTCTATTGTGTTTATGTTTATTTTTTAAGTAAGTATATTAAATATAGACTAAGACATCTCAACGGCAACAACTTCCATATGGATGAACTCATGAACTCATACTCAAGTATGTTAGGTGATAGATATGTTTCCCGTAAGTATATTAAATATAGACTAAGACATCTCAAAGGCAACAACTTCCATATGGATGAACTCATACTCCAAAACAAAAATTATAATATTAAATATAGACTAAGACATCTCAAAGGCAACTACTTCCATATGGATGAACTCATACTCCAAAACAAAAATTATAATAGTAAGTATGTTAGGTGATAGATATGTTTCCCGTGTCAAAGAATCAACACCATTCAATCTCACTCACGATGTAAACGCTTCTTTCTCCTTGGACTTGAGCACATCCAATTTAAAAACAAATAAATAAAATAAAATACAAAACAATCTCCTTTCTCCTTGGACTTGAGCAAACCCACCTCCTTTTGACTTCTGAGTGTGTTTTTAATTGTGATTATGTTAATCTCTTCTCTACTTTGACTTAAGCAAACCCGCCTCCTTTTTATTATTATTAATTTTGATTGGCTTTATTGAATTGTGATTAATGTTGGCGAACGGTGCATGGTTTTGATTAACTTATGAGTGGCATGGCATTGCTTTTATTTTTAGCATCTCACGCATGCGTAAGCATGGCCCCACTTCAAATAGCATGATCATTAGAATATGAGCAAGATAACCATATGATTATGTATAAAACAATAAATAAATACGCAAATTTAAGCCAACGCCTAACACAATACAAAACTCATTCAAAATCCCACACAGTTCTTCACATCATGGCCTTCATACTTCCATTCGTTTCTGCTCTTCACAGCAACAGTCATGCTCAAAACTCCCCACGATTTACTCTGCAAAAGTTTGCGAATGGAGATTTAATCCCCCGACCTCTACACAACTAAGTCCGCCCGGGCCGCAGATACATATGATGGGGCGAAGTGAATTCAATAATGGTAGAGTGTGCATTAACGAGGTGCTGCCGGATGATTGGTTGAGGGCAATTCTGGCGAAGCTAGATGACGTGAATGAGAGGAACAACTATGGCCTCGTCTGCAACCGATGGTTGTTCTGAGCACCGAGAGGCAGCGCCTCTGCGCGCGAGCGGGGCTTCTCTTGCTGCACCGCCTCGCCGCTCGGTTTACTTGTGTCATTGACTTGGATTTCTCTCAGTCGGTTCCCAGGTCCTTTCACCCCGGGGTTTCCGATAAAGATCTCCATATCGTTGCCACCAGATTCCAGTGCCTCCAGTCACTAAACTTGCGAGAATGCAAAGGTAAGTTTCTATCTGCAACCCCAAGTATCTCTTTGCCCTTTAGAATTCTTTTATGAAGCACTAAAAAAAGGTTTGTCAGATCACTTGTTGGCTGCTATTTCCCAGCTTTTTGAGAAACTGAAGCGTTAAGATCATTTTCTAATTTCTTTTTAGTGCCTGTCCGCAGTATCGTTATAGACTTATCCGAACAGGTTACTTTCCACGTGAAATATATCCCCGTTAACCTTTCGACGAGAACGCCCACCGTTGATGCTAAATGGAATACCATCTGTTGTTTTAGTTCTATAACTCCACTCCACCACCTATTCTCAGGAAGAATGCACTCAGCAGCAAACCTTGTACAAGGGGCATTTTGGTTCCACTTGTTGGCTAATTATGACCCAGCAACCTTATACAAGGGGCCACAAATATTCAGTGACGTATAAGGGGCCACAGATGATTCAGTGTCCCACCATCAAGAATCATGCGATTCTTATCCGACCTTATCCATTTCTATATAATATATATAGAAATTTCGTCCCTTCACGATATTTGATTTCGTTATCTAATATATTTAGGTTTAAGATAGAATTAATATAATTTAATTTGTTTTATTCAAACATTATTTGCATTTTTTTTTATAGAGAATAGCAAAATGCTATGTATAGAGGAGGTGTGTTATGTACAAAAATAAACAATTAAATTTTTTTCATATCTATCATAAAATAAAAAAATTAAAACTAAAGAAATTCATGTTCACTTATAAAATAAAAATTTAAAACCAAATAAAAAGTTATTAAAAAATGGTGTTGACTCATAAATTAAAAAATTTAAGATTAAAAAAATTACTCCTCAATAAATTTGATGGATTTTTCTCTCTACTTGATAGATCCTGATTTAAGATGGATCTATGCTTGTTATTTCATGTTTAAGATGGATCTATGCTTGTTATTTTTTTTGGATCTATGGTAACTATGCAATAAATTAAAAATTAATTTTTATTATATTTAAAATTATTTATTTGTAAATTTTTATTATTAATTTTATGTCAAGTACTATTTTTTTCATATACATCTTAAACCCTAATCTATTAAGCATAGAGAGGGATCCAATTTCTTGAAATGAATTCTTTTTTAATCTTAAAGTGAAAAGATTTGATCTATCCCTTGCTTGATTGATTGGGGTTTAGGTTTAATTTTTTTTTTATCTTTTAGGCCAAGGTGGATTTTTAAAATTATTTTTTCTAATTTATTTTATCTTATGAGGCCACACTTATTTTTTAATTTTATTTTTTGGTAACTTTAAGTTATGTTACAAGATCTCCCTCATACTCGCTTCTAGAGCACCTTTCTGGATGGATGCAATAACATTTACATTTAAGAAATTTGATATAATTTTAAATGGTGTAATATAAATATTTAAAGTTCTCAACTTTTTCCTATTTTTCTTAGTGTTTTGTTACAAGTGTAATTGGAAATTTGTAAAAGTTCTTAGAATTACATATTTTAGTTATGGAGATTGCATAATTCAGATGCCATGAGAGGGTGTTGAATCTATTTATGGATTTAAAAACACAATTTTAACACTTCTAAATTTGGACTTTAACAAAAAAAGTTTACTAGATTTGACCAAAACCTATTAGAAAGCCCAAGACATAGAATAAATAAAATAAATAGACCACTCTAAATATTTGATAAATCCAAATCTAAAAGGAGAGATCTCATATACATACACCTAATGGTCATTTTCTTATATATTTCAATGAAAAATCCTTATATTTGATATTTTTCTCCTCATAGTTGCGTCCCATGAATAACACACACATATAGATATAATTTTAATTTTAATTATTCAATAATATTCGTGTTTAATGACTTTCTTATTATAAGGTGGACTCGTATTGAATATATATTAAATAAGAGCACATTATGAGGAGAAAACCTTAAAACATGATATCTCATGTCTCTCTGTCTCTCTCACACACACATATCCCTGTATGTCATGGACAACATGATTCAATCCCTTTCTATAGAGGAAGAAGTTGATTCAATCCCTTTCTATAGAGGAAGAAGGTTTCTCTTTAGAAGAGATGGAGTCTGCAAAGAGAAAGCTAAGGACATCAAATGATACAAAGTGGGCCTATCCTCATCTCGTACATCAAGAAGCCCTTCAACTTATTAAGTAGGGTTTTCCCTAAATCTTGGACACAGATCCTTATTGTTCCTATTGGAGATAAAAACAATCCGTTTAGTTACAATAACCTTCTTTTAGCCAAGTTATATGGAAACGAAGATCAACATATGGCTATAAAGTCACAGGAAAAAAAAGTTAAAGGCTAGGCATAATTTAGGAGCTATAATTCAATTATGGACCACCTTGTTGCGCTTAGGACCACTGATGAGGAGTGCCACAATAATAAAACCAATATTTTGTGTTGCCTTATTGAATTTTGAAAAACATTTGACATAGTGCCCACAACTATCCTTTGGATTATATTAGAAGAGCTAAAAGTTCCTTTTTGAGTGGAGGGTTGTTGCGATAAGGTTGTATGAGAATGTTATTGCCAAGCTAAGGAACTTTTAGGGCTAGCAGTCAAAAGAAGTTAATTGCAATATAGGAGTCAAGCAAGGCATCACTCTTTGGGAGGAATCCCCTTTGGCTTAATCAATGATAACCTTGGAGTCACCATACACTTGAAGACAACGAATGTTTTTTGTCATTGCAAAATTTAAAAGGCCCCAGAATGCCAAAAGTTTCGCTCGTGTAGTAGTTCCCTATCCACACCCTAGCTTGAGTAAAAATAAAGGTTTATCTGAACTTTATAAGGTCATACTGCCCCCACAACCTTCACTGGTCAATGCCCCATCAAAAAAACCACATGGATAAAAAGACCCTAGGCTTGGATCCGAAAAAATACACTCCTTGTTAACTAAAGGAGGATTGAAGTATTCATAGAAAAAATTGACTGCATGGATGCCGATAACATCAGGGTAGCAAGTGTTATTCTCAAAGATATTCCCATTTCCTACCTTCCAAATTCCCCACCACACAAAAATTGGAAGGGATCTCCATTTCTTGAATTTGTTGACCCAGTCTTGAGAATTTCACTCCAAACTAGGACAATTCCAGCTGAAAGCAAAACCCAATTTTTGAGAAACAATGTCCCAGACTTGCTAACAAAAAAAACAAGAAAGGGAAAGATGATCAACACTTTCCTCTGTGATTTTGCAAAGAGCACAAATGTTTGGGCCAATGAAACCACGCCTGCATAAATTGTCCCAAGTGAGAATTTGGTTTTCCAATACCAACCAGGAAACACATTTTAACTTTAGAGGATACTCCCATTTCCAGATGTTAAATTACCAACGATTTGATCATACAACACTGAAGTCGAGGGTGATGACATTATATGCTTCTTTATAAGTAATCTCTCTTGAACTTTTATTTCTTTCCCAAGCAAGGACATCTTCATTGCTTCCCAACCACACACCCAGATTTCTCAACCAGTAGTGGACTTTAACCATTCAACAACCAAATCACCTGAAAGTCCTAACGAGCATTCGATAACCAATAAGAAGCCAAAGAAGTTGAAATGGAATTTCTACAAGAGGCTATATGCTTTTTCCCGATACACATAGATGTGATACTGGACCTTTTGAAAGCCTAAAAAAACCTTCAACAACTAAAAAGGGATCCACCCCAACAATGACCTTAGAACCATCGCCAATCCACCAAGATAACCATTTTCGCAACCAACTAAAAACCTTTGAGAAGCCAAGCTAGACGTTGGAAGCTTGAGTCACTCGCTTTTGCTCCTTTCTTGCCCAGTCTTCAACCAAGAGCGATCTTAAGTATTTTTCCTTGAATTACTCACTCCACAACCTTGACCCTTTTAAACCACGCTAAAAATATTTCAGTCTCAGGGCTTTCCAAGACATATGCATGTCATTTATCTCCCACACGCCCGATTTTTTTGGCAAGCAAATCTTGTGCCACCCCACTAGGTGGAATTTCCATCCCTCCGAATGACCAACCCATAAAAAAATTAACATCTTTTTCCTTATACAATCAATGATGGATAAAGGGATTATTGCCACGACCATCCCAAAAACATGGATACTTACTAGAACTGATTTTATTGGCACTAAATGCCCTCCCAAGAACAACCATTTATAGCACCAACACTTAATATTCATGTCTACCTTCTGAGGGAGCCATTGCTAGTCTTCAATTCAATAACACTTGGGCTTAAGGAAGTATCCCAAGTACTTAAACTCTTTGTTCACAAGCTCCATATTTAAAGGAAAAATACCACTGATATGCTCGATCTCCTCCTGGTTTACATTGTTATGAAAAAGACACGACTTGTGACCACTCATCTCCATACCATAAGTCGGGCAAAAAACCAAAATAATTCTCTGCAAGGCTTCTCATTCCGAGCCAGAACCAACCCCAAACAATATGACATCATCCATGAATAAAAGGTGGGTTATACTGTGGGAAGCAATGACTTTTACCCCCCTTAATAATGTTATTCCTCTTTGCATTCAACAATATTCTGTTTAGCCCCTCTATAACCAACACAAAGAGCAGTGGCGACAATGAGAAAGCTTGCTGCAAACCTCAAGAGCTACTGAAAAAACGAGTGGGGAAGCCATTAACTGAAATTGCGAATCTTTTCGAGGTAAAACACGCCATGATCCATTTGGTTACCTCCTAGGGTAACCCCACCTGCAATAAAACCAACCTTAAAAAGAGCCAGTCAACACGATCGTAAGCTTTAATCAAATCCATTTTGAGAATCATTGCTTCCAACTTCTTAATTTTGACGGAATGAAGAGATTCTTGGGAAACACCGATGGCGTCCATAATTTGATGTTTGGAAAAGAACCCAAACTGCTCCAACAAAAGGTGCTTAAACAGGACATGCTTAATTATGTTGTCAATTATCTTAGAAATTATCTTGTAAATGAGATTGCATAATGAAATTGGCAGATAATCATTCAAAGGTTTAGGTTTAGAGAATTTATGAATGAGGGCAACATAGGTAGAGCTTACAGAACCTGAAAGATACCCCTCCACACAAGATTACTCAACCACCGCCAATAGGTCCTGACCTAATAGGTTGAAAAGCTTGGAGAAAAACTCCATAGTCCAATCGTCTGGTCCAGGGATCTTGTCCTTGGTCAACTTCTCTAGTACAACTTCCACTTCGCCCAACGAGACCTCCTTCCCAACTAGCATATCTTCTTCCTCATTGAAGAACTTGGGGTAATGCTTAAGAACCTCTAACTGGTCATTAATATTTGCACAACCATGTTTTTTAAAAGAGTTTGCAAAGTGTTTAACAACTTCACTTTCCATATTATCTTGGTCGCGGATGACAAAGCTAGAAATGTCCTTCAAATCCCAAATTGAATTGATATTCCTTCGGTGGCTAGCAAATTTATGGAAGAATTTAGAGTTGCCACTCCCCTCCTTAATCTAGATGGCCTTGCTTTTCAATCTCCAAGAGTCTGCTTCAACCTTCAAGATCTTAAGCTTCCTTGCCTCCAATAGGTGCAAAGACTCTTTTTTTGTCATATAAAACACACCAAACAAGTTTCCTTTCAACAAGGCTGAGATCTTCTCCTCAATCTCCATAAACTTTGCCTTTAAACATGATTTTTTTTTGTTTCTCCCACTTGGACACTATCCCACGCAACTTGTTTAGCTTCCTCGTAAGACCATACATGGATGAAACCCCCAGTTCCTGATTTGTGGAGCACTAGAAATCGTCAACCATCTTGATGAAATCCTCATCTTCTAACTAAACACGATTAAAATTGGAAGGGAAACACTGTTTCTTTCTTTCGAGATCCAGTTTCAAGATGATAGGAATATGGTCGGACACCCCCGAGCTATATGACCAAGATCGAAAATGAGGAATCAAGTTTGTCAATGCTTCAACAAGGAAGAACCGATCCAACCGCTTGGATATAGTCAAAGACCCAACTCTACCATTTTGCCAAGTGGGGGTCACCGACTCAGGAGTAATGTCCACTAGACTCTTGTCTTGAAAGAACTAATTGAAAAAACTAGAAAGCAGATAATCTCTAGCACTGTTTCCCCAATCTCACTCGAATGTACTGTAAGATTCAAATCACCCCTTATGATTAGGAATGGCTCCTGAAGAATGTCACACATTGTTAAAATTTCCCAGAACCCCTGTTGATTTTGATATGGGCCATAATAATTTAAGATTTTTAATTGACACCTCTAGCACCCTTATCTTCCCTTTTAAAATGACACCAACAACATAGGTAAAAGGCTATAGGGAAGCCAACGCAGGGTTCCAAATAACTAACAATCGACTAGACTGCAACCGCATTCGTTGCACAACATTCCCACCTCGTGAACAGATGCGAGAAACATTCACAAACCTTCCCTGCTAAACTCATTATTTCCTGAATCAAAAAAAATCTATCCAAATACTCGCAAATATACGCTGAAGGGAAAATTTTTGGGAGAGCCCCCTATCCCCCTTATATTGAAAGACAAAACCAACATTAGTCTAACGATTTTGAGGCCTACTTTGCTCTAAGAGGCCAGAAAACCGACAAACTAGGGGAATGACAAGATGCAACTTTCAGTATGGAAGAGAGGGGAACATACAAACTGTCTTGACTGGGTGGACCACCAGCATCCTCCTGCGACACCAAGGACGAGGTTTTTTGGGGTTTCTTTTCTTGATGGTGACATTTTTGAAACGGATAGAGTTGACATGAGAGACTCCCTCTTGGGAAGGATTGTTAGAAAACACAGGGATCCAATCAAAGGGTTGCGAAGATCCATCCAAAGCATCCAAACTATCGCTATCCCGCTAGTTGGGTTCGAGGTGACGACTACAACACTCGAATTCCCATCCCTAAAAGCTGCCACTTCCCTCCACAGGGACTACAAGGGGGTTTAGGAGAAGCACTTGAAACCAGGACCTCTGGGACTACAAGAGCAAGATTTGGGTCCCTTGAGACCAATAGACCATAAATAACCCCTTACTGATTCAAAACCCCATCACAAGAAAAATTCCTAGGAACTTCCACCAAACCTTGACCAACCGAGGACAAATTCCCCTTGCTTAGACAACCCTTAATCATCTATAATCCTTGCAAAGAAAGAGAATTAGAGGAAGAAAACAGAAATGATTCCAACTTATTGATGATAGGATCCATCGACAGAGCGGTTTTGAATTCAATGGACTCCTCGTGACTGTCAGCAAACTTTGAAGCCACCCTTGGAATGGGAGATTGAGAAGAAGGAGCCACCTGATCTACTTCTAATGAGGACCCGAAACCCTCCTTCCCTTCAATGCCATATTTTCCTGGACATTATTTCTTTAAATGACTAGTCATTCTATAATGGAAACACCTAAAGCGATTTTTTTTTATGATCCAGGCATTGATGATTTTTTTTATAATCCAGACGTTGATGAAACGTTTCATATCCCAATTGGATGACTACCTTCGTAGGAAGCCCTTTTGAGACATCGAGTTCAACCATAAAGGAAGCCATCTACTTGTCTTCCCCATACAACATATCCCTTTCCATGTGAATCAACTTCCCTACCCTGGCTGTAAGATCCTCAAACGTCGACCGCGACCAAAGTTGAATAGGGAAGCTTGGAATCAAGCACCAAAGATGTCGTAAAGTCACTGGTTCTTTCTCCAGATTAAAATCCAGATGCCATTTTTTTTAGAAACAATGAACCACCCCTAATTACCCAAGGTTTGGCTAGGATTTTTGTCGCCGCTTCCATCGACAAAAAATGAAAGCAGAACCACCCATTGACTAATATGTTTAGCTTGGGTGCATAATTAACCAACAACTTCGAATTTTTCTCTGATCTAGTCCACAAAATCCTGCCTATTCAAGGAAATGTATTTAAGACGCCCAATGAGGGTTTCGTTGCAAAACAAGTAATGTTGATTGGGACATCCCTGCCAACACTCATATAGATAGGCTCTCCAAAGGCCCGCCAAGCTTTAAGGTTCTTCTTTTCCCTAGCCTTCTTCTCGAACACCCACTTACCAGGACCACTAAGCCCACCTTTCCTCCATGCACAGACAGACGAGGCCTCCAGACATGAGTTAGGGTTAACCGAAACCCCACCCTTAGGGAGAGATCCTTATAGCTTCTGGCTATCTCTTTCCACCTGACCCGAGGACGAACTCGGGTTACATCCAAAGAGGTGTTGATGTAATTGTAACTTCGGAATGTATTCATCCGTATATCTTATGTATTGTACCCCGATGTTTATTCCAAGATGTGTCTGTAATGTAATTGAGTCATGTCATACCCCAATGCTTATTCCAGGAAGTTTCTATAATATAAACAAGTCATGTCAAGTCAGTGTGGGTAACCCTCCTATTGGTCAAGGGTTAAAGTCCCCACAGTTGTGGGGCCCTAGAGTTATTAGACTATCCTAGAGAAGTCGACCCTAGGTGAGTCATTGTAAGTTGGGGCAATAGTCCCCACCATTGTGTTAAGGATAAACCTCCTTGTTGGTCGGAGGAGGCAAAGTCCCCACAAGTTGTGGGGCACCAGGGTTATTAGACACTCCTAGAGATGTCGGCTCTAGTAAGTAATTGTTAAGTGAGGCCGACATTTTGGAGTGGGTTTCAAGTGAACGGAAGAATATAAATAGAGAGTGAGTCTCTTTATTTATCACACACACACTCACTCATTGGGGCGCATGAGTGAGAGGAGAAGTTGCTGGGACAAGAGAGAGACTGCTGTTGTCGGGAGATCATCTTTATGTTTTTGGGTTTTACTTTTGGTGCTGATTCTATCTCTGAGGAAGTTGCGGGGTTTTCTCCTTTATGGTTTCCCCAAGGAAAATTCTTTGTGTCTCTTGTCTCTTGTGTTTTATTGCTGTGCATGTTATTCTCTTAGTCAAAGATCCTAAGACCATAATGCTAGCTTGAATGATAAAAATCTAACAAGAGGTGCCTTGGTTCCATCTCCCGAACCATAGGTTGGGAAATCTATGGACAGTCTTTCATCGACCAAGTCCGGTCACCAATAACCACTGGAACAAAAGCATTAGAAAAACGGAAGCCAGACATGACCTCTCTACCTCGGTACCAACAACATCCACGCTCGATGAAGCCCGAAAAAACCTCCTCCATTACAAGCCTCTTTTTAAATTCTTCCTTAGTACAAAAAATTTCGCCCAACATAAACTTCTCCATCTCCATGGCCACCCATTCCAACATTTGTCATCTAAATCAGAGCACAAATTGACATTAGCTTTCACCATAGAAACCCACAACCTTCATTAGTATGCAAACTCAAACCCTATCCCTTGCTTGTTGCTGCCCATTGCCCTCTCATCACTTCCTCAAACTCCAACCTCTAATTGCCCACAAATTTTCTTCTTTATTCTCTGTAAAGATTATAAACACAATACATTTTTTTTACATAAAAAACCTTCGTATCTTGCTATTCATTTATATGAATATAGAATCACAAAGAAGAAATATACATTCGTAAAAGGTATAGAGCTTGTACATCTCTAAGATAGAGATTATATAATGCACTAGGCATGAGGCCAAAACGGAGTACATGTGTGAAAATAAAAGTGCCCATATTACATGGGCATGAGAGTACATTTTTTATCCCGAAATTTACTTCAAAATTACAAACATGGAACTATGATACATGCATTAATGTATTTACACAATTTTAGGACTTACCGTAAGTTTGTGTGATAATAAGCTCTTTGAATTTTGCAGCGACGCAATTTTAAAATATTTCTTGATTTTCGAGTAATTTATTTACTTCAAACATTTCAAAGTTTTTACCGTAAAATATTTAAAAGCCACAAACATAGATACATGTATTGAATGTTTATATCGGTGAAATAGTTTAATATATTTTTAAATATATATATTTGATTTTTTTTTAATATTATGGTTTTAACAAAAATTAATAACATTTACCTAAATCAAATTTAATTATTTGAACCTTCAAAAATATATATATGCCAAAAACATTCATCGATATTACAAGATTTCAAATTAAAAAACATAATTCCAAAGAATATTACATTTAATGCATTATCCTTCGACGTGATAAAGCTGTATTATGCATCAAATATTTTATGTTAAATCCTGTGTGCATGGTTGTTAGAGCTGCCCACGCTTACACCAACTCAATACCAGTATCAATACCAAAAGTAAACCTGTCATCTGACGGGAAAGTCACAAACGCACATGCTTCTGTCATGTGACGCGTTTCCAAACTGGAATATGATCAACATCATGGCTTTGATACCTACTTACTTTCTTCTCTGCACAGCAGCTGCCATGATCAAGCCCTGACAAGTATCCTGGAAAGGTTTCAGAATGAAGACTTGAACCCACCTGTCAATCTCCTAAACCCATATAAAGTTGAAGTTGAAACCCATCATAGGTTTGAGGGTTGCAGATGCAAATGCAGATGGAGAAGCTGGGGTTACATGAAATTAATAATGACGGATTGTGTATCAATGAGGTGCTGACAGATGACGGTTTGAGAGCAATTTTGGGGAAGCTGGAGGGCGTGAACGAGAAGAACAATTATGGCCTTGTTTGCAAGCGATGGTTGTTCTTGCAGAGCACCGAAAGGCGTCGCCTTTGTGCGCGGGCTGGGCCTCACATGTTGCAGCGCCTCGCCACTCGATTTACTCAGGTGGTCGACTTGGACTTCTCTCAGTCAGTTTCGAGATCCTTTTTCCCTGGGGTTTCCGATAAAGATCTTCAGATTATTGCCACCAGATTCCAGTGCTTACGTAGCCTGAACCTGCAAGAGTGCAAAGGTAATAAATTTTCTTTCGGAGAAATAATTTTTTCTTCACCCCCGGTTAAGCCTTTAGAGTGAGAAAGTTGGTACTATGTTAGCGCCATACAGATTTCCTCTTCTTCCCCTTTTTTTCTGGATTGAGGACGATATTCCCTGCCAACCAGAATCTAACGATCTAACATAAATATATTAATTGGCATTTCCCCCCTTTTTCTTCTGAATATTTGATCGATACTTTCAACGCATATGGGAAATTCTATCGGTAACTGTCTGTAATCTAAGGTTTTGTCTACCCAAGTCATGAAAATTTTAATCCATGGCTGTAAATTCACGGTTCCAAGCTTTTTCTGCTGACTTCCCAAGGTTTTGTCATGTTCAGATGGATGCTTCAGTTTGCGTTGTCTTTGTTTTTTGGGCCATTAGAAAATACATCATGAAAGTCGAAAGAATTCATTCAACAACTTAAAACTAGGGCAGACAAGGGTAACTGGAAACAGTGATAAAAAATGAAAGGTTTACGGGCAATTTTCTAACTGGGAAATATCAATTCTCCTCTCTGATAGTTTACGGTTTCGGAGAAATTTTGAAAATTCAAATTGAAATTTGTATTAATGTTCACTACAAAATAAAATAGGTCAATGTGATTAGTCTCTACAGCCAGCAATATTAACCAAGCAAAAGAGAGTAACGAAGACCTGGTTGAACATTGTGTATGTTACACAAGTTTCTGGAAATAGTAGGAAAAGGGTTTCTGGAAACGGGAACAATGAGGGCCGGAATATGGGAAACGTCTGGGGTAATAGGAAATAATAGGAAACACTAGTAAACTTAGAAACGCTAGGAAAAAGTCTTCAAAACAGGAAGGGGACTTGAATATGAAATTAAACATTGAAGAAGGTGAAACTATTTACGAATTTGACCTTTTCAGGTTTGTTATCACGGGAATCCGACCAGACAATCTTTGCTGAAATTGTGATTTTGGACTGATGAGGTCATTGTTTTTAATGCAAAAATAGGTTCAACACGGTTGAATACCCTTGTTGCAATCAGATTGTGCAATATTACAATCTGATATCTGCGATTCCATAAATTCTAAATGATTACTGTCAGATTTCAAGCCAAAAATACCAGTTTCCCTCCCAGATATTCTCAGTGGCTGGAAAAGGGCCATTTTATACGATGTTTAGACTACTGCTTAAACATTGGATCATAATAATAAATTATAGATATTTGAAAAACAAGATTCTATTCCATAAATGTCAATTTCAAATTCATAATTTTGTATTGCATACTAGCATACCATACAACATAGATGATGAAACATTGCATACTGTTTCATATTTCATAAGACTAAGGAAACACAATCACAACTTTAAATATAAAAAAGGGAAAATGTGGAATAACTTATGGATTAAAAAATCTTTGAAGTTTAACTTTAAAGTTTAAACACTAATAGCTAAGACTGAACATTAAAAGTCTAAAGATATCTGGCACCGCTTAGTCATTAACTGCAAGGCTATTCTTAGGTGGTGTATCAAGATCAATATTCAAGACCGTCTTCATCTAGTGGTAATGAAGGATGAAATTCCTCCTGTCCAGGCAAGTGAACAGTAATGGACAATCCATTGTGCACAGAACCCTCATCATATGGACAACTGTTGTGTTATTTTCACACTGAGACATCAGAGAGGCTGTTTCGATAATGAACACCAGTGAAGCAGCGGATGAGGAGGGTTTCCAAGCAGAATTCTTCAAGCATGGTCTTCCTGCTCTAGATAATTACCTGGCTGGTCTTTTCAACCAGGTGGTTTGTAGTTGTATAAGCCCCAGGTTTCCCACCAGGGTTGGAATTTGATGGGAAAATAGCAGTCATTTACCATTTTACATGTCAAAATACTGCCACTTCATAAAATTAAACTTCATTAATGAAGTGTGAATTTTAATTTCACCCATCATTTTGAAGTTATATATATATATATATATATATATATATATATATATATATCAATGTTATCTATTACTATTACTAATTAGTTATTAGTAATGAAATGTGTATATATAGTTATACATATTAAATATATTTTCTCTTTATTTTTCTATTTCTAATATGGAAATTTTGATTTTTGTCATGGTCTCTTGTCACCCTTTGTTAGGTAAACTTGACTCGGTCATGGTTTCTTGGGTCCATGGTAATGGCCCATTGTATTGCTTGTGAAGAAGCCTATTTAAAAGTTTGCAAGTTATGTGCGCTTGGTTTAATCATTATGTTTATTATGCTTTTTTGTTTAATATATTTTTGTAAACTTTTTATTTTTGTATTATAAAAATAGTTATTGTAAATGATGAGAATTCAATGTTTCAAATAGTTATTGTAAATGTTATTTAGAAAAATCAACTATTATTATGAAATGTAAAATTAAAGGTCAAGTGAAAGCTGTGTTACCGGATCCACCACCCCAGTGTGTAGGATCCGCAGATCCACGGATCCGATACGTATCTGGATCGGATCCGCTTCAGATCCACCATGGAAACGTATCCCTTGCAGAAGGAAACGTGTCCTGGTCCCATGAAACGGATCCTGTGAAAAATTAAAAAAAATCCTGAAATTTTGAAATGGATGATCCTGTGAAAAATCAAACAATTCCTGAAATTTTCAAATGGATCCTGCAACTTCTAGTGCTTCTAAGACCCATTTATACCCCCCAAAAATTATTTTTTAATGAAAAACTTAAAAAACCCTAAACACCTAATGGCTAAAATCGTAAACCCCATTCTTGCTCAAGGTATGATCTATCCTTATGTCAAGATATGCTCTTGAACTATGATATATCAATATCAAGGTCTGCTCTCAACGTTTTTATTTGATATATCTTTATGGTCAAGGTTTGTTGTCTAGGGCTGATCTATCTTTATGTACTATGTTGTTGCTCACTTCACCTACATTGTTCTATATTCTTGCCATAGCGTTCAAGAAAATCACTTTATTCCCTATTGATAGGGACATGTGGATGTGGCTCACAAAAACACTATTATGACATGCTTCAAGTTCATGCTGAAATGGTTTTTTAAATTATCAATAGCACAACTTATCAAATTATCAATTATGGTACATGAACTCTCTTTTTTGGCAATAACTTATAGTTCTACTCTTGTGTTTCCTAAATAGTTTTGTTTCTTCATTCTATTTTTCTATTTATTATAAAAATATTTTTATGTTTGTTTGTGCTTGACGTTTCCTTGCCATATTCGGATCCTAGGTTTTAAAAAATCTAGCGAATCCATATCCGGATCCGGATCCGAATTCGTATCCTGGTAACTTAGAATGAAAGGCAATCTTAAAATTAAAATGTCATACAAATTTCTCGACATGTAAGGTAGAATGTCAAATTTCAACCCTGGTTCCCACCAAGTTGGTCACATCACACCATTCACTCGATACACAAATAGGTTTCCAGCTCAGATCCCAACAACTATCGGATTACCATGGTGTGCGACACATTTTTGAAGCTCTATGCTATAGTACTTCATATGAAACTTTTTGGAGAGCTTGAGAGGAGATATCTTAGAGCTAGAGGGTAGGCAAGCTTTCGACCCGCTCATTAACCATTGATCACATCTTTACCCTCCAATCCATCATTGATGAGGCACGCCATTGCTCTTTGAAAGTCTACTGTTGCTTCGTAGATTTTCAAAAAGTTTTTGATTCTGTCCCTCGAGGAGCCCTATTCCAAAGGCTTAGAGACATTAACATTTTCAAGACCATCATGCGCCTATCTGAGTCAGTCTTTGGTTGTCTCTGCACGACTCACGTGTTAGTTTTTGTAGCTCAACAGGTACATCTATGTTGGGGGTGTTTAACAACATAGAAGTAGTCGAGGTGATTCCTAGACATATATTGTAAAGGTAGATTTATAACACCTCATGTAAATGGTATTAGAGTTTCCATGGTATTATGTGTCCCATGGTATTGGGTCCATGGTATTATGTGTTCCATGGTTTTGGAAATCCCATGGTATTTGCATGAGTGTGAGATTATAAAAGAAGCCTTAGAGTATGAGTTCATTATCACAGTTGCAAGAGATGGGTTTCCTCTTGTAGTGAGCCGTCTAGATCTAAGTTTGAGATCACAGTGTTTTTAGGGGAGAGTTACTTCTCTGTTGTCTATTGGATCTAGGGTGGATTTAGAGTTTGTCTATCCAATTTGCAGAGAGGATTTGGGGCATCTTTAGTGTGGTTTGGTCTTAGAAAGCCATAGGCTGTGGCTAGAAGTATTTTTGAGGAGTTTTGTCCAGATCTAGAGGGTTTATTTGGAGGATTGCTATAGTGTTGTTATAAGCAAATCCTGCAATAACAAGAAGACAAACATTTGTTGGTTTTCCCTAAAGGACTAGGGTTTTCAAGGTAAGTCCTTGTCTAGCTTGTGTGGATGCTATTTGTTTTTGTTGTGCATCTAGATTCTATATGGTTGTTTAGACGGTGCATTTTCAGTTTTAATGTTCAATTTTGCAATATAGTTATTTGCTAAGTTGTAACTAAAGAAAACATCAAAGAAGCTGTAAATCAAGGGTTTAAACATAAAATTTAACATGGTATTGTAAATTTTCCTTTAATATTCAAACCAAGGCTAACAGTGCATGCAAATCTCTACTGATAACCACACATGAATATTTTTTACAGTATGCAGCGGAAGATAAATTTGAGAAATAAATCACAACATCACATCGCAATATTGACACTATTATTTTGGGTATGGAAACCCCCAGAAAAACCCAAGATGGGAAAACCGGTGCAACAGTCAGATATAGATTTTATTATGAGAAAATATGGAACTTTTACAATCATTGCCAAATTCACCCAAACCTGGCAAATGCAGTGCCCGGCAAAATCATTGGGCAAATTCCAGCTAAACCTCAACACCCTCCTGTGTGAGTGTACGACCCAGCTGTACAAAGCTCGGTGATCCTACTGCTTGTTCCTCCGTCTTCCTAGCTAAATCCTCTGTCTGACATTCTCTCCCTGTTTGTATCTTGTCTTTGTCGGAATACAAGTGTGTGTGTCCTCTCCACCAATTGATCTCTCTTTTATAACTTTAGGTAAAGTGAAAACCCTAATTTCACTTTAACTTTAACTAGTGTTTCACTAAAGTTAATTTAGATCACTTTAATTTATTTTCCAAAGTAAACTTAGGAAAAATAATTAAATACAATTGGCTTCCTAATTTAAGTCTTCTGCATACAAGAACACATGCATGCAGGAAGACTTTCCTTGTTGCTGCTAGTTTAATAGGTATCATAGTAAGGTCTTTGAGAATCCCATAGTAAGAAGATTCAAGGTATTGCAGGTAAACCAGTGTTTTTGTTGCAGGTCCAAGAAGGTAGCACCAATTTTGCAGAGTTTTAGAAGTGTTACAGTGGTGTAGTAGAGATGGCCTCTAGTCTGAGGTATGAGGACATGTTGGAGGAGGTCTCCAACTTTGTAAAGTGGAAGATAAGGATGGGTGCCATCTTTAAGGAGAGCAGTTATTTGGTGAACTCAACAAAACCAGTTGCAATACCGATAGATGCCAAGGAAAAGGAAGCTCATTAGTTGAATGAGTTCAAAGCACAAAGGTTACTCCTTGATGGGGTAAAATACCACTTGATCTCACACCTTGGTGAGAAGGATATTGCTAAGGAGATGTGGGACACATTGAGAGGCTTATTTGAGGCCAAGAATCAAAACAAGAAGATGGCCTTACGAGATAAGCTCCATAGCATTAGGATGGTCAAGGGGGAAACAATGATCTACTATCTCACTTAGATCAAGCAAGTGAAGGATAAGTTGCATGCAGTTGGGGTCAATATCTAGACCCAAAGATGGTGCGCATAGCCTTAGGGCTTCACTAAGGACTGGGAGGTTTTTGTCATGTGTGTGGTTGGTAGAGAAACGCTCCTTGATTGGAGCAAGTTTTGGGATGAATTCACTCGGGAAGAGATCCAAAGAGGATTTTAGAAACAGGAGGAGGTTGATGAAGAAGAGGAAAATCTTGCCTTGGTCTCCAGATCCAAAGGAAAATGAAAGAAGGCAGAGGAGTCTTGTAATGGCAACAAAAAGAAGGATATGAGTAAGATCCAATGCTTTGCTTGTCAAGAGATTAGCCATTATGCTAGCTAGTGTCCTACCAGGAAGAAGAGTAAAGAAGGGAAGAAGTAGATGGTAGCAACAACAAAAGAAAACAATGAGGTGGATGAGTTCATTGCCCAGTTTGCTGATGAGTTTTCACTCATTACTTTGTTTGGGTGTATGGCTAGCTATGGTTGGTACATAGATAGTTGAGCTTCATGCCACATAACTAGAGAGGGTTCAATGCTTCAGGATGCTTTAGAAGTAGATTCTACATGCTATGTGATGTGGGGCTCACATCATATTAGCAGTGAAGAGGATGGGAGCAGTCACCTTCCAGCTGGAGTTAGATTATAAATTGAAGGCAGTTAGACTATTGCATGTTCCAGATATGAGAGTGAGTGTGCTCTCAGTTTCAGCCCTAGAGGATGAGGGCTATGCAGTGCTGTTCTAGGATGGAGTAGTGTTCATTCACTCTGAGAGAGTAGGTGTCTAGGATGCAGTGATGATTAGCATAAGGGATGGCACATTATATAGGTTGTTGGGAGTCGGGACAACTGCTAGTCATAGGTAGTTTGGAGTTGAGTTCCAAAGGAAGTTTGAAACTTGGATCAATGTCAGTGAGGGAGCAAGAGTCCGTTCTTAGCAGGCCTACCTGGTTTGAGATATCACTGATGGATGTGAAGCACCAGGACCTAGAGCAAAATTTAGCAGTGCAGGTTGCAACAGAGTGTTTTAGTATAGAGGGAGCGGAGTGTTGCAGCTTAGAAAGAGCAGTTGCAGCAGCAGACGATGTGGATCATGAAGGAGGTGCCTCTAACAGAAGTACCTCCCTCGCAAAGAGGGAGTGTTAATTTTTGTAGCTCAGCAGGTACCTCTATGTTGGGGGTGTCTAGTAACATAGAATGAGTCGAGGTGATTCCTAGACATATATTGTAAAGGAATCTATCACACCTCAGGTAAATGGTATTAGAGGGTTCGTGGTATTATGTGTCCCATGGTATTGGGTCCATGGTATTTGCATGAGTGTGAGGTTATAAAAGGAGCCTTTAAGTATGCGTTCATTACCGCAGTTGCAAGAGACGAGTTTCCTCTTGTAGTGAGTAGTCCAAATCTAAGTTTGAGATCATAATTTTTCTAGGGTAGAGTTTCTTCTCTGTGGTCTATTGGATCCAGGGTGGATATAGAGTTTGTCTATCTAGTTTGTTGAGAGGATTTGGGGCATCTTTAGTGCGGTTTAGTCTTAGAAAGGGGTCCTTGAAGACGGTCCAATAGGAGTGTAGCCTTAGCCTCCAGATCAATGTGGACCTGTTGGACCTTCCCCCATCTCTTGGGATCTCAACGACATGTCATGACTAGATCTCTTCCTATGAAGCTGATGAGACCCCCTAAGCTTCAACAATTGGTTACCTCCTCTAGACAACAACATAGTGGGCGACCCTAACCTTCCACCAAATCTTCCTCTGGACAACATACTATTTTGAGTTTCCTTCATTCGGTCTCAGATGTTAGCAGAGATGGATCTATTCCATGATAGACCTACCTCACTACTAGATTTTTGTGCTCTTGGATATTTTACTCTTGTACAACTCCACCCCCTGTGTGGCCTCTCTTGCTCGGGGTTGAGGGTTTTTCATGCTTTAGCAGAGACTTCATAACCTGTTCTACTTTCTTTTACTTTCCTTACTTTTGCCTTTTATAGGAGATCGTTGGTACTCCTTTGCAATGACGTCATTGTACTCAGCAGTCCCATTGACTTACTTTTGTGGTCATTAGTTGGACATTAATAAAATTATCTTATCTTTTCTACATCAACATCCTATTGAATCATTGGACCCAAAAAGCGGTTGGATTTCTCCACTCCAAAAGTCCAAAAAATGCCTATCAAAATGAAAATGGCCAAATGAAATGAAAAATGATCTTTCTCCAACCCTTGTTTTCCCTGTAGTTTCCAATGTTCCATGGGGATGCACTCCCCACGCCCTTGGGATTGGGGGGATCCTGGCAAAACTTTCTGCCCCATGCCTCTTGAGATTTCCCCCCTCCTTTATTTTTACTTTTTACAATCTCCACTCGGTACGGTTTAGAAAATAAATCAATATTTCTAGTGATTACATTGCACATTCTAGTGATTACATTGCACAATGATGAATATACATTAGATGATTTATTTTTTTTGGGGTTTTATAATTTTAGAGATGTTCCGCTGTCCCCCTTGAATTTCCCCAAAAATTTGGGGGTATCTTCACATGTCCCCAATGTGCGTTTCCTCACTCCTACGTCCTGGAAAATTGGGGGAACTTTGGTATTTTCCCGTCCCCCTTGAATTTTCCCAAAAATTTGGGGGTATCTTCACATGTCCCCAATGTGCGTTTCCTCACTCCCACGTCCTGGAAAATTGGGGGAACTTTGGTATTTTCCCTCTGATTTTTGATTTGGGGTTTGAAGGTCATTGTGGGGGCCACCAAACCCTTTTTTCATTATCAATTTTGTTTTTACATTGAGAGAAATTCTGGGGCTGGAAAGTTGGGGCTTGAAACTGCCAGAAATGTTTCAGGCTTTCAGTGGTTTCTAGTCATATTTGGAACGTTTTCATCACTGTTTCTAGGACCTGGAAGCATTTTGGGATCTGAAAGCACATACTGGCTGATCGAAAATGGTTACTGGCTGTTGGGAGCGGGGAGTGGGAGCGAAAGACAAAATTTTGAAAAGATTCCGTTTTGGGAGCGTTTTTTATATAATACATATTTTAATGTATTTTGATGCATATATTTAAAAAAACATGTAGAATGCCAAATTAGCTATATAAAACATGAAAACATAGATATAATCATTTAGTACACATATAACATCAATCATCTTGGAGCTATAAGTTATAAAATCGTCATCAAATGATCAATCATTAACAACATCAACCTTCAAGTTTAAACATATAATATTTGCAATCAACAAACTCCAAGAGATAACATCGACCATGAAATGAAACATAGCATCATATTCATTACCAAAGAGTTCTAAGATAAAGGCAAAGGTCCTACATTTGAAAACCTGCTAGTGGTTGGGGGTGTGGCATCTTCGTTGTATGAATTTGATCACCATCTTGATCACCCAAAAGTTCAACCTCCAGAGTCCAAGCGCTCTAATGCTATGGCTCCATCCCCTAAATTAGCCTACTCTGGATTGTTGTCCCAAGTCAAATACGTTCTATCATTCTTGGCCGCATCACAATAATAGGACAAAAACATCAATTTGTAGTGCACATAAACCAAGCTTTCTGCTCGATCTGCGTTAAAATTGTTTCTTTTCACATATTGGATGAAGTTGTAGGTGCTCCAACACCTTTCTGTAGAAGAAGTGTTAACAACCTATGAAAGCCCCCTCACCGCCAATTTATGCCGATATGTGGTAGAGGAGCAATAAATGTTCCACGATTTCGATAGGACTCAACTTATCTCCATCTTTGGTCGCATGTAGGTTACCAAATATTCCATGTTTATAGATGTATTTGCTCAATTCAATTAGTACTTGAACACACTCCTCTACCCTATCTACATTCAAATCGTTTCTCTTCAGTGTTCACATTGTGGATGAAGTTGTAGGTGCTCCAACACCTCTCTACATAAGAAATGTTAACAACCTATGAAAGCACCCTCACCACCAATTTATGCAGATATGCGATAGAAGAGCAATGCACGTTTCACCATTCGATAGGACTCAACCCATCTAGATCTTTGGTTGTATGCATGTAACCAAATAATCCATGTTCAATGATGTATTTGCTCAAAAATTCACTTTGTACTTGAGCACACTCCTCCTATCAAGGGCCAACTTGTCTAATGCAAGCATATACCCATTTTGCACCTCTGGATCTATGTGTGCTTTTCTCCTAACTCCACCCCTAGGTGCTAGTTGGTCCAATCAAGATGGAGAATAATATTTTGGTGTAAGGAGTAATGACATATGCTAGCTCATGGAGTGGAATATTTAGGTAGAAAAACCTTCCAATGCTTAATAAGTGAATTTTCTTGATTGAAGGGTAAATTTTTATCAAGGTCATGACATAGGAGTTCAATCAACTTCAACAATTAGGCATCAACACCACCAACATCAATGTACATAGAGAGGTTGATGTGCTTGATTCAATTCCAATCCCTTGCCCACATACATGATAGAATCTAGGGGAAATGTTGCAAACCTGAAATCCTGAAAACCAAAGTCTGCTGAATTTTGAATGGGATCTAAAATTTTACTTTTTGCATATGAAGTTCGATGAGGTTGGAACCACTTTCAAACATCCTGAAACAATTAATGGTAATGTTAAAAATTTAAGTAAAATGATAGAAGATGAAAGATAAGGAAAATACCACTTTTACTTTGAGAATTTAACATTACCATATAACACATCCCCTAAATGAACCCTAACCATGCCCAAAAGTCCAACTAAAACCATATCTGGGTTTAGTAACCAAAAAGAGAAAACAAAATTGCTTCAAAAAAAGGGAGCGCTGAGGGAAAGTATTTTTTGCTCCTGGGAGCAATGGGGAAGTGCTTCGAGAGCGAAGATTCCTCATTGCTCCCAAAAAACAGGTAAAACTTCCTCTGGGAGCACGAATCGAGAGCAAAGCGGAGGGGGGAGGAGCGATCCCTCGTAGCGTAGATCCACACCTTTGAAGGATAGGCCTATGTTAAGGATTCTAGGTTAACTCGATGATCATCCCATCCAGCTGCCTTCACAAACCAGATAAAGGAAAAAATGACTTTGGACAATAACAGGTACAAAGACCAACATCCCTTAGTTAGTACCAAAAATCGTTGTAGTTACAAGATGAGCAAAATTACTGTTAGGGGTAAACCAACCATCCAACTAGCTTTCAAACTGGTGCTATTCTAGATGCTGCTACTATATATGCTTTTGCTGCTTCTCCTACCCTGCTTTGAACTAGGACTGGCTGTTTTTGATCTGTCTCCGCAACTTAGTGAACTGAAACTTCAAACAATGAACTGTATAAATCAACATTCAAAAAGTATGAATTGAACAACATCAATCATCAAGTATCAATCATAAATCATAAATCATAAGTCGAAAAGCAAATTGTTCATAGCCATTGAGACAGAAACAATAGCATATTCCCCATCTCCCCTTCGTTCAATTAATGGGAAGAAACATGCCATCCCTGTTTGTTCAAGCTTCACCACCTTCAACTAAGGCGGTTGATCTTGATCCAATTGAAGTTCCTATTGCTCAGCAGGTTGAAGCACCTATCGAACAACTAATTGCTCTTGAACCAGAATCCATTGATCTAGATAAAGACCATGAGCAAGTAGTCGATCCCACAGAGACAGAAGCAAAGTCAAATCCCTGTAGTTTCTCTGATTGAAGTTTTGTAAGCAACAAAATCTGCTCGAACTTTAATTGGAACTTAATATGGACCTCGATAGCGTGTTTGGTTAAGTAACAAACCTTGGCCCCATATATTCAATTGTTGTAATAAGTATGATAGCAAGGTGTAAGCAGAGATCGGATTGCATACACAGTTTTGACAATGTCGAGAGATGCGGTTAGAACAATACAATAGTTACATGCATATTGAGAGTTTACACTAGTAAAGATGCTTTGTCAATACCTGTTGTCAAGTACCCCAACCAATTTATTTACTCTATTCCAACGTGGGGATGGATGTTTCTCTACTACTTGAACCATGGGCATTGGATTTGGATCTTTATCTGTGTGTAAATACTAAATAGCTCTAGCACCATAACTTCAACAGGATTAATTGGATAAAGAATTGCGTGAAGGGAAACTGGAGGCTTTTGATCTGTTGTAGTAACCGTAAATGGATTTGCCTTTTTCGTTGCTGCTAATGATGCTTCTATCTTAGCGACTAGTGGTATAGGTTGTGCTTATAGCTCAGATGCTTAATCAGGTGAAACTATCTATGCTTCTCAATGTTGCACGACTCAGACTCGGCAAAGACTCGGGTGGCACTTGACTCGTTGATTCAGGAAAGACTCGACAAATAGGAAAAAAACTTAAAATATGGTAAATTTTGGGCACAAAAAAGAGGTTGACGACATTTCCAATCCACATAAGTTATAAAACTACAATCTATGCAATAATTCATAGCATCATTTGATAAACTATGATAATACAACATAACACAAACAATTTTTGAATGCAAAAATTTATATTTTAAATTGTGAACAGGGAAGATGATTTCATGATCAAATTCAGAAATGGCAGCAAGTTCAATATCTTAACATAAATAGAAAACCAAAATAGACAATGTCTCCTTGTACTCGAATCTTATGCCTGAACACGAATACGCCTAAAATAAGCTTTCTAATTAAGATTTAAATTTTTTTATTTATGCATACATAAATGCATTAAAAAAATGTACGTTAAATCTTCCCTATACCAATAAAGAAAAGAAGCTTAAACTATACATTAATGGGAATTGTAAAACAAAAAAAATATTCATATCCATAAAATATAAAAAAACTAATATAAAAAATAAAAGAATATAATTTCTATAAAAATATGTAAGTTGACATTTATCACTTGCAATAAAACCTAAAACCTAAAATTTATTTATTTATTCATTTTTATTTTCATAAAATTTTATAAAGATAATATATCAATGAGCATAATCATATATAAAAAGCATTTATTTCTTAATTTTATTTTAAAAATATATTCTTAAAAGTTAACGGTTTTTTCTTTTCTTTCTGACTGTCTTTTAGATATGTTGCACAAGTTTCCGGAACGTAGGTATGTTGGGTACGCGGACACGAGTATCCGATACCGCTAGAAGCTTCGCCCAAATTTGCAGGAAACGTAGGGTTGGGAGCGATAATAATATATATTAATTTTTAAAATATATTTAAAAAAATGTAAAAAAACATAATTGATTAATTTCATAGCTTAGACAATTTTATCCTCTTATTCCTCTAGTAGTGTCATGAAATTCATTCTTTTTAAATTTGCTCACTCCTCTAGGTCCACATTATACAAATCTCATTGTACGAGTTTGTAAAGGCAGGTTGCATATATGTGTATGAAGCACCAATAGCTTCACAAATCATAAGATTCAATATTTTCTAAATTCCTTGTTCCAACTCCATCTATATTTTGTGCTCTTAAGAGTGCTTAGTCTTTGGGTGTCTCACCTTTTTTTTAATGTTAACTACTACTTACTTCTAATGTGAATGAAGTTGATTGTTTTAAGCATAGTTACATATATCGGCGATATCGTGATATATCGCGAGTCATTGCCCTTGGCGAAATCGCCACTAAAAAATCGCGATATTTTCGACATTTTGAATATATCGCGATATATTGGGAATATATCGGGAGATTTTGGAAAATATCGCCCTGCTAAAAAAATTTGCATGAATTTTGAAAAATAAATTCATGGGTTAAGTTTTTGGCAGTGTTATTAAAACAAAATATATTAAATTCTTAAAGTAATAAATGGTAGTATTAAATTCTTAAACTAAAACTAAAAGTGACATTCTCCTTTACTTTCATTTTCTATTATTTTACTTAAATTTTTAACATTGCCATTAATTGTTTCAAGATGTTTGAGAGTGGTTCCAACCTCATCGGACTTCATATGCAAAAAGTAGAATTTTAGATCCCATTTAGAATTCAAGAGACTTAATAGTTTTCAGGATTTCAAGATTTCAACAATTCCACTGGATTTTATCAAGTATGAGGGTATGGGATTGGCATTTAATCAAGCACATCAACCCATCCTTGTACCTTGATGTTGGTGGCATTGACTATTGAAATCTTTTATCATGACCTTAATAAAAATGTACCCTTCACTCATTAAACATGATAAGTTTCATCAAAATTGTAGAGTAGTTGGACCTTCCACCATAGCATAAGTAGTTGGAGCTTCCAATTTGACGCCCAACTCATCCAAAGCACCTACAAGACCCCCTACTGCTTCCAGAGGAAAAGGTGCCCCTTGCCTATAAAAAGGGTAGAGGGGATCGATGATTCCTACTATTTATCATTGTATTATGTAGTATCTAGATGCCTAATGAGTCATGATGATTAATTTCTTGAGAGACATTTATTTTGATCATTTGATGTGATTTTCTATCATTCCATCAAGAACATATTTCAATATTTTCAGTTTATAACTTTATAGTCGATATGTGATCATGATCCACCATTTGACATCTTATGCATCTTATATATTAGTTGTATTTTCATATTTATGTAACAATGTGTTTATTTGATGTTGTTGTTGCTTTAGATGTTAAAAAAATTGAAAAAAATGGTTATTTTTGTATTTTTTTGATGCTTTACGACATTTGCCGATATTTTCCAATATTTTCGCCGTTGCTGCCGATAAGTTACATTCCGGACCCTCGGTAATATATTCGCCGACATGATATATGTAACTATGGTTTTAAGTTCAACAAACAAACTTTCAAATTTTTTGGTATCTTGAGTTTGATATGGTTTATGATCTTAAATTGCTATATCAGTCAGTATGAATAATGTAAGCTAGCTATAATAATTTGAGATATGAACTAAAATTGTTCAATATCTTGGTATTGTAAAAGATCCATTTGTATTCAATTAAGTACACTTGGAGCATATATTTTGAGTGTGAATGGATCTAAACATTTAAGAGGTGTGGGCCATCTTTTTTTATATAACTTTGAAAATAAAAAAATGGCATTATTGATACCCAATTGAAATTTTTATTATTGGTGATTTCTTGACACAATAAATTTCAATCATTCAATTGATTTTCAACCAAGAGCTCCACCCGTTGACCATTAATTCCTTCCCATCTTAGAACCAGATTCACGTGATCGAACTAGTCGATGAAAGGTGGGTTCGAATCTTGATCCTATGAACAGGAATGATGCACCCGATGGCATACTGGAATCATATTCGTTGGAGCTACCACTGTTACGCATGCTCAACATTTCATTATAAAAAGAACCTCATTGTTAGCTGCCATTGTTACGTTGACCCGGATCCTGAGACTTAGCCGTGGGGTTTTTTTTTCTTGCGTTTTGGCGAGTCCTGTCGAGTTCGAGCGAGTATATAGCGAGTCTGGGCGAATTTAATGAGTGAGCCGAGTTTTCCAACGACTATTGTTTGGTTACTCGTCCTAGGTGTTGACTTGGGCGACTCGCGAGTACCCATGAGTCTCCTATGAGTCGTGCTTCATTGGTTTTGATATAGATTTGGCATTGGGTTCCTCTCTTTACAATCCCTGTCTTAATCACGTACATTATCATCATGGTCATCAGGCTTCAGATCTCGCTAACAAAGCTCATAATCGAATATGGTTCATCAACTGAAACCACTGGTGCTAGTGGTGCTTCATATACAACTTCATATGGACCACCTGAAATTGGAACTGGGCATGGCACTGGTAACTTTAATGGGGCCATCTGGATATGGATCCTAATGAGAGGCAGAACTTGGATCAAAATTAATAAGATAAGAATCATAAGCTTGACTGTGATCATCAGATTTTGGAACAACTGCTTCTATAGCTGGGACTAGACAATCAACATAATCAAAATAATAAATATAATCGATCTAATAATTGACAACAGAATCAAAGTTACAAGAAAATTGCAACTTGTATCCATGAATCTATTGCTAGTGAATTTGGGGTGCCATAAGAAGCAAAGGGTAGTTAAAGGTGCAAATCGAGCAGATTCAATGCGTATTCAAGATTCGTGACCAGTTTTAAAACAAAGAAGTGATAAAGACCTATTAGCACTAGTAGCAACGGAGGTAGAGACAAAGGTAGTTTACTAAATTGAACAATTTGATCCAGAAGCTAAGGTAGTAGTTTCAATGGATCTACATGAATAAACACCGGTTGACCTAGAAGCATTAGCACCAAGTAACAGAGTAAGTGGGAGAGACATCTGAGTCTGAATCCCTTCCAAAGATAGAATGTAACTCTTTCCTCGATTTTAAGGAAGTAGGTTGGCAAGAGACATAATGAATGCAAGTTGGCTTTAGTAAATACTTAAGACTAGCGTCATAGCTTGATCAACTGAGCTTGACTAGTTGAGCCTGACCCGAGAAGGAAGGGAAAGGGAGGAAAGGAAGAACCAACCATTCATCTCAACTGATGGAAGGGGAACGAACTATAGCGCTTGGTTTTTATATGCTAGTTCATAGTGCTAGAATTTAGAAGCTTTAAAAAATGGAACTTATGGACTCAAATCAACCTTTAAGAATAATAAATAAAGAAATACCATTTCATGAAATCATAAGGTCATCTTTTATTTCTTTCTGCATGAATGATTTGATTAATGATTTTATGAAACAAGCAAGCTTCAATTAGTACTTATATGATTGGACAATTCAACAATAGCTAAGTGAGTTGTATGTTATTGAAAGCTTGAAGCTTGCTTAATATAAGGTGGAATAAGATGATATCAAGTTAGTTTAGGATTGGACTATTATTAGATAAACCACTTATTTCGACCTTGAAAGCCACACCCCACACCAACATGAATAGGGGGATGAAGCAACTTGCTTCACTGCACCTTACTCACCTTACTGAATATTGTAATCGAGGATTTTTTCATTAAGGTGACCCTCAACTTGAGATGGCATTATACTTGAGAAAACTGTCGTATCGGATCAACTAAAAACAAGGGGGAGACAGAATGCTACTATTGTAAGAAAGTGGGTCACACAGCTAGGAACTGTAGATTTCTAGCCAGTCATGTTTTGAAGGGAAAAGTCATAGATAAGCCACATGCAGCTAATGCAACCTTTGTTGAAGATTCATTGAAAGCTAGTAGTGGTGATGACTTTATTGAAGAAAGGCCCTTCTACACATTTTAGGGAGTCTGCACTTTGAAGACATGGAGGGATCAAATGTAGATACAACTCAACATGGATGGTTGTCTAGATAGTTTGGGAGTTGGTGGATTCGCGGAATTATCCATCATGAGGTTATGAGACATGCATGTGGATTTCCAGCCGATAATTTAATTCGAGAGATTTGTAATTGGGAGTTTTGGGAGTTGGAATCTGAGAACCAAGGAATGCAACTCGGTAGCTACACCGTTATGAGGGTTATGAGGTAGCTTGATGGAGTTCTACTTGATTCGAGAACTGTTTTAAAAAAAGCTTTTGAAGAATGTCTGGTTTTGAATTCCAGTTAGTATGTTTTATCTTAAATTAGTATGCCTTACTTTCAATATTGTTAGCCTTAGGTCAGGTTCATTTTCACTTTATATGTAAAGCAGTTTATCCTTCATTCATAAGTGGAAATGACTTGCTCAATGAACATTGATATATAAGGGGGTGAACTCCATTGTAGTAGATGCATTAGTTACTCAACATATCGTATTGTGATATTTTGTGTGTTTGACATGTATTAGGGTTTCAAGGTTTTTGCAATAGAATATAGATAAAATGCTGAAAAAGATGATTAATTTTACTCATACCAAGCTTTCTTAAGCCTATTGCTATGAGCAATTTCTAATTTCTTCTCTCGTGGTCTAGTAGTTGTTGATGTTTCTCTAGTTAGTAGCATTGAGCAGACATTCTTCCAGGTTGGTCATGCTGGTTTGACCAAGGGAGGATGATACATTCACTCACAGGGCCATGCTGATTTGGCTAGTGGTGAATAGGCTAGGTGTAGCCTTCTTAGCCATGCTGATTCGGCTAAGAGTGAATAGGATCGATATACTCTCACATTGCTTGCTCCAGGATAGAGTGATCTATTTTATATGAGCAGGTTTGACTTGTTTACAAGTCTAGTCTAATGTTGAATTAATGTAGACTTTAAGAAGTGTCTGGGGCTTCTTAGTGGGTCTGTTCAACATTAGAGCTCTATATTAATAGACGTGCATGTGAGGAGAAGAATAACATCAACATAGCTCATGGACACCTTTTTTAGTAAAGAAGAAATAACCAAGAAGACAAGTCAAACCATTGAAAAAGACCCGAAAAGCATTGAAGAAGCCCTAGGAAATATTGAAGATAAGAAAACAAGTTGGCCCTAGAAGAAAAGTACAAGTCAACCCTAAAATGAAATTAAAGGCAACTTGAAGTTTATAAATAAGCAACTAAACATTACATTTTAACATCACACAACTACATCTCTTCTTAGCTTCTCTTGTGCACACTTTTCAAGGAGATCTAGCAAAATTTCGAGGAGCAAATTTTTTATGAAGGTTCTTATCATTGCCCAGGGTTCATTGTCTTGGCTAGGCTTTCCTCATGAAAGAGTATGAACTTGATGGCTAAGGTTTCCTCATAAAAGAGGATGAACTTGATGGCTAGGGTTTCTTCATGAAAGAGGACGAACTTCTTTGTGCTAGGTTTTCATCTTCATGGTAGTGATGTACTTGTCATGTGCTTGGACTGATTTGAATTTCTTCTTAGAAAAGTTGTTGGGTTTTTTCCCAACCTTTTGTTTTCCAGGGTAAAAAAATATTGTGTTTATTATGCATAGCTATCTTTCTACGATTCTATTGTTTTCGCTGCGTTCAAAGTTGAAATTTTCAGTGTATAATTATTCAATGATAGCAGTGGAATAAAATTACTATTTGAAATCATTAGGAAGTAATTATCAAATTTGAAAATTGTATTTCTAACGCTATAAGAAAATTCAACATGGTATCATAGCTTTGTTGAAAATTGCTGTAGCACAGATCTGAATTTCCTCAGAAGGTCGTTGGGCATTTATTGGATAATGTTGGGGCTAAATTTGCTATAGATCAACTTGACTTGCCCTAGTTCACCTATTGGTGCCCTCAATTTGTTATATATTCAAGGTTGAAATTTTAGGGTTTCAGTCTTGGGCCCCTTTTGGGTGAACATTGGGCTTGAATTTGGTACCCTCTAGGTTGACTTGGCAGGGCACACCTATTGGTGGAGTCATTTCTCAGTTTTGTCAAAGTTTAGTTTTGACATATTTTGTTGGTGCAAGTGTTTCTGGTTCATATTTCAGACTTCTTCTGAAGATGGTGTCAATTATGTGAAGGAAAATGTCTCAGATCCAGAAGGCGTCGAGGAAAAAAGTCAGGGATAAGACGAACGAAGCAAAGGCTAAGAGGATCTTGGTAGATTCCATAAAAGATCATTTGATTCAACACATTGTTAAGTTGAAGATTGCCAAAGAAATGTTTGATGCCTTGGGGGGATTGTTTGAAAGTTTGAACACTAGCAGAAAATTAGCCTTGAGGAATTAGCTCCATTGTATCATGATGATTGAATCAGATTCAGTTGTGTTACGTGGTACCAGTACTAGCGCACCTTCAGATATGTGCCTAGGAAGAGAGGGTCATTTTTTTTCGGGAGGGTGTTACCAACACTTTCTGAGAGGAGGTTATGGTCGGACACTTTGCTCCTTCCTTGAGGAGTGCTATGGCTTAATAGCACTGTTGACTGCCTTTTGTTGGGATTTTCTAACCCTGGGGTTGGTGTCCTGGACTCCTAGGGGTAGGTCACTGGGTCACATGACCACTCACTTGTTTTCTACTTCGGTGATAGTTCTTTCAGCTATGAGGCTATTGCTTTCTCTTCCAGTCACCTAACACATCCTTCTTGGTCCTCTTTCAGCATAAAGCCCTCCTTCCATGGGCATTTTCCAGTGATGACATCATCATCTCATCTAGGCTGTACTGTTTGATTTGGGGGGCAGGGCGTTGAGGGATTATCAACATTGTTGGGGTTAGATGGGGCATGACGTCCCCCCTGCTTACTATAGCATTCGGTTTAGAGTAATTTTCTCATTTTTAGCTATTTTAGTCATTTTTGGGTAAACTTTGGGGAAAATGTCCCAAGTTACCCACAAATTTGATTATTTATATTATTATATGTTATAATTTTAGTTAACATTTTATCATTTCGAATTTGACATTTTAAGGCATGTCGGCTTGGTTTATTTGTAAAAGTGAGTGTGAGAACATATAAATAGATCTCCTCACTTCATTTTCAAATCACAACTTTGGGACAAAACATTATGTTACTCTTTTACCCTAGTTAGGGCCTTTTGAAGTGATGCACACCTCTTGGAGAGAAGATTTTCTTGCTTGTGTATGAAAGTTGGTGGATGTCTTTGCTTTGCTAATGCTTTGTGGACGCTAGAATGGTTTGGATAACTCATGCTCAAGTAAGTCGTTGCATTTTTAGCCTTGCTTGGTGAATGGTAGGTAATTTTTGCATCTTGAATGATTGAATGGTGGCCCTAGGGCTACTTTCTCTTTGAATAGGGCTTTTATCTACTTTTCTGTCTCTTAGCAAAGTAGAAATGCTCCCAGAGGAGGTTTTACAAAGTTTTGGCCTTGGATCTCCAACTTTGCTAATGCTTTGTGGATGCTAGAATGGTTTGGATAACTCATGCTCAAGTAAGTCGTTGCATTTTTAGCCTTGCTTGGTGAATGGTAGGTAATTTTTGCGTCTTGAATGATAGAATGGTGGCTCTAGGGCTACTTTCTCTTTGAATAGGGCTTTTATCTACTTTTCTGTCTCTTAGCATAGTAGAAACGCTCCCAGAGGAGGTTTTACAAAGTTTTGGCCTTGGATCTCCAACTTTGCCCTACTTTAGGCTCTTGAAACGAATTCTAGAGGTTGTTTCAAGAAGCCCTAGCCTAGTAGCAAGGAAAAATATCTCCAGGAGGAAGGTTGGTCCCCTTCCTCTAAGGATAGGGTTTGGGGTAACATCCATTAAAACCCTAAGTTTCCCTTCATTTTCTCTACCAAAACCCTTGCATTTCATGTGTAATTATTGCATTTTGCATAGTAGAATTAGGTCTGCAATTTTATGTTCAAAACCCTAAAAATAAGAAAAATTTATTTTTTTTCAAAATTTTGGCCTCCCTAAAATTTCGGTTCACTTCCCTACAAATTCGGCCTTCCTTGTCCCTAAAAACCCTAGGGCAAAAATTTAGGAAGCCCTAAAAACCTAAAAACAGTAAAAAAATTAAAAAAAAGCATTAATAAATTTTATTTATTTTGCTAAAAAAATAAGTTTTTCATTTTTTGGTCTCCTACAATTTTGGCCTGCCCTTTTTGTCTTATAAAACCCTAGGGCGAAATTCTAGGAGCCCTAAAAGCCCCAAAAATAATTAAAATCCTTAAAAATCTAACCCTAAAACCCTAAATAAACCCCATCCTAATCTAAAACAGTCCTAGCAGTCTCTTTCCTTCCATTTGGTAGCTAAATAAGGCTGTTATCAGCCTTCCTTTACCTTCTTTACAGGCCTGTCCCAGGGCTGCCTGTTTCTGCCCACGAAAAAAACAAAAATAAGACCTTAAACAATGAATAATATGGTAATTAACCATGATAACTGAAAGCGTTCCTCTTTGGTAAATATAGGACTGTTTTACTACTGTTTTGCATGCCTAAAAGAACAAAGTCACACTTAAACTGTCAGTGTAGTGGATGAGTGTGCTTTTCATTGGTTAAACTAGGACTGTTTATCACTCTTGTACATATAACAAGATTTATACATCAGACCTACAGTGAACTACTAGCCTAATACAAATTGCCAATTGCTATGATATGTAAATGGAATGATTAAATTGTAATTTATTTGCAACTTGTTCAATGCTGGTAAATAAATGATCTTGATAGAAAGTAAATGATACATGAAAGATTGATATCCTATTGGTTACACTAGTGAAGGACATCCTGATTTGGACATCAATAATTTGGTTAACTTACATATGTCTTCTCTACTTGATTAATGAATGGCACTAGTCCGACAATATTGCATAGAAGATCTCATTTCTTTTGTCCTAGTTTCTTATAGGATATCTTGAGGGCTCTCCCCTCGGAGGTTACGACACTCCAAAGTAGTTGCGGAGGTGTGACCAAGGTGACATTGGGTCACTCTCCATACATTGTTTATCGGTGACTAGTCTTGCTAGTTCATTCGGTAACATTTTTGGCGTCGTTGCCGGGGACCCTCAAATTTGTTGAGGTGATGTATCATGCAAGAACGACATTGTTGGTAAGTCTTAAGTCCGTGTTTACATGATTGCATATATTTTTCTATAAAAGACTAACCTTGTAGGCTTATTTGGCGACTCCATGAAGAACTCGACCCATCAATCAAGTATGCTTCTTGTTATGTACTTTTGTGAGATTTGTTTAACCTGACAGGTCTCTCTTGGCAACTCCACTGAAGAAAATCAAATCAGGTGCTTTGCAAGAACAAGACCAAGAGGTATGCTTTGCTTTGTTGTTTCATAAATTTTTGTTCAAGGCTAACTTTGCAGGTGCCCACTGAAGAAAATATAAAAATGTTCAAAGCAAGCATTCTCGAACATAAGACATGGGGATTCTCGATCCTTTTGACTTTTCAAACATTCTAGGATTACCCGGATAAATTTGACAAGCATCGTTGTTTTAAATTTATTCTGACATTCCACAAGGGTGAAGATACTGTTACAACACATGTTATGAAGTTCAAAGAAGTTCTTGTGGCATGGGATATCATACGATATCATAGACGAGGGTACCATGATGCAGTTTGTAATGTCCTTTGGTCTGGGAGGGAACTGAGACATGGACGCTTGGTATGATGGACACCCTCCTAAGGGGATATCCTCCGATATACAATTGCTTGAAGCATTTTGCGATCAGTGGGATCTTAACGCTAAGGAAGAAATCCGAAAGATTATAGACAACGATCATATTAACAAACAAGTCTCAGAAAATAATGAGGCACTCCTTGGGGATGAAGTTTATGATGAAGATCCCTGTTCAGAAGGTTTGCTTGAAGAATCCATTGTTGAAGACTTGGTCACTGACATCATGACCCTTATGTTCGAAGATGAAGGGATTCCTAAAGACGAAAGTGAAATTCCGACGAAAAATAAAGACCAAGAAGCCCTAGTTAAAGAAACTGAAGAATTGGTGAGTTCTCCATATCCTCAAGTTGCGGTTTCTTATGATATTTTGGCTTTCTTGGAAGAAAATTACAAGGGTATAAAAGACAACGATCATTGGGCGTTCCTTGGTCCATTGGTATACAATTCTTCAAGACCTTGTAGCACCATAGTGGACCATATCCCTCACACGTGTGAGAAAAGAAGTCTTCTCTGTCGTCAATGAAGAATGGATCAACCCTTTTGTTGCCTTGCTTGATGGAGTAGTACAAGGTGTGGTTTTTGTTGCTGAATGCCATATGCAAAAGGTTCCCACTAACTTCCAGTCGACGATGTCCCCAAATCAGTACTTCCAACATTATCTTGCGGCAAGTTTTGCAAAAGTTGATCAACCCTGTCTGGCCACAGTATCGATAAGTTTCCAACGATGCATTTCAAGAAAACCAATACAGGTATGTGGATAGGTATGATATTCATTTCACATTGTCATGATATATATTGTTCATCTTTTTGCTTGAAATGTGAAGGTATAAATTTTGTGGCTAACAATTTCTAAATTTTAAACATTATTTGTCATACTCACATGATCATTACAAAGATGAACAAGGTATTTGTGTATCTGAAAAAGTGTTTAAGCAGTTGCAGGGACAAATTACAGATAACATATGAAGATTTGTGAGGGCCACCTTTACGACTAGTCTCCCAAGTTCAAGATCTATGGACAAGTTTCAGGGAATTTTTTTTCTTAATGGAAATGTATGACGAAGATAGCCAATACACAAGCCCAATAGAGGCATGGATGAATGAAGCCCGTGAAAGCAATCCTTCTCCGTGGCAGCAATTTCAAGCCTTCCAGGTTCCTATAGTGGTTCAACTTTCCTTCCCCATCCAGATGAAAATCCTGGTACGTACTCAAACATATCATCATTGAGATCTTATCTTGGATTGCCACTAAAGACAAAGGAAAGGGATCAAGTATGAATTGCTTACTCAGCTGGCTACATTGGTGGTATGATTTCACTTAACCTGTTTTGATTACCATGTTTAGGGTAGGTAGGGTTAGTTTCATTTTCAGTTAGGCATATACTGTTACCCTTGCATTGCATTTGTCGTTCTTTCATGATTTAATTACTTGCATTTCATTATATTAAGCAAGGCGGGACATAAGTGTTTTTTTTATAATGCTTTTGATTCCCTTGGATATTTGATGTGTGTAGGTCTATCGGTACCCAAAAGATTCACAGGTTCTCAAGCGCTCCAGGGAAGAGCACTCGTCCTGCAGTTGGAGCCAGTGTTACGTGGTACCAGTACCAGTGCACCTTCAGATATGTGCCCAGGAAGAGAGGGTCATTTTTTTCCAGGACCATGACGGGTGTTACCAACATTTTCGGAGAGGTGGTTATGGTCAAACCCTTTGGTCCTTACTTTAGGAGTGCTATGGTTAGTGGCACTGCTGAATTCTCTTTGTTGGGGTTTTTTAACCCTGGGGTTGGTGTCCGAGGCCCCTATGGGCAAGTCACTGGGTCACATGACCACCCAATTGTTTTTTGCTTTGGTGACAACTCTTTCAGCTATGAGGCTATTGCTTCCTCTTCCGATCACCTAACACACCCTTCTTGGTCCTCTTTCAACATAACACCCTCCTTCCTTGGGCATTTTCCAGTGATGACATCATCATCTCTCCAAGCCATACTGCCTGATTTGGGGGGTGTTGAGGGATTATCAACATTGTTGGGGTTAGATGGGGCATGACGTCCCCCCCTTGGTTATTCCAACGTTTAGTTTGGAGTAATTTGCTCATTTTTAGCTATTTGAGTCATTTTAGGGTAAACTCTGGGGTAAATGCCCCAAGTTACCCACATATTTGATTATTTTATGTTTTAATTTTAAGTTGACATTTTATAATTTCAAATTGACATTTTAAGGCATGTCGGCCTGGTTTATTTGTAAAAGTGTGTGTGAGAACATATAAATAGATCTCCTCACTTCATTTTCAAATCACAACTCATGGGACAAAACATTGTGTTACCCTTTTACCCTAATTAGGGCCTCATGAAGTGCTGCGCACCTCTTGGAGAGAAGATTTTCTTACTTGTGGATGAAAGTTGGTGGTTGTCTTTGCTAAGCTAATGCTTTGTGGACGCTAGAATGGTTTGGATAACTCATGCTCAATTAAGTCTTTGCATTTTTAGTCTTGCTTGATGAATGCTAGGTAATCTTTGCATCTTGAATGATTGAATGGTGGCCCTAGGGCTACATTCTTTTTGAATAGGTCTTTTATCTACTTTACCGTCTCTTTGCATAGTAGAAACGCTCCCTAGAGGAGGTTTTTACAAAGTTTTGGCCTTGGATCTCCAACTTTGCCCTAGTTTAGGCTCTTGAAACGAACCCTAGAGGTTGTTTCAAGAAGCCCTAACCTGGTAGCAAGGAAAAATATTTCCAAGAGGAAGGCTGGTCATCTTGCTCTAAGGCTAGGGTTTGGGGTAACATCCATTAAAACCCTAAGTTGCCCTTCATTTTCTCTATCAAAATCCTTGCATTTCATGTGTAATTTTTGCATTTTGCATGGTAGAATTAGGTCTCCAATTTTATGTTCAAAACCATAAAAATAAAAAAAATTAATTTTTAATATTTTTGGGCTCCCTGAAATTTCAGTTCTCTTCCCTGCAAATTGGCCCACCTTTCTTGTCCTTAAAAACCCCAGGGCGAAATTTTAGGAAGTCCTAAAAACCTAAAAACAGTAAAAAAATCAGAAATACCCTAAAAAATATATATTTAAAAAAAAAAAAAGTTTTTCATTTTTTTGGTTTTCTACAATTTCGGCCCTCTTCCCTACAAATTCGGCCTTCCTTTTGTCCTAAAAAAACCCCAGGGCGAAATTCTAGGAGGCTTAAAAAAACCTAAAAATAATTAAAAGTCCCTAAAAGTCTAACCTTAAAACCCCAACTAAACCCTATCCTAAACTAAAACAGTCCTAGCAGCCTCTTTCCTTCCTTTTGGAGCCAATTAAGGCTTTTATCAGCCCACCTTAACCTTCTTTACAGGCTTGTCCTAGGGTTGCCTGTCCTGTCCCTCTCCAACAACTTGTTTCTGCCCACAAAAACAACAAAAATCAGACCTTAAACAGTGAATAATATGGTAATTCAGCATGATAATTGAAAGCGTTCCTTTTTGGTAAATAAAGGATTGTTTTACTACTGGTTTGCATGCCTAAAAGGCTAAAGTCGCACTTTTAGTCAATGCAAATTGGTATAGTGGATGAGTGTGCTTTTCATTGGTTATACTAGGACTGTTTATCACTGTTGTGCATATAACAAGACTTATACATCAGACCTACAGCGAACTACTAGCCTAATACAAGCTGTCAATTGCTATGATATGTAAATGGAATGATTAAATTTTAATTTATTTTCAACTTGTTCAATGATGGTAAATGAATGATCTTGATAGAAAGCAAATGGTACATGAAAGATTGATATCCTATTGGTTACACTAGTGAAGGACATCTTGATTTGGACATCAATAATTTGGTTAACTTACATATTATGTCTTCTCTAGTTGATTAATGATTGGCACTGGTCGGACAATATTGCATAGAAGATCTTGTTTCTTTTGTCTTAGTGTCTTATAGGATATCTTGAGGGCTCTTCCCTGGAAGGTTATGACACTCCAAAGTAGTTGTAGAGGTGTGACCGAGGTGACATTGGGTCACTCTCCATACATTTTTTATCGATGATTAGCCTTGCTAGTTCATTCGGTAACAAGTTGCTACTTATTTTATGAAAGTCTCCCAATGGAGAGAGATCAACTGAAGGCCATTGGAGACCATTGGTGATGCAGAACTTGTTATAGTAACTCTTAATGGATTACCTTGCTCATGTGAGTCATTTGTTCAGAGCATATGTGGACGAGAGGAGTTACCCAAGTTTGATCAACTATGGGCTGATTGTGTCGAAGAGGACGCCAGAGTATTGTCCACAAACAATGTGCAGAGACCTCATAATGAAGAAATAAAGATCTTGCATCTCATGCAAGTAAAGGAAAAAGAAGAAATTTTGGGAAGACAAATATAGATGGAGGATTAGTTCGAGTTCAAGAACAAAAGAAGGATCTTTCAAAGGCCAAGTGCTTCAATTGTCATACATTTGGTCATTTTTCTTCTTAGTGTCCTCAAAAGAAAAGGAAAGGAAAGCAACATGCATCAACAATCGATGTTTATGAACATCCACCACAGAATAAGGTAAAGGAATCTAAACTTGATGAGATTGCAGATGAACTTTGAAAATAATATTTCTTTGATTAAGGAAGAACCTACTCTCTATCTCAACATTGTAGGATACAAGTTACAGGGTTGCATTTGTAGATGGTCTTGTATGCCAAGGGATCTTTTCCAAGCAGTGATAGTAGGTCCAAGGGGATTTTGGATCTAGTGTATTTAGATGTATGCGGGTCGATGACAATATCATCTTTGGTTGACTTCTTGTACTATGTGACATTCATTGATGATTTCTCTTGGAAGACATGGATCTACTTCATGAAGACCAAGGACGAAGTCTTCAACAGTTTCTAGGAGTTCAAGGCTTAGACATAGAGCTTGGCGGGGAAGAAGATCAAGGTTTTTAAGGTCAGATAATGGAGGAGAGTATACCTTGAAGGACTTCAGTGTTTTTTGCAAGTAGGCAGGGATCAAGAAGGATTCAATAGCAATATAAGTGTTTAATGCTTTAAGCAATGAGTTTTATTTAACTTAAATTGAATTGATATTTTGTTATGAATGACATAATTGTTTAATTGGGATTGGTTAACTCTTGTGGACAAATTTTGTTATGTATTGCAGGATAGGTCCATTGTGGAGGTTGTCAAGGAAATGATCCATGATCAGTATTTACCCATGTTCTTATGGGTAGAGATTCAATACATTAGTTATGTTTAGAACATGAGTCCCCACCGAATATTGGGGGACAAGACTCTTGAGGAGGTATTCATACGAGTGAAGTTGGAGGTTAGTCATTTGAGGATCTTTGGTTGTCCAGTATACATCCATGTGCCCAAGGAGAAGAGGACAAAGTTAGAACCTTCTGGGAAGAAGAGTAGTTTTGTGGGACACAACGAGAATTTGAAGGCCCAGAGGATCTACATTCTAGGACAACATCAGATAGATGTTAGTTTGGATGTTACTTTTGATGAGGAGGTAGCCTTCAGAAGGTCCAGAGAGAGTCTCATATGGAGATTGATAGTGAGGAGTAGGAGGCTCCAAAGGATGATGGTACATATCCCTCTAGTCTAGTTGTTCATTCTTCAGACTATCAAGAGGAGTCAGTAGAGCCAATAGAGCCAATGGATCTACCTAGAGATGTTGTAGTGATCAGGAAGAGGCTAGCATAGCTTTGTGACACTTTACAGGATGTAGAGAGGCATGCGGCTCCCAGTGGTACTTTCGGGGAGAGCAAAAGACCTCAGAGGTTCTTGATATATATGGCATTGATGAGTCACGTTAGTGATTCTGAACCTTCCAGTTATGAGGAGGTAGTAGGCCAACAGGTTTGGAAGGATGTCATGATGGAAGAGTATTAGTCCATCACAAGGAATGATGTGTGGGAGATTGTTTCGAGACTAGAGGGGAAGTTAGTGGTGACTTCCAAGTGGATATATAAGATCAAGCATGCAATCCAGATTAGCATCAGGGATGACGCATTATATAGGCTATGGAGTTAGCCAGTTTGCAAGCTCAGAGAAAGTCATGGATGTTATTTAGTGTTCTTGAGGGAGTAATGCGTAGGAGGCTCGTCTTAGTAGACCCACTTGGTGGGAGGTGACATAGATGGATACATAGGGATCAACAATGTAGAGGGTAGTAGGTTGCTTCAATGAAGGATACTCGGTTGCAGAGGTAGTAGGCTGTTTAGATGCAGAGGGAGCATGAGACTTAGGTGTAGAGGGAGCAGGGTGCTCCAACACAGAGGGAGTAACTGCAACACAATTTGTTGATGATGGAGAAGGTGCCCTAGTCAAGAGTACCTCCCTCACCTTGTAGTTGGATTTAAAGTTCGACATGAAGGATCTTGGATTGATGCATTATTTCTTGGGATTGGAATTATGGCAGAGACCAGATGAGATCTTCCTTAGTTAGGGGAAGTACACAGTTGAGAACTTGAGTAGTTTCGGTATGATGGACTGTAAGTCCATGGCTACACCTATGGTGACAAATTTGAAGAAGCTGAGTGATTCTGCTTTAGATTCAGATTTGGTGGATCCCGCTATGTACAAGCAGTTTATTGGATCCTTGATGTACCTGGTTAACACTAGGCTAGATATTTGCTTTGTAGTGAGCACCTTGAGCCAGTTTATGGTTGAGCTGAGGCATGTACATTGGGTTGCGGCAAAGCATGTGTTGAGATATAGTCTGAGATATGTCTTAGGTGGTGAAGTGAGGCTGCAGGGATATATAGATTTTGATTGGGCAAGGAGTGAAGTGGACAGAAATAGTAGCTTGGGGATTGACCATGATATTTTTGCTAATTTTGGTTTAGCAGGAAGCTGACTTTTGTAGCACTTAGTGTAGTAGAAGCAGAGTATATCGCATCCACTATCGCAAGTTCCAACGCAGTGTGGCTTTGGAAGCATTTCACTGGACTATTTGATTAGGAGATCAAATATCACTTCATCCGAGATATGGAGCATAAGGGAGCAGTGCAGCTCCAAGTACATATCCACAGATGAGCAACATTGGGTAGACATTCTCCCAAATTGGTCATGCTGATTTGACCAAGGGAGGAATGATACATTCACTCATGGGGCCATGTTGATTTGGCTAGTGGTGAATGGCCCAGGAACAGTCTTTCTCTAGTTAGCCATGCTGATTTGGCTAGGAGTAAAAGACTCGAGATGCGAATGTCTCCCTTGCTGAGAGGGAGTGTTGATGTTTCTCTAGTTAGCAGCATTGGGAAAACATTCTCCCAGATTGGTCATGCTGATTTGACCAAGGGAGGATGATACATTCATTCACGGGGGCCATTTTGATTTGGCTAGTGGTGAATGGCCGAGGAACAACCTTCTTAGCCATGCTGATTTGACTAAGAGTGAATAGGTCTTGAGATGCTCTCACATTACCTGCTCGAGGACGAAGTGATCTATTTTATATATGCGAAGGTTTGACTTGTTTACAAGTCTAGTTTAATGTTGAGTTGATGTAGACTCTAAGAAGTGTCTAGGGCTTCTTAGTGGTTCTATTCAACATTAATGATTAGAGCTCTATATTAATCAACGTGCATGTGAGGAGAAGAATAACATCAAGATGGCTCATGGTCAACTTTTCTAGTAAAGAAGAAATGACCAAGAAGACAAGTCAAACAATTGAAGAAGTCCCGAAAAACATTGAAGAAGCCCCAGTAAATATTCAAGATAGGAAGACAAGTTGGCCCTAGAAAAAAGTGCAAGTCGGCCCTAAAGTGAAATTAAAGGCAACTTGAAGTGTATAAATAAGCAACTAAACATTTCATTTTAACATCACACAACTACATCTCTTCTCAGCTTCTCTTGTGCACACTTTTCAAGGAGATCTAGCTTAATTACAAGGAGTAGATTTTTTATGAAGGTTCTTATCATTGCCTAGGGTTCTCTATCTTGGCTAGGGTTTCCTCATGAAAGAAGACGAACTTGATGACTAGGGTATCCTCATGAAAGAGGACGAACTTCTCTATGTGCTGGGGTTTTATCTTCATGGTAGTGATGTGTAATGTGCTTGGACTGATTTCTTCTAAGAAAAGTTGCTGGGTTTTCTCCCAAGGTTGGGTTTCCCAGGGTAAAAGAATATTGTCTATTGTGCATGGCTATTGTGCATGGCTATCTTTCTATGATTCTATTGTTTCCGCTGCATTTAAAGTTGAAATTTTCAGTGTAATTATTCAATGATAACAGTGGGATGAAATTACTGTTTCAAATCATTAGGAGGTAATTATCAGATCTAAAAATTGTATTTCTACTGGTATAGGAAAATTCAACAGTAGCAAGAGGAATTCTCTCGGGAGTGCGGGGACATGTCTAGGGAGCATGCCCCTTTGAAATAAGCTTCGTGAGTAGGAACAAGAGAGATGATTGGGGCCACGGGGGGTGCTTCATTGCAGCTGTGATTCAGAGTTGATTTAGTACTTTGGTTGTAGCTATGAAACAAGTTGTTTGGTTTACATTCTTGATTTAAGTTAAAAAACTACATGACATTTCAGTAGTCTCGAAGTCACATTTCTGCTCATGTAGTGGATGGATTTCTTTGATTTTTTGTCATTCTTCCTTGAGTCAATTTATGTGGTGAGGTGTACCATGGATCTCATACTCACGTGGAGACCCATCTGTTTCAGGAAAGTGGTCAAGACTCAAGAGATAGAGGGCTGCAGTAGAGTGAGCCAAAGAAAGTAGGCTACAGAGAAAATCTGGTGCTCCTCCTTGCCCAAGCACTCAATAGTTGCCATCAGACTTAACTTATTCTGCACATAGATTTCATTTAATGGATGATTGTTCTGTGACCATATCATTTCGACCTATAACAACTACAACTTGCAACTGCACAGTTCTTGCCACTGAAGCTTTGCAATGCCACGGCCTACAACCAAACTCAAGTGACCTGTAACCAGCCTTAACAAGAACAAGAAACAACACATACACGTTTAACATAACAGACTCTAGAATCTAAAGTTTTGATACCAATTGAGCAAGTGGGCTGAAAAGGTATACTCAAACCACCGAGAAATGGTCAAAGCAGTAAAATGCCTCTTGTACTGTGTAAGGATGGATCCATCAAAATGAAACGAGTTAGAATTCTTTAGAAAATAATGTGTAGCACATTATGCAGGCTAACAAAAACATAATAAGTTCCATTCATGTGCTATTAGACAATTCAAATTACCTTAATAGCATTCACACATTTATACACACAAAATTAACCAAGATACATTGTTGTACACTTCTTATGTATTTCATTAAGAACAGTAAATGGAGACGGATACAATAATCCAACTTACAATTAACAGCATCCCCTAGGAAAGCTCTCCAAAACTAGCTCGTGATGTCCTATTTATAGGACTCCAAGGCAACTTTATCTTTCAACATCAAGATAGTTATCATTGAACTCCACTGATGTAGTCATTGACAATTTTGGTTGAAGATCTTCGGTTATGTTTGAGTGCAAACTCGACCTCCACCAATGGATTCTACTATCGATCAGCGAGTTCAAAGCCAAACCTCAAACAACTCCACTGATGCAGACAGACTTAGATGTTCGAACCACTTAAATCATGAGCTTGATTACTTGAGATCACCAACACTAATAAGATGACCTCACCTCCTAACTAACCCTTTCCCCACAACTACAACATACACATATACCAAAAATAATAGATAAATAACCACATAAGAGGACTTGGTTGTTCCGCTATAGAACATCTTGAATGAATCTGAGGAGATTGACAGTGGAACCAATGAGACCCAAGTATTATTGAATAACCTGGATGCAAAAATTGAGCAAGGGCTGTTTGAGCTTGACTGTTTTTTGTTTTGTTTTTCACTAGCGTTTTATAAATCTATGTAGGAGTGGGCATGATGTATCACTGTATTTTAATTTTCAATTAATAAATAAATGGATGGTTGGCCTATTTTGGTAATTTATTCAGTTTGATATTTACAATGTGCATATTTATATGACTATATGAAATCTGTCACCAGGAATAGGGAAAGATTTCAGAAATGGGAAGTGGCTGTGTGTGTAACAAAACTTAGGAAATATTTATGGATTTTACAATATGGAAATGAAATGTCGGTATTGGATCTACCAGGGAACATTTCTGTAATTATATTGTTATAATTTACTTGTTCATGTCTGCTTGGTGTGTCATTATGTTTTAATACCATAAGCATGATAAATTTTAGAATGCCATCTCTCTGAATTTTGAAAAATTGCTGTACACACTGAAATTGCATCTGCAACCATATAAATTTTTGGCCTTTGGAATATTATGGACTGTTATTGGATGACATAGCAGGCCAAGCCACCGGTAAGCCAAGTCACCGGATTCGGCAATTTTTCGCCATGAAATTCCAAAACGTCAATTTTCTGTGTCTGGCAAACTATTCGTTGAAATTCAGCGATTTTCCCCATTGGTAAACCCTAGTCGACGACCACAACTACCTCCGCGTTATATCATTGCTCATTACACGAGTTTGTGAGAAAGGCTCCGTCGTGAATCCTTCCGTGAGTGAAGATTGAAGTATGGAGGTTGTCGCTGTTCTCTGAGTGAAGTGGTGTGGAGTCGTTGCTTCGTGAGTCACAGAGGACAGAGCCTCGAATCTGCAGTGTTTACTTGATAGTTGAATAGGCGCAGTGGTGCCCAGCCTCGAGTCTGCAGTGTTTACTTGACAGCTAACAGGCATGTCGGTGACGGTGGTGTTCAACACGATATATTTGATGAAACCCGACAAACGAAGGGATACGTTGCGTAAATATATTTCTTACATAAAAGGATTTTGAGTCTAAAAAAATAATTTTGAATTTTGCTAAAATGATTTTATATTAAATTGATTATTTTAATTTTTTTAAAAATATTATAATAAAAAATTAATGTTTGTTTATTTTAGTTTATTAATATTATTATATGACATGATTTTTTTAACAACTTAGTTTAATAATCTATGTTAATATTTACATTCAAGCTGAAAGGATGTTATGTGATTCTGTAAGAATATAAGTTTCTGGTTGGGATGCTAAATAGTGTAAATATTTTTTAATCTTCAAATTTTATAATTATTAGAACTTAGTGTTGATTTTTATGTCGAATTTTATCGCCATACTTTTTATTGGCGAATTTTTGTCGAATTTCGAGGTCTCCGAATTTGAACACGAACTCGAACTAGGTGACTTAGCCGGTAAGCATATGAAGGAGGAAGCAACCACTGTCACTTTAGTCACTTCTCCAAACTTCTTTGGAAGTCTGAACCTCCAAGGGGAGAGCCCTTATGATAGCCTACAAAACACTTAGGGACAAAGATAATATGTCTTCTATGCAAAAGTGAGTTGGAGACCAGTGCCTTTATGGAGTTAATTGACGAATGAAGAAAACATACTATATAAAGGGGTGGACTTTTTGAATGCAAATCGGTATATTGACTTCATTCAATCAGCGTGTGTTATATATGCACAAGTTATGACATTATTGCAGTGATAAAGTAAGAATGAAGAAGGTTGCATCCATATCACTAGTTCAAGTTGCCAACCATTCATGTGCAGCCCTTTAGTGACAAATAATGTTGTATTGTGTATGCACCAGCAGTTGACTATATTGGAAAGCCTGTAAAAAAAAGGTATAGCAGTAGCAAAAAAAGGGAGAACAAACAAATGTGTTGCGTTTGTCAAACAATGTTTCAGACTGTCATGTATTAAGCACTTAAGACAATGTTTCAATAACGAGCAATTCAACTTCTAAGCCAATCTTATGTGCAAATTAGCTGACAACACCAGCATAGCAAGTGTTTATTCCAGTCTGATATGTGCATAAAGTTCCAAAAACATCCAAACTGTAACTTCAATGAGAGTCTGCAATTAGCATCCAGACAGGTTGGGATATATAAAATAATAAACAAATTTCCATCAACACTGAACCACCTTATTCATGTATTGAGAACAAGTCTTCAGACTGTATGAAGGATAAGCATTAATAGCGGTATGACAGTGGTTCAAAGATCAATGTATGAAAGTAGTAAACCAATCAGAGAGATAATAATGTGATCAACTATATGATTGCTCATTCAACAAGTTTCATTATCAACTTTCATTGTTTCACTGTGACAGCAGTTTAAACAATAACCGTAAAGTGTATTCAATGCAATTTTTATCACTTCGATTGTAGCAACAGTCTATTCAATTTCATGTCTAATTTCTTCCTCTTTTGAATGGCAGATCAAGGAGGGCTGCCCTAGTGAACAGTGCAATATTTTGCAGACTTAGTAGCAACACCCAATAAGGCTGCTCAAGGGTTGGTAGGGTGAGGGTGTGAGACTCCAAAGGAGGACAGGCCGAGGGTAGTGGAGGGCCGAGGGCTGGAAATGGCCCAGAAAAGGAGGGCGAGGGGAAAAGAGGCAGGGAAAAGGAGAGAGAATGGGAAAAAGAGGGCCGTGAGGGTTGGGATAGGTAGGTTAGGGCCTGAGGTTGGGTCTTAGGGCTGTTTTGGGGTAGGTCAAAATTTAGGTTTTTTTTGTAGCAGCCAAGAAAAGCTGACGTTTTAGTGTTTTTGGGGATCCTTAGGGTAGGGCGAAACTTTAGGAGTGCCCAAGAAAATTATAAATTTGATTTTTAGGGTTTTTAGATACAAAATGCAGACCTAAAACCTATGCTAACTCTACCATGAAAATGCAATTTTGTTGTAGATGAAGATAAGCCAAGGGTTTTAAGGTTTTACCCTAACCATAGGGCATCTAAAGACGTAACCAGCCTTCCTTTGAGAAGCTTGTCCTAGGTTTGGCAACAAAAACTAAAGACCTAAGGCTCTAACCCTAGAAGGACTCCTACAAGGGACGTACTTTTGTGAACCAAGGTGACTAAAAGCTGAAAAATGACCTAGCCAAGACAAAATGCAACTCTAATGGCTAATATCCAATCCATAAACAAACATCATTCATCAACATTTAACAAAGAGAGATCAAGAAAAGCCCTAGATACCTCCTTGTGCAAGTGTTTATCCAACAAATCAAAGCATCACTTTTAGTAAGAGCATAGAATTGAAGAAACTTCAAGAAATTGCTATCCAAACCCAGAAAATCATCTTCCTCATAGTTGCGAATCACTTCCAAAGAGCCCTAGTTGGGTAGAACAAGTGCATAATGTATTATCCCATTTGTCTTGTTTTTAAAATGAAAGTGAGGAGATCTATTTATATGATCTCACACTCACTTTTTACAAAATATCCAGGCCTACATGCCTTAAAACATGTCAATTTAAAATTATGAAATGTCAACTTAAAATTAGAACAAAATAATAATAAAATATGGCCTAAGGTAGACTTCAAGGTAGGCTACCTATGGTATTTGTATCCTCAAGTGCCAAAATATGCTCAAATAAGCAAATCACTCTGAACAAAAAGCTGGAGTGAGCTGGATGGAGGGCGTTATATCCCATCTAACCTCTAGAATGCTGTAAATCCCTCAACGCCCTCCTCAAATCATCAAAAGGCCTGGCATGGAAGATGGCTTCCTCTGAGGAGATAAGGCTAGGGAGAGCAGGAGCCCATTGACTGAAGGGCCAGAAGGGTGCCCAAAGTGGTTGCGAAAGGAGACGAATGTCTCGTAGCTGAAGCAGAGGCCATCAGAGCACATAGAAAGGATATGGAGCCATGTGACACAGTGGTAAATTCTTAGGAGCCCTAGACACCAACCCCGAGGTTAAAAACCCCAACAAAGGTCAGTCAACAACACTATTAAGCCATAGTATTTTTAAAGGATGGACCAAAGGGCCCAACTATGACCACCATTGCTTGATAACATCCCTCCTGGTTGACAAAATGGCCCTCTCTCCCTGGGGTACACTTGAAGGTGCGTTGGGTACAACTGCAACGTAACAATGGACAAAAGGGATTCCAATATCACTTTAAGTCCAAGATACCAGGATATGGATGGATTTGGATCTGGATCCAGATCCGGATCCAAATATAGATTTGCCAGATTTTCTAAAACTCAGGATCTGGATCTGGATCCAGATATAGATTCGCCAGATTTTCTAAAACTCAGGATCTGGATACGGCGAAGAAATGGCAAGTACAAAAAAGTATAAAAATATTTTTATAATAAATAAAAAAATAGAGGGAAGAAACAAAACTATTCAGGAAACACAAGAGTACAACTATAAATTATTGTCAAAAAAGAGAGTTCATGTACCATAACTGATAATTTGATGAGTTGTAACCATGATTGATATTGATAATTTTAAAAACCATTTCAGCATGAACTTGAAGCTGGGCATAACAGTGTCTTTGTGAGCCACATCCACATGTCCCTATCAGCAGGGAATAAAGTGGTTTTCTTGAAGGCTATGGCAAGTCTACATAACGGTGTAGGTGAAGTGAGCAATGACATAGCACATAAAGATAGATCAGCTTTTGACAACAAACCTTAACCATACAGATAAATAAAATAAAAACGTTGAGAGCAGACCTTGATATTGATATAGGACAGTTCAAGAGCAAATCTTGACATAAGGATAGATCAGACCTTGAGCAGGAATGGGGTTTATGCTTTTAGCCATTAGGTGTTCAGGGTTTTTCCTTAAAAAATCAAATATTTTGGGGGGATCAATGGGTCATAGATGCACTGGAAGTTTCAGGATCTGCTTGAAAATTTCAGGAATTGTTTGATTTTTCACAGGATCTGTTTCTGGGACCAGGATACGTTTCCTTCTATAGGGGATCCGTTTCCATGACGGATCTGATCCGGATACGTATCTGATCCGCGGATCCTACACACTAGGGTGGCGGATCGGGTAATAATATAGCTTTAAGTTTTAAATGGTCTTCCTGATATGTCTTTTGCTGGTTTCCATCTTTTTATTATCTTCCTTCCTATCATGCCTATCATATTGCCCCCTTTAGCATAGGAATAGTAAGCCTTTCAACGATAATGATTTTATTGCTTCTTACATACAGAAAAATTGCTTAAATTGTAAAATGCCATCACCCTGAAAAATTGCTGCACACACTGAATTTGCATCTGCAACCATATCAACTTTTGGCTTTTGTAATATTATGGATAAAAGGGATTCTATTATCACTTCCATTTTCAAATGGTCTTTCTGATATGGCTTTTGCCTTGTTTCCATTTTTTTATTATCTTCCTGTAGATCAGTTATATCTTCCTGCTGATCATGTTGTCTCCTTTTAGCATAGTAATAGTAAGCCTTTCAATGATAATGATTTTATTGCTGCTTACATATAGATCAACTGCCATGCGTGTTTATTTACTTTAGGTTCCTTGTGACCGATGCATGCCTGTCCTGGTGGCAGATGATTAATTCCATTTTCTATTCTCCTTTAGTGGGCACACTTTTGAATTTTTGTTATGGCCACGCTGAGCATCTTATGAAATAATTTAAAAAACAAATAATGCCCCCATAAAAAATAAACAGAATCACTCCAGGCAGATGTTTAGTCCTAGTCAGCTTTGTAGTAACCATTTTTCCTATAAATTGCAAACGAAACAGGGATTATGTAGGAAACTAATTAAAATTAAAAATCACTTGCTTCATAATTTACTTCTGCCTTTGGCTCATTGTAGAAATAGAGGGAAAAATCCGAACATGGGAACCCTTTCAGTAATGTTTCGTAATGTAGGAGCGGCTACAGGTTCCCCATTCTCAAGGGAGCGGACAAACGTTCCTTGTTGAGCAGGATTGGCCCATGATTTGTCCCACACGAGTATTTCTCCTTTCCTAAGACAGTCTCTTCTTGACCTTCGCGATCCAATCTTTAATCTGACAGAGTATTACGGGAGCCCAGCCTGACCACCCGGAAGTCTGGATAGAACACGAAGGCCACCTGAGTTACCTCAGTCTCTCACTAGCTTCTTTTATGATTTCGGATGATGATTCCCATAAATATTTGTTGTGCTTTCTAAAAATAGAGACCGGATCGATTCATATCTTCCTGGGGAAGTGGCCCCTATAACCAGGGCTGCCGCATCTCAGCTTTAAAAGCTTGAGAAGGCTCCTCACACTTGAAATTTGAATAATGAGTTAATTAAGATACGAGCTCCTAATAGCTGACCACTAAATTCTGAAAACCAATTTTGAAAAATCAAATTTTAATTATTTAAAAAATAAAACTACAAAATATAAATACCATTCAATTTCAGACTTCGTAATTCAAGCATTCATCATTCATTAATTAATTGGGAACTCTAACTACCAGTCGCCACTCCCATACCTGTTACAGCCCAGCTTGATGAGATTTTAGATTTTTGTTTTTTAAATAGTAATTTTAGTTGTAAATAATGTCTAAAATCAAATGAATATTTTTTATTTTTATTTTTATGTTTCATTATCTAATGAATATTTTTTATTTATTTTTATTTTATTTTTATGTTTCATTATCTAATGGTTATATTTACTATTTTATTAAAAATATTATATTTGTTTAACCTTATTATATAGATATTTTAATTCAAGCATTCATCATTCATTAATTAATTGGGAACTCTAACTACCTGTCGCCACTCTCACACCTGTTGCAGCCCAGCTTGATGAGATTTTAGATTTTTGTTTTTTAAATAGTAATTTTAGTTGTAAATAATGTCTAAAATAAAATGAATATTTTTAATTTTAATTTTTATGTTTCATTATCTAATGAATATTTTTTATTTTTTTATTTTATTTTTATGTTTCACTATCTAATGGTTATATTTACTATTTTTATTAAAAATATTATATTTGTATATTATATTTTCCTAACTTATAGATGTCAATGTACGTTTATAAATTATAATATATTATTATATTGTTGTATATTTAATTAAATAAAATGAATATTTTTTTATTTTTTATTTTTATGTTTCATTATCTAATGAATATTTATTATTTTATTTTTATGTTTAATTATCTAATGCTTATATTTACTATTTTATTAAAAATATTATATTTGTTTAACTTATAGATTTCAATGTACATTTATAATATAATTATAAATTATTATATTGTTGTATATTTAATTATTTAGTATATGTAAGTGTACTCCTATTTAAGGTTTAATATTGTTTTTCTATTATTTTAATTAATTTGTCTTTATATTTTGAATATATATTATTGCAGTTCCCAACCTGCAGTTTCCTGCAAATTTGGGGGAACCTTGATGTATCCGATACTTTGTACCATGCCGAGCTTTTTTATGTTTTCTATATCTGCACATTTTCACATTAGTAGTATTTTGGATTATATATTGCCTGATTTCTGTCATGTTTTTTCATCTGGTATGATCCGAATGTTCTGGCTGTTGATTTTGAAATTTTTTGTTTAAAATGTATTTTGGCAGGAATTACTGATGCAGGACTTACAGCACTCGGGAAAGGTCTACCCAATTTACATTCCTTGGATATTTCACATTGCAAAAAACTTACTGATAAAGGAATAAAGGCGATTGCTGAGGGATGTCCAAATTTATCAACTTTGCGACTTAACTACTGCAAATTTGTAACAGATGTGTCTTTGCAAGCACTATCTAGGAACTGCACAAAATTGGAAGAGTTGGGTTTGCAGTGCTGCATCAATATTACTGACAATGGCCTTTCAAGTCTGGCTCAAGGATGTCATTCTATCCAGATTCTAGAAATAAGCAAGTGTGTTAAAGTTGGGGACACTGGAGTCATGAAAATTGCAGAGACTTGTTCTCTTTTGAAGATCTTGAATCTGTCAGATTGCCTGAAAATTGGAAACAAGGCAGTTATGTCTTTAGCAGAAGGGTGCAAAAGTCTCGAGGTTCTGATGATTGGAGGGTGCAGACTTGTATCAGATGAAGCCATTCAAACAGTCGCTTCTGTTTGTGGTCCCAGAGTAAGAATTCTACAACTAGAATGGTGTACGAATATTTCCAATGACTCGGTACTGTCGGTCCTTTCACTCTGCCCCCAGCTAGAAAATCTCAACATAGCATGTTGTGACAAAGTAACTGACCATGCATTTAGCTGTTTAGGAAATGGTGGATGTGGATCCCTTTTGAAGGATTTGAGGATCAGCAACTGTCCTGGCATCTCTGTCACAGGGATTGCTTTAGTTGCAAAATTTTGCCAGTCATTGCAGCGCCTGGATGTTCGATCTTGTGCCCAAATCACTGAAGAGAGCGTCAACAGAGCTGGCATTCATTTTGCTGATCATTGTAAATTAATATACTATGGCACTATATCTGAGCATGCTTTGTGAAGTGAGATGGTGTACAACTTATTCATTTTTAAAAGGATTAAAGACATTGATTCTGAGTGAAAAAAAGGGGCATCCAGCATAGAAGCACTTTGCTCAGACCTTAATGGGCACACATAGGTTTCTTTATAGAACCGAGTGGTTGAATGTGTGCAACTGCTCATCTGAAATAAAACCTAGAATGAAACGTCTCCCTGTTCTAATGGGAGAACACTTGTTGAGATGCTTTGGGCACCTATATGCCACTCGTATAGTCTAGCTATCCTGGATGTCTGTAAGGAAGCCATGCTCAAAAAGGGAGAGGCACCTCATGGTGGAGAAGGAAGGAGATTTCTTGTATTCCATTTGTGGCATCTCTTTGCACTGCTGTCTATATTAATTGTTTTCATGGCATGTTATAGTTTTTGCTGATTGAGATCTGTTTCACTAATTTTTGAGACTGTTGTTGGGATGAGTGGGTACTGAATAATGCCATGGTTTAACCTTGTAATGATGCACTTTGGGATGCTGGTTGCGTTCAGTTCTTAGTGGTTGTTTCTTGGCTATACATATACTTTCTTTCGTCAATGGTTGCATACAGGCTACCCGGTTTGATGTTATACTTCAGGGATTTCCGTAGAACTGATAGGCATGGGAGGCCTCCATCTTGTTACAAGACTATGGTCCTGTATCTTCTACTGTTGGGACGGTTGTCTGGTTTACTATCCATATTACGAGTTCGTGTCTGGACCAAATTGAATTCTCATGAAACGAAGGAGATGATATTCACATTAAAAAGGATTTATGTGTCCTTATAAAACATGATCACATGATAGGATGACTACAGACAATGGACAAAATTGCTGGACTATAACCTCAACTAATAATTATTGACAGTTGACATGTTAAATAAAAAAGTAACGTCATCACGAAGTGGTCTAGTATGAGGAAACCTACTTGTTTCAGATATGGTGGCATTCATGAATCATATCTGCTTGCAAGTGGCACGCACCACTGCCAAGCAAAGAGCAAAGAGATGAGCGTTCCAAGGTCAACTGATCAAATGGGTATAAGTGGGTTTAAGTTGCAATGATAAGACTAGCTTTACTAATTAGTGTGATGCAAATGCTTCAAAAGACTAGCTTTTGTATTTGTTACAAATATAAATAGAGCAGGTTCACAAATGAGATGAAATTTGGTCAAAAGATTCTCTTTCAAACATTTTTTAGTTATGGGTATCATACATGATGTTGCTCAAATAGGGAAAGATGGACTTGGACTATATATTGGATTGGTCTTGATCCTTCATTTATTCACCTTTTTCATATATATAATTTGGTATCTTGATCCTTCATTTATTCACCTTTTTCATATATATAATTTTGTATGATTCAAAGTTATTATATGGATGGATTAAACATACTTTTAAATTAAACAAAATTAATTCATGGGTCAAATGTTTGAAAACGTGAGCCAAATTAATATTAATAAATGATAAATTGCACAAGCCAAATTAATATTAATAAATGATAAATTGCACAATAAATTCATTGGTCAAATGTTTGAAAACGTATTCCAAATTAATATTAATAAATGATAAATTGCACAAACATGTCTATTAAGTAGCACCATTAATGCTATTACATATTAAATAGATCAATAAAGCATAATTTGAATGCGAAGAGGTAAATGTCAAAGTTAACGTGATTTAAATTAATATTAATAAATGATAATAAATGATAAATTGCACAAACATGTCTATCAAGTAGCAACATTACATATTAATTAGATCGATAAAGCATGATTTGAATTGGAATGTGAAAGAGGTAAATGTCGGACTTGATTTGGAGAATGACTTGATAAAGCATGATTGGAATGTGAAAGAGGTAAATGTCTAAGTTAGTAGACTTGATTTGGAGAATGACTTGATAAAGCATGATTGGAATGTGAAGGAGGTAAATGCCAAAGTTACTAGACTTGATTTAGACTTAATTTGGAAAATGACTTTGCAAAATAGATCAATAAATTATGATTTTAATGTGGAGGAGGTAAATGTCATGATTTAGACTTAATTTGGAGAATGACTTGGCAAAATTGATGAATAAAGCATGATTTGAATGTGGAGGAGGTAAATGTCGCAAAATATTCAATAAATAAAGCATGATTTGAATGTGGAGGAGGTAAATGTCGCAAAATATATCAATATATATCAATAAAGCACGATTTTAATGTGGAGGAGGTAAATGTCAAAGGTGTAGACTTGATTTGGAGAATGACTTGGCAAAATAGATCAATAAAGCATGATTTGAATGTGAAGCAGGTAAATGTCAAAGTTACTGGACTTGATTTGGATAATGACTTTGCAAAGTATTTGGAAAATGACTTGGCAAGGTTGAAGAGTAAGTGAGTGTGAAAAACTTAATGCTTTGGATTTGGATAATGACTTTGCAAAGTATTTGGAAAATGACTTGGCAAGGTTGAAGAGTAAGTGAGTCTCTGAAAAACTTAATGATTTGGATTTGGATAATGACTTGGCAAGGCTAGAGCAAAAGAGTCTGAAAAACTAAGAATCGATTCATGTATTAAACTACATTAAATTTGAAAAAAAACATTCTTATATTTGTATAGCAATTGATTTCAAGTTAGGAAGACTATAAATTTGGTTTGTGCATCAAATGTTTTAGTTATTATTACATGTTAAATTTAATTTTTAAAAATTAAAAAAAATAATATTCAAAATTTTATAATTTGATTTTTTTTTTCATTTTCTGTTTTGCAATAGAATTGTCAGAAAAATAAAATTCCTCAAAATTGAATTAAACTGCCACCTTGCTTAAGCGGTTGTGTCCATTAAATAAATGTTGATATTAAACTGCCATATAGCTTATGAATCTGTGCGCATTAAATAAGTGTTTAATGCATGTTAATAGAAAACCTACAACATACTAAACTCTACTGAGGCGTGGCTCGAGAGGCTCTCCACTTTCCCATCGAACGTACACAATATCTACTGCTCTTTTGTAGATTTATTAAAAGTGCACAAAATTCTATGGAGCCACGTCCATGCTCCTTTGTACATCTATGAATTGTGATTTCAGATGGACAGATTAGATCAGATATTTTTCAGAGTGTAGTAATAAAACTACATGAGGAATTATGGCCATAGATCAAAACAATCTCACAAAAACAAAAAGCCATCAAATATCATAAATGGCCTGTTACAAATATATGATTCTAAAAGTTGAGTTTTCATAAATATTGCAGTCATAGTGACATGCAAAAGCATAGATCCATTTTGTTATTCTTGATATTCTTAGGTATCCCCAGAGAAAATTTGTTCACATCTTCTCGTATCTTCCTATTGTTCTTCAGTTTTTCAAGCTATGTTCTACTTGCTCAAATAGTCATTGGGTGAAGACTTTTAATTACTGATCCAAACTCTTGCTCTAAGAAAGAAGGTATAATAGTTCAAATTTTCTAAAATGGCAACTCAAGTGTTTTTTTCTTGGTTTTTTATAAATTCTAAATCCTAACCAATAGAACACTAATATAGCCCAGCAGGAGGACGAGAGCTTGCAAAAAGGAAAGAGAAGTGTTGGGAAATTTGGACATATACACAATAGGTGTAAATTCTTTTTTTGTTGTTGCAAATATTCATAATTTTTTGTGGAGTATTCAGTTAAGGAGTCACTTTTTTAATTCTTAAGATATTTTTATAAAAGAAATAATAGTTTAATTCAACGAAAATTTCTAATTTCTATTTTTTTTACCAAACAGTGTTGAAAATACTATCCATAAACTAATGCCATCATTATATTTATTAAATATTATAGTTTTTTTTATTACACAAATAAATACATAAAAATACACTTAAAATATATTAATATTATTTTTTCATAAATTTATTATATATAAATATTAAATTATTAATATTTTAAAATATAATTAGATTTTAATTAGTAACTTTATAATTTATGATTAAAAGTGATTTTCATCCTACTACTTTATGTTGATGATATTGTTTTTATGACAAGGGGTCTTTCTTATTTTGATAAGCAATTAAGAATTCCTTAAAGATTTTTGCTCTAACATGGGTATGATTGTTAACACTGACAAGACAAAAATCATGATTATAAAATCTAAGAAAGATACATGTGGAATTTTTATTTAGATAATATAAATATAGAGGAAGTGACTTCTTACAAGTATCTAGAAATTGATATTCATCACAAGCTCAATTGGAACTATAGCATTGAGAAAATGATTAATTGAGGGTGGAAAGTTTATTTTGGTCTTGAAAATAACTGTAAATCAACCAATCTAGTCACCTGGGATAAAAAGAAGTTCCTATTTGAAACTCTTGTCATCCCTATTATCTTATAGTTGTGAAGTATGGGGGTGCAACATTTATAGAGAATCTTGGAGGAAGATTGAGCAAACCCAGAAGCAGTTTATAACTTATAATCTCAAAATTAAAAGCAATACACCTTATCCTATTCTCCTCATAGAAGTGGGTCTTTCCCCCATCGAGAGCATGACTATGACTAGGTACTTGATGCACAAGCATAAGATAAATGACATGGGAAACGAGAGACTTCCTAAAATTGCTTTAAACTCAAGTCAAAACCAACTACGCTTCCAGCGGTGTTGGGGTAAAGATACCATGGCTTGGTTAAACCATAGGGGCATTGATGAAAACGACATTTTGCAGAACATTGTTAATGTTAAAAATATTATTACTTCTAAGTTTAAAGAGAAATTGTGGCGTGAGGAAAATTTAGCGGTTAAGAGAATATTAAGATACTATAAGGAGATCATTAATCATAATTTGGATGATTAGAAGTATCTCTCGGTAGTAACTAGCTCATGAAAGAAAATTAATATAGCCAAGATTATAACGAACTCTCATGAACTCCATAGCGAAACATGGCGTTGGTTTATTCCTAAAACTCCATGGGCAGAAAGAGTTTGCCATCTGTGCGAATCTATAAGCGTTGATGATGAAAATCACTTATCTTAGAGTGTCTTGCTTACACCCACGTAGATCTGAGTTTCATAGTATTTGTTATAATACAAACCTTTATAACCTCCTAACTTGCCAAAACTATACTGAGTTTGTAAAGCTTCTTGGGTAGCTTTTTGAGCACATGAACAAAATTTTAAAGTAAACCAAGTATTATCCTTAGTCTTAAATAAAAAATTATTCTTAATTAGTCTAATAAATAAAAAATTAGTCTTAATGAACATTAATCATCATCATTATACTTTATTAATAATTTAAACTTTATTATTAATAATTATCAATAAATTATTAATAAATAATATTTTTTTAATATATAAATGATCTAATTATTTATATCATCATTATTATTATAACAATTAAAATCTACATAAATATATAATGTGTTATGTCTATTCTTTAATTAATGATTAAATATTTCAATCTTCTCACAATATAATATTAATGCGTTTATAATTAATATTATAATGAATTAATATATTTGATTTTATTTTACTTTAAAACCTTTCCTAATTATAACACATGAATTAATATATTTGATTATAATGAATTAATATATTTTATTTTAAAACTTTTGCTATTTATAACACTTATATATGAATATTATATATATTTAATGAAGATATATTATGTCCGTTTTTTAGTTAATTATATTGCTTTATCAAATAAATATTTTAATATTCTCACAATATAATATTAATATAATATTAATGTATTTATAATTAATATATTTGATTTTATTGCTTCAAGAGGTGCTTTACAACCCGGTATGAGAGAGATCTTATAACGTTATGTGGAAGATTTTATTATGTTGTAACGTTTGTTACTAACAAAATAATAGAAAATAGTTTTTTTATCCACCAAAATAAATGTCAGCCACAAAAGGAGATGTTGTAATGTTCCTACCTAACAATACAATAAAAATAAAAAAATTATTTATCCACCAAAAAAATGTCTATCAGAAAAACAACACAATATGGGGGAGACGTTGTAAATGTTCCTACCTAATAAAATAATAAAAAATAAAAAATTGAATTATTTGCAAAAAAAATGTTGGCCTTGTCTTAAACAAACCCATGGTTTAGGAGGGCCTTGCAAATGGTTTTAAAACCATGTGCAAGGCCTCCTAAACAACCCATGGTTTTATTGTACATGGTTTAGGAGGGCATTGCAAATGGTTTTAAGACCATGTACAAGGCCTCCTAAACAACCGATGGTTTTAGGAGAGCCTTGCACATGGTTTTAAAACCATGTATGGGGGATATGTTGTAATGTTCGTTCCTAACAAAATAAAAAAAATTAAAAAATATTATGTCGGCCATAAATAATATTAAATATTAATAATAAAAATATCATATGTCAACCATAAATAATATTAAATATTAATAATAAAAATATCATATGTCAATCATAAATAATATTAAATATTAATAATAAAAATATTATATGTCGCCCTTAAATAAAAAGATGTGTGTTTTGGTTTGAATCAAATAATAACTAATAATAGCTCCTTGAGTGTAATACTAAATAAGAAGTTTGCACCTAGAGAGATTTGATCCTTTTTGACGCTTGATAGAACCTAAGATTTGAATTTATGCTGGTTTTACTTTAAAATATTTGCAAATTATAACACATGATACATGAATATTATATATTTATTGAAAATATATTAAAAATGTTTATAGCTAATAATATCAATGTATCAAATAGAAAAATATTTTATTATAACACATGATACATAAATATTACATATATTTAATGAAAATATATTAAAAATGTTTTATAACTAACGATATCATTGTATCAAATAAAATGAATATTTTATTATAAATGATATCCATTTTTCATTACATCTACATCTTTTTAAATTTTGTTCCTAATATATTATAACTATTTCATATGATTATATTTTTTTTAATTGAATATTATATATATTTAATGAAAATATATTATGGATGTTTTACAGCTAATGATATCATTCTATAATGAATATTTTATTATAAGTGATATCCATCTTTCATTACATCTACATCATCTTTTAAATTTTGTTCATAATATCTTTTAACTATTTTAATATAATTATAATAAACTTTTTTTTTAAAACAATTTTATCAACATAACACTCAAATTTACTATATTAACATGATCATTTTAAAATATGATTTATTTTTTTTGAAAATTTAGTATCTTCATTCCTTAGTAATATTAAAATATAATTATTTAATCTTTAATAATATTATATAGAATTATTTGAACTCTAATATGACGTTATTTTTGAATTTGAGGTAAACTTTGTGGTCACTATTCTTATAGACTAGTGTGATGGTCAACTGGAGAGGAAGAAGAAAAAGGGTGATGCGAAAAGATTAAGTAGCATTTAAGTAATGGAAGAAAAAGAAAAAGGGTGATGCAAAAAGATTAAGTAGCATTTAAGTAATGGAAACTGGAACTAAGCTATAGTGTTTATTGTCAATTTTTTTAATTAAAAAAAATGTCGTTTTATTAAATTTTTAGAAATATTATTTTTATGGTATTTTAGTTTATTTATAAATAATATTAGATTTTGGTATAGAAAGTTTTGATATAGATTTTACTAGCTTAGGATATGCGTAATCATATAATATGTGATTTTAATATGTCTTGCTAGTTTAGAATATGCCAGCTGATCATATAATATGTGAACTTTGTGAAAACCGGCTTTGGATAAAACGTTATATATTGATACATCAATATAAATTTAACACCAGAATTATAGTTTGGTTAGTGCAACTAAATTCACATTTCACCATCTTGCAAAATCTGGAACTCCAATGTTTTTAGTTCAATGACTTTGCAAACATCACTCAACACGGAATTTGAAGCAGTCATAGGTATATGATAATTTTTTTTGAAGAACCACTGTCCTCACATGAAATCAAGTAACTAAATGCCAAGGTTTTATTTTTTAATATCGAATCGTTAATCTTGTCATAGTTATCACATAACTAAATGTCAAGGTTTTATTTTTAAATATTGAATAGTTAACATTGTCATAGTTTTTGGAGAAATTTTGAAGGGACATTTGGTGTTTTTTTCACAAACTAGCATTTTGACATTTTTTTCCATAGAAAAATATCACTGTTTTATTTAGATAAAACCATATTGTTCAAAAGACCACTAGGTCACACACTTTGAGATAAAAGTCTGTTACCTTGAACCAACCCATATGGCATATGTAGTCAACAAAAATGTATCAAAAAACAATACAATAAACAACAAGACAAATTTGCTACAACACATAGTATTAAAATGAGATCTAGAAACAACTTTGACCCATCGGCTTCATGGAGCCATATCCAAAAACAATACAATAAACAACAAGACCGATTTGCTACAACACATAGTATTAAAATGAGATCTAGAAACAACTTCGACCCAGTGGCTTCATGGAGCCATCAGACAGCTCCCATTTGTCAATAAAACCAGTCGACAGAAGCAGATATTTCTTAGAAAGCAAATCAGCCACAGAGTTGCTTTCCCTATAGATATAATGAAATGAAAGCCCCTGGAAATGAAATCTCACCCTGTCAATATCCTCATATAGAGGGAGAAGAAAAATGTCCTATGGGGGCTTGCCCAATTTAAGGAAGTCAATCACCAATTTGGAATCACCAAAAATCTGCACTTGAGGGATACCAAAAGATAGGGAGAGTCGCAAAAGGATTTTAAATGCAGAAAATTCAGCAAAGTTATTGGATACGTCACCCAGGCCAACCACAAAATGTATGGAGCGCGAACTAGATAGGTGTAGAGTCCCATCGGGTAACTCCAAAGTATGTGCTTTCATTAAATTAGATACCGTGAATCACATTTTTATATTCTTATTAATTTATTAATTTTTTATTATTTTAAAAGATAAATTTATCATTTGGTTGATGTATTGGTGAGTTATTACTAGTATAGATCTATTTAACTTTGGTTTTACAAAGGGTCAAAAGAGATAAAATATGCGAATTTTTCACCACTAAACTTCCTATCCATATAAACGCACCTTCCAAAATTGCATGGCATTAAAACCAATCACATTTTCAATGTCAAACATAATTTTTTATATTATTATTTTTATGAGATAGGTGGACAAATATCCCCTTCTCTAGAAATGTGCCTTCCAAAATTTCATCACATTAAATCCAATCACATTTTCAATGTGAAACATCATCATTTTTAATATTATTAATTTTAAATATATATTTTTATTTTATTTTGAGAAAGTCAAGATTGACTTTGAGTAACAGCTACATAGATCCATCTTAAACTCGAATCTACTAAGCACCAAGAGGTATCCAATTTCTTGAGGTGTGATTTTTTTCTTGAATTGTATGATTTTTTACAATTTTATTTTATTAATCAACATTATTTTTTTGAACTACTTTTTATTTTTGGGAACATTACATAAGGTGAAAATATCTCCCTCATACTCAGCTAGGCTAAGACAACTACTCATCAATAAATTTTATATTGAATTGAAGAGATTTTGTAAATATCAAATGGTTCAAAATTATTCAAAACTATTTTTTTATATGTGATTTTTTATTTATGAATGGTTTGATTTTTTTCCCAATTCTAATGCCTCAAGAAACATATATAAAAGCAAGTCATCAAATTCAAATGAAAATAACTATAAGTAATTTAGTCACCCCAATTATGTGTAGCAATAATTTTATTAAATTCAGAGCGTGTATGCAAACTAATGAGGGTCTCTTTTGACACGTTAGATGTAATAAAAAACTAAAAAAACAAGCATCCCTCAACTTGCTTGGCTGTTTTGAGACACATACACAACTAATCTTGCGATGAGTTAAAAAGATGAAATGTAGGAAATTGAATGATGTTTCAGAATGTACAAATTTTATATTGAAAATGTTCTTAACTATCTAAAGTTTAATCTATTTAAAAAACATTTTTTATTTTGGGGACAAATTATAAGGTATATGTTTTTGTGGGTGCAACCTTTGAGTGCCTAAATGATGGGATCAACTTACGAAAACTGGTACACATATATAAAATAACTAGTACTAGTGCACTGCTATTTTTCCAAAAACATTAATAATTAATATTTTTTTTAATTATTTAAGTGATCAAAGCTTGAAAAAAGTACGCCATGTGTGTGTGAATCATTTAAAGGTATAAATGCAATTATTTCGAAATAGTATTTTTATAGCATGTAGAGGTCGGTTTCCTTTAGTGCATCATACAATTTTTTTTCAAAATGGTTGGGAAATGAAAGAGTTATGGACGACACACTAACAATGTGTTTTTTGAGTTAAGGAGTCTGCATGACACAAGAAAAATAAGAAAGGGACATACTAGGATGTAGTGTTGGCCACTATTGTAACTCCCGTTGATACCCCATGAGAGTAACATTGCATTAGACAAGGCTTGAACACATAATTGGACTCCACATATCTTGAGTATATCGGAGATCCCCTTAAGATATCTAAAACTAGCCTATCGATAGTCTTGTCATTGTAGTGAATAGAGCATTTGATCATCCTTGGTTAGAGCTCTAAGAAATTGGGCCGACCATTACTGTTGGACCCCACACCTAAATAAAAGGGATAAAATGACCGAAAACTTATTTTGTCCTAAGCCAAAGATGACGGGGTAGTTCTTGTCCCTAATTTCATAGTAGTTCTTGTCCCTAATTTCATATGCATACATTTATACTTGTCATGATATGTGAATGTTCTTGGTAGATACACACTCATAGATAAAAAAATATTAAAGTTATCTTGAACTTTATCAATATAGGGGATTTATACTTCACTCCCAAATTATAACAAACCCTTGGCTTACTTTAAAGTGTGACCTATTTCGATCATTTTAATCCTAAACACACTCTCAACCAGACTAGTACTCGTGAAAGCTGGAAATTGTTGGTTAGTATTAAGCAAAGTATCAGGATTTCCTTCCAGTAATGACACGTTGGGAGGGAGACCTTGTGGTTTTTTAGATTAGCAACTGGTTTTCCTTGCAATCATTTGGTTGCTAGGTTGTGCAACAAGAAGAATATTTGTAATGATTACTGTTAGAATAATCAACCCATAGTTAGCTACCTTAGACATTGATTAATCCATTTTTGTCTTATTTGCCTAGTTTCCATATTCCACCTTATGCAAGTTGTCATCTACACATCCATAGTGGTCAAACTTGCTAATTTTGAGTCATGAGGCGCTTGGGAGACCTCCTGGAATCAAATCTGCTTTATTCCTGGCCTCCCTAGCGCATATCTGCTTTTTCTGCTTTATTGCCTGCTTTTTCAGTGTTTTAAGGCAATTGGGAAAGTTTGACTAGGTGAAGTTAACTTGTTTTTTGTCCTCCACATCCTCCACTCTTTTCTCCTATGAAAATCATGTATGAGTTGTCCTTCCATCCACTATTAGCTTGCCTAATTGATTTTTCCAATTCGTGAGCTCCTAGACAGTTTTGGAAACTACTTTATGCACCTATGGGGGATTTGCTTAGATTTAGTAAGCCTGCTTTTGACTAGATTCGAATGGCATATTCATGCATTCGAATCCCTCATGTAATTATTTATTGTGGTAGCATATGACTTCACAAGTTTGGCTATTGTACACTTATTGAATACAGTGTAGTGTTCAGCTCCATATTCAGTCTCTTTTGTGAGTAATTTTGCATGTGCAATTGGCAATTGATGTGAGTGTAATTGTTCTAACATTGGGTTCAATTTACACATGGTATCAGAGCCTTTGTAGATCGATTTCTCTCCTTCCAATTTGTTTTGCAGGTTCGACATCATTGACTGGGAGCATTCTACTGCCTGCCAGGACAATTTCTGAGCCATGGATCAATCTCAAAAGATCATCTTGACTCCATTTAACTTCTTTGAATGGAAAGTAGAGATGGAGATACTGTTGAGAGCGAAAGGCCTCTACAGAGTGAATATGGCAATAGAAGCAGAGCCCAATGCAGTTGCAGAGAAGATAAAATGGCACAACAGGAGGGATGAGGCCTATGGTCTCTTGTGTCTGAGTATATCCAGAGACCTCCTTTTCCATCTTGATGGATTGACATCACCGAATGAAGTATGGGAGAAGCTTGTTGATCTTTTTGGAAATACAGATGCGATGAGGGGACATCAAATTGAAAATGAATTGATCTCCCTGAGTCCAAATAGATTTGAATCCCTGCAACTCTATTTTTCCAAGTTCAAAGCACTTGTTTTGCAGCTAAAACAATGTGGGATCGAAAAGAAGGATGATCAACTGGTCTTGGCCATACTCTCGAAGCTTGGACCTCATGACTATTTAGTGTTTGTTTTGACCTTCTATGCCACAAAGTTGACAGCTCGAGCCTGGAAGATGCCTAGCCTTGCAGATTTCATGGAATCTCTCACACAAGAACAAGATAAATTGGTGATGATGGGCACCATCAAACCTTCCAAAGACCAAGCTCTGGTTGCTAAAGATTCGAGGGTGGATTCAAAAAGCAAAAAGAAAGCTAAAAAGCCACCTGAGCAAAAGAGAGACAAGAACAAGTCTCCGGAGGAGCCTAAAGGTTCCAAGAAGAACTACCAGAAGAAGAAGAACAAAGGAGAAATGAGCAAGTGCGCATATTGCAGTAAGGGCAATCATTCTGAGAGCTCCTACATGAAGAAGAAAATAGACATGCTGACCCAACTCCTGGAGAAGAATGGCATCTCCCTTCCAGACAGCTCAAAGAAGAGGGAAGGAGGATCAAGTTCAGAAGATAGAGAGAGAGTTCATGCATTGGTTGCTGGCACATCAAGCTCACCTAGTTTTCATCATTGATTCTGGAGCTTCAAGACATATGGTTTGACCAAGGAGGCATTCACCTCACTTGACATGTCGAAAGGTCCACCAATAGTACTGGGAGACGACTCTCTCACTGAAAGTTTGGGCAAAGGGAGGATTGATCTTGATCATGGTAAGTTCAACAATGGGTTGTATGTTCCAGGTCTTGCCTCTAACCTCTTATCAGTGTATCAGATGACTCACACTGGGTCTCCAAAGAAGGTCATATTCTCCCCTGATGAACTTGAGATCACAGAGATCTCAAGTGGTAAAGTCATTGCAAAAGGAGTTGCAAATCATACTTCAAAGGTATACATGTTCTCACACTTCCTACCCTACTCAAACCCCTCTGCTCTTCTGATTGATGCGAATGAGGGAAGCAAGCTTTGGCATGAAAGATTTGGCCACCTAAATTACAAGTATCTTTCTGATCTTAGTGAAAAAGAGATGGTCATAGGGTTACCAAAGATAAAATTTTCCAAAGGAGTCTGTCAAGGTTGCATCCTAGGAAAACAACCAGAGCATAAATTTGAGAAAGCCAGTCATGAGAGAACCTCTGCACCTCTTGAGTTGATCCACAGTGGTGTTGCTGGCCCATTCCCTCATATGTCCATGAGTCAGGCCAAATATGCATTGAATTTCATAGATGACTTTTCCAGGTATTGCTGGGTTTACTTCTTGAAACACAAGTCTGAAGTTTTTGGCCTCTTCAAAGTCTTTAAGGCTTTGGTTGAAAACTAGTATGGGAGGAAAATCAAGGTCCTCAGATCTGACAATGGTGGTGAGTATGTCAATTCTGAGTTTATTCAATATTGTGCAGATGCAGGTATTCAGATGCAACATTCTATCCCTTACACACCACAACAGAATGGTGTTGTAGAGAGGAAGAACAGATCACTGAAAGAGATGGCAACATGCATGATGGAGGCTAAGACTTTGCCACCAAAGTACTGGGCCAAAGCTATAAAGTGTGCAGCCTATATCCAGAATAGGGTGCCTCATAAACAACTTGATGGTATGACTCCTTTCGAAACATGGAGTGGGCACAAGTCAGATGTGACCCATTTCAGGATTTTTGGCTCAAGGGCTTGGGCTAGAATTCCAACAGAAAAGAGAAAGGATTTGCAGCCCCAAAGCCAAGAGTGTCTATTTGTTGGGTACTATGAAGATTAAAAAGGGTACAAGCTGATCAATTTGAGCACAAACAAAGCCTTCATTGAAAGGTGTGTTCAGTTTCAAGAAGAACCCCTAGCAACAGTGGAAGTTGGAGAAGCCTCTTCACCACCAGAACCTCTGAATGTAAGTAAAGAGATAGTTGAACATGCTGATTCTGATATTTCTGATAGTGATGATTTTATTGTAGATCCTAACAGCCCTATAAGGACAAAATGGGCAGCCAAGACCATTCATGCAGCTGGAGAGCTAGCTGGAAATCCTAATGACCCTAGGGGGACTAGATCTCAATTTGAGAGTGCTCTATGCATGAAAGATCCTATGTTTGCTGAGAAATGATATCTGATGGTGGAATCAGATCCTCATACATATGAAGATGCAGTAGGAGATCCAAGATGGCAAGCAGCCATGAAGGAAGAGTTCAGCTCACTCCAGAAGAGCAACACTTGGGAGCTGGTTGATCTTCCCCCAGGGAGGAAGCTAGTTCAGTGTAAGTGGGTGTACAAGACCAAATTTGCTGCTGATGGTTCACCTCTGAAGTACAAGGCCATATTGGTAGCCAAGGGCTACTCACAGGTTCATGGCATAGACTACAATGAGACCTTTGCACCAGTGGCAAAGATGGACTCCATCAGGCTAGCCTTAGCCATTGCAGCTTCAAAGCAATGGGAAGTACATCACATGGATGTGAAGTGTGCTTTCCTGAATGGAGATCTCACTGAAGAGATATACATGAAGCAAACTCAAGGATATTCTACTAACCCATCTCTTGTGTGCAGGCTAAAGAAGTCATTGTATGGGCTTAAGCAAGCCCCCAGTGCTTGGTATGCCAAGATTGATAGCTTTCTGCTATCACTGAATTTTGTTTGATGCAAATCAGATCCAAATTTCTATTTGAAGCTCATTAATGGTTCATTAATGATCATTGTTTTATATGTTGATGACCTTCTCATTACAGGAAGCTCAAAGGTTGAAATTGCTTCCTTGAAGGATGCAATGAACCATGCCTTCTCCATAACAGATTTGGGGCTATTGAGCCAATTCTTGGGGCTTGAGATTGCTCAAACCAAAGCTGGAATCAAGGTGCACCAGTCCAAGTATGCCTTGGATTTGCTGAAAAAATTCAAAATAAAGGATTGCAACCCAAGCAAGACTCCTTTCCTTTCAGGAGTGAAGCTTGAAGAAGCTGATTCTTCACCTATGGTAAACAATACACTGCATAGGCAATTGATTGGATGTTTTTTGTATCTTACACATACTAGACCTGATATTTCTTATGCAGTAAGTGTGGCTTCTAGATACATGGATCAGCCTCATGAGATCCATTGGAAAGCAGCCAAAAGGATCCTTAACTTTGTTCAGGGAACAAGGACACATGGGATCTTCTATAAAGCTAAATCTGATCTTGATTTGATTGGGTTTACTGACAGTGATTGGGTAGGTGACAGCACAGATAGAAAGTCAACATCAGGATATGTGTTCATGCTTGCAGAAGGTCCAATCAGCTGGTCAAGCAAGAAACAGAGTGCCATCGCACTCTCATCTACAAAAGCAGAGTACAGAGGAGTTGTAAATGCAACAACTCAATGTTTATGGTTGCAAGGGTTACTTGAAGAGTGTGGCTTCGAATCAGAATACTCAACTACTATCTACTGTGATAATTAGAGTACCATTCGAATATACAATGATCCATTTCAGAAGCAGAGAACCAAACACATTGAGATCCATATGCACTACATCAGACAGCTTGTGCATGATGGCACCATTCACCTACTCTTCTGTTCATCTTCAGAACAAGTAGCTGATATCTTCACCAAAGTTTTTTGTGAGAAGACATTCAGCAATCTCAAATCACTGCTGGGGATTGCTGATCATGTTGTAAAGCATGAGTGATGACAATATTTCCAAATTTTGTGTTACAGTCCATGTTTAAGGGAGGATTTTCCCACTGGGTTTTTGCCTCTTTCCTTGGTTAAATGGACATGCAGTATGTAAAGGGTGACTAAGCCTTGTTGCTAGGCCCTATAATTTTCTGATATATTACTCATAAGTCAGGCTTAAGGGGGGGTGTTAGAATAATCAACCCATAGTTAGCTACCCTAGACATTAATTAATCCATTTTTGTCTTATTTGCCTAGTTTCCATATTCCACCTTATGCAAGTTGTCATCTACACATCCATAGTGGCCAAACTTGCTAATTTTGAGTCATGGAGCGCTTGGGAAACCTCCTGGAATCAAATCTGCTTTATTCCTGGCCTCCCTAGCGCATATCTGCTTTTTCTACTTTATTGCCTGCTTTTTCAGTGTTTTAAGGCAATTGGGAAAGTTTGACTAGGTGAAGTTAACTTGTTTTTTGTCCTCCACATCCTCCACTCTTTTATTCTATGAAAAGCATGTATGAGTTGTCCTTCCATCCACTATTAGCTTGCCTAATTTATTTTTCCAATTCGTGAGCTCCTAGACAGTTTTGGAAACTGCTTTATGCACCTATGGGGGATTTGCTTAGATTTAGTAAGCCTGCTTTTGACTAGATTCGAATGGCATCTTCATGCATTCGAATCCCTCATGTAATTATTTATTGTGGCAGCCTATGACTTCACAAGTTTGGCTATTGTACACTTATTCAATACAGTTTAGTGTTCAGCTCCATATTCAGTCTCTTTTGTGAGTAATTTTGCATGCGCAATTGGCAATTGATGTGAGTGTAATTGTTCTAACACTGGGTTCAATTTCCACAATTACTTCCTAACTAACATATTTTAAAAAATGGAAAATCTATAAACTCGGAAAAAGCTTATAGAAAAATTCCCACATTCTGATCAAGACACAAATAACACAATTGAATCTTACCATGGGCACTTAAAATAAAGGTACCTAAATTAGAAATCAATGAGAGCCATAGATGGGTTGATTGGTTATTCATGTTTTATTGAAAATGTTGAATTATACTACACAATATGCAATGTTTAAAACAAGTACTTGTGTTATATGAACCAGAAAATCCCAGGAACTTTTGAATGCATCCGGGGTAGAGCAAACAAAATCCTATATGAAGATTATGTGGTTGACCCAAAATGTAACAATCAATATCAGTTTCATAGACAAAATAACGATACTCATGATACTTGGTATAATTTCATATAAAAGGGTCAGATTTGCATAATTTCATACATAAAGGGCCAGATTTGCACTTTTATAATTGCAATTGGGAAGTAAATGGAAATGTTTGTAATCATGTATTAAAAGTTGATACGCTAGTGAGTAACAATGTTCTAGGTGATTTTGTAATACCAAATGTCTTCAATTTATTATTGAAAGGCCCAGCTATTTAGTTCATTTAAATCAAAGAGTTATCTTGAACCTAGAGATCCAAACAAAGCTTATACCATGCTTTGATTCTCCTTTCAATGTAATTGTAATAATGAAACAAACATTAATGAGTTGGAGAATTTCTCATGTCATGTTGGTTTGACCATTCTAAGGTCAGTGGGTGCCATGTTCGAGACTAATGAAATAAAATTTGTTATTTCATTGACTCATCAATAAATGAGGACTTTATTATCCATAACACCCACAAGTTTGTAGCAGGCATAAGCACTAAAGTTTTAGTTTTTTTTTCTTCAGTACTATAAGTCCATTCAACATCACTAAAAAGAGAGTTTTTTTAGCCCACTTCATTAAAAAATAGATAATTTGATCATAACTTACATTACGGAAAATATAAGCCATGTTTCAAAAGGTGGGATAAGTTCATGTAAATAAGAAAAAACACCAATAATCAATTGGAGATATCTCTCGAAAAAATTGGAGCACACATCCATTTTAGTGCAACTTTCTATTCCACACAAAATTGGCATGGACATTTGAAATTATGTTTTCTTTTACACGAAATGAACATATTATTAACCTCCATGCAATATGTTCACGTAGGATGAACATTTGATTTCAGTTATTTAATGAGAATATTATATCACGTAGGATAAAGTCTAACTAAAATGCCCCACTTTTCCTATCAATTTTTCATTGAAACCGATCAAAATTTGACTAAACAATTACAGTTTTTGCAATTTTGCAATCAACCATGGCCTATCTAGACTAAATGACAGATTCTGGAGCCAACCAAATGATTTAAATTACGTTTTAAACAACAAAAATTATAGTTTCAACAATTTTTGGTATGCTGGATTCCGGCGACTACGAGGCATTTTGGTCGTTCGATATACTGCTCCATATTATATAAGGTAACTCATTATTTATGGATGGTACAATGAAAGAAGTTAAACAAGTTATGGTTGAAGAGAAATTCAGCTTTTTTTAATGAATGGTGCAATTTTAACAATTGATTGATTGCAATTTTAACGATTGGAAATTTATGAAAGTCACAATTTTTAATGAGAAACTGCAATTGTTTTGTCCACAAATTTCAATAATTAATTGATTGCAATTTCCATAATTGAATATTGCAATTTAAGAACTTTTTTTTTTAAATTTAAATTGCTATTTCAACTTATGAAATTGTAATGTTAGAAATTATAAATTTACAAATTCAACCATAACAAGATTGAGGAGAAAGTGCAATTTCAACAATTAAATGATTGCAATTTTAGTGAACACGAATTGCATTTTCAACAACTAGAGAATTATATAAATTGCAATAATTTTATGAGAAATTACAATTTTTATGTCATAAATTGCAATTTTAACAATTTCAACAATTGAAAAGGTATACCATAACAAAGTCATTAAGTTGAAATTGGGAAGCCTTTGCAAAATTTATATGTTTGAAAATATGGAAAGTTTGAAATAGTGCTATTTTTTATCAGGTTCTTCTTCCTCCTACATAAATTTCTATGCAGGCCAAAGCTCCAATGGTTGAGGTTTTTATGTCTAAAGGGTTTGTAAGCATTGAGAAGGGACCTCTCTTCTAGGGAGAAATCTCGATTCAATGGTATTCTATCTAGGAGTTTCCTTCAATCCAACATGGTTTCTTTATACCCCCCATATGATTGATGTCTTCGAATCCCTTCAAAAGATTGATAACACTGGTTAGATTTTCAGGTTTCTTTCAAGTTGTTTGTTGATGACGTGTCTAAAGGAAATATAAGGGAAATAGGCATGGGAGGAATCCTTTTTGACCATAGTGGAAAAAACATGGTTAGATTCTCTTGGTTTCTATGATGTACAACTAATAAGTATACCAAGATATATGCCTTATACTTAGGATCAAAGATAATGTCGTCCTTGGCAATATCTCAATTGATGATGTTTGAGGATTCTCTTCTAGTCATAAAGTAGTTTTGTAATTGTTTTTTTTCAATCTCATGCGATCCAAAACCGTATTCACATTAGGATTGAGTGAAACCTTAATGAAATTGAATAAATTATCCTTTTGGCATATTCGACAACATAACAATTGCTTGGATGATAAACTTGCTAACAAAACCACTCAACTAGACAAAGGTGTAAGGGTGATAAATATAGATCTTGCAATGCGAAAGTGGATCTCATTAACATATTATGTTGGGATTGTGTGTATGCATCCACTCCTTAACCAATATTAGTTAGGGGTGTAATTTTTATTATTATGACATTTCATGCAACTTGGAAAATTTTGGTTTATGCATGGATAAGGAGTGGTACGTTGCCATGAAACCCCTTGGCTGAATTCAAGATATATGCCATTTACTTCATACACGCCTTACATCTTATCCTTATGTGCTCTTGGTTTATCACACAATGTCTAGTTTGGATCACTCAAGGGTAATTGTGGAGTATGAAGTGGAATTATGGGGAGTGATTAGGATATATATGGGATGGAGGAAAACTCCTAGTTATTACCTCGGCCTGTATGAGGCAGCTTTGCTTTGGATCGATGCGTTAGTTGTTTTTCTTTTTGTTATGGTATTCGTTACAGGGTGGCAGAGGTTTGGTTTCCAAAGGAATGTGTGGATTCTTGCTGATGGTTTGAAATTCGTTTCAAGGTGGTAAATCATGTGCTATTTGGCAAAGGCACAAAACCTCATTTGTGGTCTGTGATTTATCTCACTCTAGTTGAGTCCTGTTTGTTGTGGAATATAATTATATGTCTTTGGTGGAGGATGGGGGTGGATTAATGGAGGTCGATGTTTTTTTTGAAATCTAGTGGGGAAGGTATTAAGGCGTTGGTGTTTTCTCCTGGTACAGAGGTAGGGATAGAGGGAACATAGGGTGGTGCATTGTAAATCAAGCATGCAATGGGGAGAATTGATGGTATGTGAAATATTATGCGTAAATTTTGGGGAAGTTAGAAAGAATTGAGCATATGCTAGAAAGGATCAACTATCAAGTGGATCTAGAAGAGTTGTTTTGTAGTGGTTGGAAAATAGGTTGGAGGCAAAATAAGGGACTCTTGGCACAAGTGGATCTGGAGAAAGATTGACACTATACCTTAATTTGGGAGATTGAGTTTGGTCGTCATTATAGTGTGGGCTATTTCTCCAACTCTAATTCTATGGAAACGAACACGATGCAACAGATTGCTCTAGCCAAGTTTGGAGACTCTAGCGCTCCACAACTAGAGAATAAGGAGGACAATCGGTCTATTAAGGTCTTTTTGGGTCTATTTTGTTTATGATAGTATATGTTTTGTCTTTATGTCTTATTGTTTGGTTAGTTTGTTAGAATTTATAGGAGTCAGACTTTATGGTATTTATAGTTTTTAGCTTGGATGATAAGGTTGAGGTATTTTTCAAGACCTTGATTCTTGATCAGGGCATTTTGTACTGGAGTTGTAATGTTGTTCTTTTTGTGCCACTCATGATTTCTTTATCGTTTTTAATATAATCATTCTAAGCATATCTATTTAAAAAACAATTGAACAAGAATACATGCACACTTTTAAGAATGTATGTAAGTTGTCTATTATTTCTTTTTTTCCCATCAATTTCGTGCAAGGGCCTTTGACTGGTGTGAGATAGTACATGAGTATAAGAATTGTAAAACATAAAAACTATTCCATGACTCCAAACATGACAATTCAACTAATTATTATCTTGTTTATTCATAACAATTTATTCACACACACATACCCACACAATATGACTTGTAGAAGACAAGGGAAAAACCAAATTAATATAAATACAAATATTCTAAATACATATTTGCATATTCTCTCTCTGCAAATCCGCAGGTGAATCCATAGGACATATTTTCACCAAATTTCCATACATGATTGAAATGCGAAACTTTGCAAAATAGGTCACTGGAGTTATTTTTATATGGGATGGGGAAGAGAGCCATGATACATTTTAGAAGTGGATTAATAATACAACCATTATGGCCTATTGTTCACTTCCAGTCCTCATGATTTGGGGATCCTGGATTTCCCAGAATAAAATGGTTATCCAAAATATCTACATTCCTCCACATATATATGCTGCAAAAATCCTTGCCATCTTAGATTATTTTCCACAATATTAGAAGGATAGAAAGAAGTTCATAATGATGTTTTATAGATTGATAAGAACTAGGCTTGGTGTTTCGTTGATGGGGAAACACATGGAAGTCCTAGCTGTGGGGGAACTAAGGGTATCTTACATATTTTGGAATACCTCTTGTATAAATTTTCAAGAAATATTGGGGTACCAAGTAACAATAAAGATGAACTCACAACTATTAAGTTTTATAATTTGGGGACAAAAAACTACAAAGAAACAACATCATAGACAAGCATTTTCAAATGGTAAAACCCCATAAGGGGAAACATAAATGCATGAAAAATATTGAATCTCATTAATGAAGAACTATCGATTACATGACGGGCCTCAACCTGATAGACTACCATTACATTACATTTCCCAAGCATGCACTATATACTTCATGAAATAAGTTACATGAGTAAACCGCTGTCAGTTATGCCCGTTATGAAAACTTCCCGTAAACACATTAGTTTAGTTGTCATTAGTTACAATCTCCACCTTGAAAAAAAAAGTTTCTAATACTTTTCCCAAGTCTATTTATCATTTTTTTATCAAGCCAAGAGAAGTTACACACCAACATAACTTCTCTAACAATACTGGTTTTGTAAACATATCTGCACAATTTTATTGAGTATGAACCTTTTTCAAATCTACTCTACCTTCACTAATGGCTTGTCTTACAAAATGATACTTTACATCAATATTTTTAGTCTTACTATGATAAACATGATTTGTAGCCAAATGTATAACACTTTGACTGTCACATAAAATAGGCACAATGTTCTGCAACCTTCTTATTTCTATAAGTAGACATTTCAACCAAATTTCCTCTTTGCAAGCATGTGAGACAACAATGTATTCATCCTCTGTAGTGGATAAAGCAACCGTGTTTTGAATCTTTGACATCCAACTTATAGCTCCACCTACAAGAGTAAAGACATAACCTGAAGTAGACCTTCGCTTATCCAAATCACCTGCGAAGTTTGAATAAAAAAAACCTCATACAGAATCATTGTTATTATTAAAGGTCATACAATAGTCACTTCTGCCTCTTAGGTACCGAAGCACCCATTTCACTGCATTTCGATGTTCTTTTCCTAGATTTTCCATGTATCTACTAACAACACCTACTGCATGTGAAAAATCAGGTCTAGTACACACCATTTCATACATTAAACATCCTACTGCATTGGCATATGGTACATGAGACATATAATTCTTTTCTTCAACACTACGAGAGCATAAACCGAAGAAAGCATAAAATGGGAAGCCAAAGGAAAATTCACAGGCTTTACCTTATTCATTTCGAACCTTACAAGTATTTTATCAACATACTTCTCCTGTGAAAAACTAAGCTTACCATTTCTTCTGTCTCTGTGTATTTCAATACCCAATATTTGTTTTGCAGCTCCAAGATTATTCATATCAAAAGTAGCCATCCGAGCCTTCAACCTGTTAATCTCGTCCATGCTTTTTCTCACAATAAGCATATCATCAACATTCAACACTAAGATAGGGAATATGTCATTCAACCTTTGGAAGTATAAAAAATGATCATATTCACTTCTAGTATAACTTTGGATCACCATGAAAGAATCAAAATTCTTGTACCATTTCCTGGGTGACTGTTTTAGGCCATACAATGATTTCTTGAGATTTCAAACTAATATACCTTTATGATGCTGCACAAAACATTCTAGTTGTTCCATATAAATCTCCATGTAAGAAATTTGTTTTAACATCTAGTTTCTCTAACTCGAAATCAAGCAATGCAACTAGTGCTAACACAATATGAATAGGTACAAGCTTGAAAATTGGTGAAAAAATATCATGATAGTCAATACCTTCCATATGAGAGTACCCTTTTGCGACCAATATGGATTTGTATCTTTCAACCTTACCATCAACTCCTTTCTTCAATTTGAAGACCCACTTACATCCAACAATTTTTCTATCTTTGGGTAGTTCAACCAATTCCTATGTCTTGTTTTTCTCTAGAGAATACATTTCTTCTTTCATTGCCATATTCCACTTAGCATTGTCAACACAATAAATGGCTTCTTGAAAACAAGAAGGTTCTCCATCATCAGTAAATAAAATAGAGAAAACAAAATCAGTATACCTCTTAGGAGGATTTCTCTCCCTTGTTGATCTTCTTGGTGTAGGTTGTGGGGTTTCCACATTTTCTTGAACTTCTTCATATTCTATGAATTCTCTCTCACCGAAAAATTCTTCTTGCTTCTTTGAGTCATGAGAATATTGGTTCTCCAACTGAACTAGTTGTTTTGAAAGTACATGTTCTTGCTCCACATCAACTCTTACATTTTCAGATTTAATCATAGAAGATTCATAAAAAAATACATCGTTTCTAATGAGGATCTTGTGGGCAGTAGGATCCCACAATCTATATCCTTTTTTAACATCATCATATCCAACAAAAAATGCACTTCTTTGATCTAGGGTCTAACTTAGAGCGTTGATTTTTAGGAGTAAGTGCATAAGCTTCACAACCAAAGATTTTCAAATTTGAATAATCACAGGAATGACAAGTCCTTACCTCTTTCGTAATTTTACAATCTATTTCCATTGATGGTGATCTATTTATTATATAACAAGCATTAGAAACTGCTTCTGCCCATAACTCTTGCCCCAAATTAGCATTAATAAGCACGCTCCTTGCTCTCTCTAAAAGAGTCATATTCATGCGCTCTGCAATGCCATTTTGCTGAAGAATATATACATTTTGTTTATGTCTTACAATCCCTTCTTATTTGCAATAATTTTCAAACTATAGAGAAGTAAACTCGCATCCATTATCCATCCTTAAACGCTTGATTGTGATGCCATTTCTTTTTTCCACCATAACTCTAAATTGTTTAAACGTGTTAAACACATCAACTTTTCTTTTTAGGACATAGACCCAAACCTTTCTAGAAACAACATCTAAAAATAATACATAATATGTTGCTCCCTCATAGGAAATGCTAGGAGACAAACCCTACAAATCAGAATTCATGTAGTCTAGAACACCTTTACTAACATGACTACCTGCTTTGAATTTTTGTCTACATTGCTTTCCAAATACACAATGTCTACAAAACATCAAATTCAAAGTTTTTAGATTTGGAAGCAATTTACGATTCATTAATACCTAAAGTCCTCTTTCACTCATATGACCAAGATTTTGATGCCATAATTGAGTGGATCCTGAATCCTATTCAGATACTAATGTTGTATCATTAACTTGAGTTCTTCCAACCGGTTTGTAAAGGTTTCATATTTCTGTGCCTTCATGACCACTAAATCACCCTTAGATACTTTTAGTACTCCACTTAAACCTTTAAAATTATGACTACAAGAATCCAACACTCCCAAAGAAATTAATTTTTTCTTTAATTCATGTATATGTCTTTTATCTGCAAGTGTTCTTATAAATCGATTAAACATTTTAACTTTAACACTTCCAACCCCAATAGTCTTACGCGAATGATTGTCTCCTAAAATAACTTTTCCATCATTAATTGTTTGATAGGAAGCAAACAATATTTATGAGGATAAATATGGTGCGAAGCATCATAATCTAAAATCCATTCTTCATTATATTCAAAAACATTACAAACAGAAAAAACCTTATCAATCATACTTGAATAGAACTTAACTGAATTTTCCTTTGATCTTGAGTCATCTTTCTTGGATTCTTGTCCTTTCCAATAGTCCTTCTTGAGATGACTAGTATTGTTACAATACCAACATTTTAATTTTCTCTTTCTGCCCTTCGATTTAGACTTGGAAGTACTTCTTGAATTTTCTCCTTTCTCTTTGGATGGACCTTTAACAGTTAAAGCTTATGGCGAAGAGGTTTCAAGACTAGATTTCTTCCTTAATTCCTTAGACAATCATGCTCCAACCACATTGTCAAATTCTAAGGTATCAGTTGTACCAATGCCAATGGAAGAAATTAATTGACCCCAAGATTCATGTAAAGTACATAAGAGTTTGACTACTTTAACTTCATCATCAATTTTAACGTCCATACTACTCAACTGGTAAATAAGAGTATTAAAAACATTCAAATGATCTGCTATCTTTGTGCCTTCTTTCATTCTCATACCGTACAACTGTCACTTCAAGTAAATTCCTTTTTTCAAATATTTGGTCATATAGAGACTTTCTAACTTGCTCCTTAGGCTTGTTGTTGACTTTTCTCCAACAATGTTAAATAACACATCATCCACAAGACATAATCAAATTGTGTTAAGTTCTCTGGAATCTAATTCCTCCCATTCATTATTTGTCATAGTTAGAGGTTTCTTTCTCTTACCGTCTAAGGATTTCTGTAACCCCTGCTATACTAACATATCCCACATATTAAATAGACATAGTTCAAAATTATTTTTACCATTAAATTTTTCAATTTTAAACTTTATGTTAGACATTGTTGAAAAAATATATTTTCTCGAACAAAATACTCCTAAGCAACCAACAGTATATTCTCTCGAACAAAAACATTAGTTCTAGCTCATAGTTTATACTTCAATGTTGTAATTATATATATATATATACTTACAAACAAAAAATAGCACATATTTTCTTCTTTACCCGTGAAGTTTGTTGGATTTACTTCTACGTAGATGGGCTCACCTCTCTCCTTCTACCCAAATGGGCTCTCATGATCCTTTAGCAATAATGCATGCCTCCCTTCTCCACGATGGAAGCATGATCCTCCAGCATCTAGGGATCTTCCAGGGGGGAATATGTTATAGCCTAAGTTGTAAGAAGGACCCGAAACCTAAAATATACTGGAAGAAAGACAAGGAATCCCCGGTATGGTCGACAATTCTGTTGTAGAGGAAAGTGTTCCTATGGCTGAGGGTTAAGAGGCCACCAACATACTAGGGTTGAAAGGAAAATGTATAATGTTATACATGTAAATGTAAGCAAGATTCAGAGATAAGTAAGGTCCATACTTGGTTCACTGAAGGCTGGTCCAAGATTTCTCTAGCCCTTCCTCTTGCTCCTCAATCCAAGAGACCTGCACCACAATTTCAACCTTCCTCAAACCAATTTGACTAAATATAAAGCAATGATAATAAAAACAATATGAAACCCTAATTTGATTAACTTTACTATCTGATCATAAACAGAGATATGGCATACATTCGACAATGATTTGGGAAAGAGAAGAACATCACATCTTTATTATCAAGTGGAACCTCACGAAATATTGATTTGGTTGTCCTGCTTCTCTTCTCCAAGATTCTCAGCCTCCAGGATCTACAACAAAAGAAGATGGCATCTAGGGAAAAGGTATGGGGGTTGATAGTCCCAATTCCACCAGCATAACAATGCAAATGTTCAACTCCCCTTCATGGACCCCTCTCCCTCTCTTATATACTTTTATGAGGACTTACGGTCGATTAGGGATCAGTTACAACTGCAGGATCAGTTCCAAAACCACCCAAACCACCCTTAATTCTAGAATTATCATAATTTAATATTTTTTTGGACACTTCAGGGGAAATTCGTGGGTTTAATGAAGCAGAGTTGCGAGTGTCAAAGAAAAGTTGTGGGTTTTCTTAAGCAAACTCGCAAATGGGTCAAAAAATATCATTTTTAGGGTACTTCCATGCATTTTCAAGGTTTGGTGTCTTCTGGAAAGTTTTTCCTTACTCAGATACCTTTCCAATGATTGAGAGAAGATGCCAAATGTAGTTACATAAATATATATATGGCTCCTCTAATCAAGGTGTTTTTTTAGTGACTGACAATGAATTTTCATGAAGTGTTGTCATGGAAGTGTCGACATGCAACAGAAACATGTGAAAGTGGTCACATGAAGAGATGTGTCATTTTAATCTATAATAGACCTTTCCTCCTTGTTCTCCAAGATGGCTCACGAGCTTCCTTTTCACGCAGCAGTGGGAAGCTTCATCTTCACTGCACATCCTCCTCACCTTCACGCCCATCAACAACCCTTTTTTAGAGATGACTCCTAAATTATTTTCTCCTCCTCATGAGGAATTGATGTGGCTTCTTCAGACTCATGGGCTCACTTCACCTTCTGCAAACATAAAAAACGGTTCTTATCTCCCTCTCCACAGTGGCTGCATTGGTGACTCCCTTCTTTTTACGGTTCAAAAGCAACAACATATGGTAGTAGCAACAATGGACTACTGTTGTGAGGGATATCTACCTTATGAATTGGGGTACTATGGTAACCAACATACTAGGGTATGAATTGTATACATATAGTTTCAGAAACACATATAAGAGAAACATAGTTAATAATACATGCACCTTTTTCCAGATGGTTGATCCAAGATTTAACTCTCCTCCTCATATGCTCCTCAACCTTCTGATCTTCAACACCTGCAAGAAATATTGATATTGCTCCTCAATATCCTCTATTGGTATATAAATAAAGATGAACACATGATTAAAATTGCAATTAGAAATAAATAACAATATAGATCATGATTCATAACAACAAAAGCATGTACTAAGACCAATATGGAAGAAAGACACTCTTTATTATTGAAATTCAGGAAGCATTACAACCGTGTATAGGACAAGCTTCTTTTGCAGACCAAGAACTGAGTCATCCTTTCTCCTTTTTCCACTGGATTCCTCTAGCATAACCTTTCTCTCCAAATTCCTTCCCCCATCCTCTACCCCTCCCCTCTCTTTATGATTTGTTGGTGAGGAGAGGATTCAAGGCCTAGGATGGTTAGGGCAGTTGGAGAAGTTACCAATCCAGACCCAAATTCACTTGAACTAGTCATGTTTTTATTATTTATTTATTTTTAATGGAACTCGGGGGTATATGTGAGGAAACTTGTGAGTGACTCACGACTTTCCTTAAGGGAAGTTGTGATTACAACGTTTTAGAGATGATTCATGGGTTGCATATGGGCTGACCTGCGACTAACACATGAGTTTCTATGGTAGGAACCACGAGTGAAAGGAAAACTAATTCTTAAAAAGTGGCAAAGCTAAAGGAGAACACATGAATAAAGGATCACATCCATCTATAAGGTTATGGTCACTTCAATCCGTAGTGTCCTTTTGTGCAACGACAGAATGGAGTCGTTATTTTGATGAAAAAGTGACATTTCATGGTATAATAGATTCCCCCTAATGTGTGAGGTCAGAGGGTAGTGATGGCCAAAATACATTACAATATTTTAACTCGGAGGATTCATAATCAAGGTCACAGAGAAGTACCCGAAAGAGACAAATCAAGGTCATTTACAAAATATATCACTAAGGATTCCATGTTCAATAATGTGGAACACTAGCTTATTTACAAGATTCATTTACATCATATAGTATGGGTAACATGGCCATGCATGTTTTACAAAGGTGGATCTAAGACAAATAAGTACAATGATAGATCTTTAATAGTAAGAAATAGTGTCATAGAGCAGGGTACAATCTTGCGTAACTTAGGTTAATATAGAGTGTAGCCCAAAGTATTCATCCAAAACCATATAAACCAATACAAATCCTACTATGTGAATACATGAGTTGAAGTCGAACATGGAAGGATTCCATCATAGTGCCATTTAGAGAGTTGTGCTAACAACCAATGCAAAGGAGTCCACCAATGAGAGAAGTGGACCCTAAGGTACTATCTTTGAAGCTCTAGGTATTCTTCTACAGGAGGCACTGATCAGAATCCATTCGGTAAAGAGGAAGGCACTGAATCCTTAAACATGTCACATGAATAAGTGGTAGACTGGATAAGGGAAGATGTACGTAAGATAATCTCAGAGATGGAAATGATAGGGATCATGATGAATAGACAGGGGGTAAATATCCTTTAATAGTGAGAATGACATATAGATGACCCAAGGAAGCTTTAGACTTTCAACTGGAACAACTAGACTTATCTACCATGTAGGAGACATGGATAGATTCCCCATGTATTTAGGACAAATGTAGGAGTAATGACTCAAAGTGGTAGTTGAAATAAGAAGTGAAAAACCAAGACATGAGTATCGGGAGACTCTCTTTTAGTGATATAGTGGTTCAAACGCAATAAAATGCCAAAATAATCCATTTTATTGTTGCATATGAGTCCACCTATAGAGTGATAGATACTTTTGAGCATGTTTCCTTTTAGCAAATCTATGGACACAAGATCAAATACGCTGATCAATTCTCAAAATTAGGACTGCTCCTTGGGGAAGGCACTACTAGAGTTTGGGAATTGCATAAAGACCTCATTAAATAAATGGATCCAGGAACAAATCTTATATAATCTTATCAGCATTGGCTAACCCACACAATAATATTTGATTCCCTTGAATTACAGACTAGGGTGAATTGATGACGAGACTCGCAAGACTCAGTGTGGATTCCTAAATGATAGGGATTGGCCTCTAGATCTCCTAAACTCACAAACTAGCACATCAAGTGGTAGGTGGGGCCCAGATGAGTTCCCCATGGAACTAGTGAAATGGAAATATACTCCTAAGCTAGGAAATCACTTTTAGACTATGGTGGTTAAGGGAGGATTATAATTAATCCTAACAACAACATGGAATGAATGGTCCTTTCTCCATTATAGAAATATCAAGAACACCAATCACGAGAAGAGTCTACCAAACCTACCACTCATGAGAGAAATATAAAAAATATTGAACCTACAAAGGGTTGACCGATCCTTCTAGTATTGTTGGTATATTAAGATTGGTGAACATGAAAAAACAATCGTCCCTTTCTGTATTATAAAAATATCAAGAGTATTAAAGAAAAGAAGAGTCGATCAACATTCCTTTAGGATTGAATTATAAAATTTATTGAACCTAGGAAGGGTGATGATCCTTCCTGTATGTCAGATATATCGAGGATTGTGAAAACAAGAACAATCCTACAACCCTTCCTCTATGATAGAAATATAAACAATATTAAACAAATGAAGGGTCTATCTATTCATTCTCAAAGGTCTATATCAAATGTACATTTGATCTTAAAAGGATACTCCTATCAAATCTGTTGTTGATCAAAATTGATTTAGAAAGGAGAGATTGCCCGTTCTTTATTGATCATCCACATCAACATTTTGATAAAAACAACCAATAGATAGAAACTAATTGACAAGTGTAAACATTGTATGTAGATTCTTAGAGTAACCTTCAAATATTGATTTTATTATAGGTAAATTATGTCTATGTTGTTGACCCTTTGTCAATAGAAATAAATTAGTATCTTGAATTGACAAAAGATCAAAACCTTGGTTTATTCAAGCATAAATGTTCAAACTATTAATTTTTTTTGGGGCATTTTCATCCATGGTTACGATGCTAGGATTATAGTTATTGTAGATGGATCGAAAGAAAAACGTGGTTATAACGAGGAAGTGATTTGTACTATAACAAATCGTTATACTTTCCTTGTTGTCAATGAAACATTCTTCAATAGATCAATGATGGCCTTGCTTCCCCAAAATGGTGTGAGTGATGTAATTCCAATTGTAAAATATATGAAACTAGTTTGTTAAGTAGTATAGTTGAATTTTGTTTGTCAGAAATAAACTCGACAAGTTTTTGTATATTCAATTGTATGATTACAATACTTGTAAAGTGTTGAGTTTGGTTTTCAAAAGTGCAAAATCATAACTTGAAAATTCCAAAATCGGTTTTCAAAATCGCAAACTTAAGTATTGGAAGTTTCAAAAGTAGACTTTCTAAAGTGAAACAACAGGTTCTGAAAGTGCAAGTATCATATGTATCATATTGGAAAAGTGTAGAAACCAATTTGAAAAGTGGAAATATCAAATGAAAAAGTACACTTTTGCAACCTGGAATTGGCACTTTTGGAACCAAATTTTGTACCGTTAGAAACTTTGATTTTGGAGTTTAGAAGGGTTAATCTTTACCAGTCTTAAAAGTGACTTGGACTGGAATATGTCCAAGTTTAATGAAATAGGTGTCAAATCATCAATGTGTTCTTAAGCTAATTAAGGAACTCACACTAATCACTCCAGTGTAAATTAATCAACATGATTCATTTTATAATAGTTAACTAAGTGTTAATAATGAAGGACTACTTAACTAAAGTATTTATACTTTAGTTAAACTAAAAGATGACACTTAAGTTAATCAAAACACGGCACTTCAGTTATAAAAGTGTTTGCATGTCGACACTTGAGTTAAAGCACTATGACACTTAATTTAGCATCCTAACTAAGTGGTCATGCATTTAGTTAGATGTAGAGTTCACTCCGATGTCAATTAAGCACCAGTTAATGTCAAAGATGAAAGGCATGTCACATATGTTATGCATGATGGAGATTTTAATGCACTGGAATTATTATTCATGAAGACAATTTGCAGTTTTGGTGTCACTAGTGCACAATTCACATGCAGTCGTTCCCTATTATATGCATGGTTGGGTTTATGGGTTGTTATTAATGTGTTAGACACATGGAAATTCCATACAATTGATTATTATTCTCTATTTCTCAGCTTTCTCTCATATCGGGAAGTATGCTATTGTGTAAAATACATTCTCTGCAATCTATCTATTATACTCTAAAGAATTGTTGGTTTTATCATCCTCATTATTTTGAGGGTTTTCCCACGGCACATATTGTATTGTGGATAAATTATTTGTGTGATTGAATATTATCTTGAATCCAATGTTTAGATTATATACAATTAAAGTTTTAAAGGTCAAAGATCTTCATATTTTCTCAAAACATTAATATGGTATCAGAGCTTAAGACATGGAGGAGATGATTTTCAAGAAACTAGAAGCCTACGTACATCTTGTGGTTTGAGCAAAGTTTTGAAGCCATAACATCGATCTCCATTCGACCCGAAGACCATATGGAGGGTACTCCAATTTCAACACATGGAAGGCGAGGGTATTGAACATAATAGAGGAACATGATTTGGATACCTTCTTATCCACTATGGTAGAGGATCCTACCACCAATGCAAGGTGAGTTAACTTCAACAGGAATCAAGCAAAGGCAAAAAGTATCATACATTACTTGGGTAAGGATAATCTCATGTTCGTGATCACTCCATTGAAGACTGATAAGGAGTGTTTTGATACACTCACGAACCTATATGACAAGAAGGCCCTTAGCCAAAAGAGGGATCTGAAGAATAATCTCTTGAACCTAAATATGGAGAAGGATGATACTGTGGCATAATTATTCATGAACATCTATCGGGTGAGAGACCATCATGGCAGTATTTTAGTTACGGTAAATGAAGAAGACCTTGCTTAAACCGCAATTGATGGTCTCCCATATGCATGTGAGACATTATTGGCTGCAATAAATAAACGAGAGGTGCAACCTAACTTCAAAAGGTTGTGTTATGAATTCCTCCAAGAGGAGAGGAAAATCTAGAGCAAGTCAGTATGCACCAAAGAGGAAAATATTTCCCTCATGACAAGAATGAAGAAAGGGAGGAATCCATTCAATCCAAAGAAGTCTTTTCATTCAAAGAAGATGGATTTCAATAAAGAATTCAAGAATTCAAAGGTTCAGTGCTTCTATTGTAGAAATATGGGCCATTATGAAAGAGAGTATTATGCAAAGAAAAAGTATCAAGGAATATTTCATGCATTTACCGCAGTAGAAGAAGAAACCTCTCAGAAGAATGCGCCCGAGGAAAGGAGACAAGGAGGGTTTATTACCTTGTCTAGGCATTTCCTGGATCTATCATCACAAGTGAATATACTTGGTTGATTGAAAGTGCTGTATCTAACCACATGTCAGGGTAGGAGGGTGCAATATCTAACCTAAATGATACAAATTTCACATGCATGGTAGAGTTGAGGGACAACTCAACATATTCGATCTAAGGAGTTGGATCTACCTCCTTCCATCTGATTTTAGGAGATTTATTACATGTGGAGGACATTCTTTATATCCCAGGATTAAAGAAGAACCTACTTTCAGTTTCATTTCTTGAAGATAAGGCCTTATGAGTTATCTTCATGGAGAATCAAACATTTATATGGTCGAAGAATTACCACTGTTGTGATTGTATTTCGATAGGGAGGACTCTAAATGGTCCTTTGAAAGTAAATTCAGACTATGGTACATCACACTATCAGTCCATGTAATCTATGGAGCAGGAGGATTGGTGAACTCCACTCCAAAGCATTACCAGGATTGCATCGCATGGTTAAAGGTATCTCTATATTTGATTTTGAGCATGATAGTGTATGTTGGGGTTGTACACTTGGGAAGAATGTGAAAAAGAGTTTATCTAACAGTCATACTAGATATAAAGAGATTTTATGTTTAATACATTATGATGTATTAAGTCCCATGTCTTCCCCGTCCCTTAGTGGCTATCTTTATTATGTATTATTTATTGATGAATTCTCTGGAAACTCATGGATTTACTTTCTTAAATCTAAGAGAGAAACGTTAGAAAGTTTTAGGAAATTAAATCCTTGGTAGAGAATAATATAGGGAGACACATCCATGTCTTTAGGTCTCACAATGGAGGTGAATTTGATTCCCATGATTTTTAATGATTTATGTAGTGATGTAGGGATTTGTAAATAATTGTCAGTTCCATACAACCCCCAACAAAATGGGGTTTTCAAGAGAAAGAATAGAATCGTGTGTGAGGATGTAAAATCCATGTTACACAACCAGGATTTGTTTTCTTCATTATGGGAAGAATCCACTGGTACAACAGTGTATATACATAGTCAAAGTCTGCATGCCATTCAGGATGAGAAAACACCTGAAGAGGTGTTCACTGGTGAGACGCCAACCATTTCACAACTGATGATCTTTTGGAGTCTTGTATACATGCATATAATAAAAGAAAAAAAGGAATAGGATGGAAACTTTTGGAAAGAAGGGAACCTTTGTGGGTTATAGCGAGTCATCCAAAGCCTACAGGATATATGTGTAAGGTGAGAGACACATTTTGATAATCCAAGATGTGACCTTTCATGAAGAGAATGCATTCAATAGGTCAAAAGAGATTCCATATGATACAAACATACAGGGGAATGATACTCCTATGTGAGAGGTCCCAGAGATTGATTCTCCTGATCCATATGTTCAGGGGGAGACTCCAGCAGAGCTATCGGTGATTGACGAACCATTAGAACTAGTTGATGAACCTCTTTCCAAAAGGAGGTCCGTGATTCTCCCCATCCATATGTTCAAGGGGAGAATCAAGCAGAGCTATCGGTGATTGATGAACCATTAGAATTAGTTGATGAACCTCTTTCCAAAAGGAGGTCTGCATGGTGCCGAAATATACTGAAATATGCAGAGAAGCATGGAGAACCTATGGGATATTCAATAGAGAAAAAGAAAACTGATAAGTATTCAGGGTATGTTGCACATATGAGTCAGATCAGTGACTTCGAGCCTTCATCCTATGAAGAATCTGCAAAGAAATAACTTTGTAAAGATGCAATGACTAAGGAATATCAATCCATATTAAAGAATTATGTTTCAGATGTTGTTCCCAGACCTGAGTGCAAGTCCATAGTTACTTCTAGATGGATTTACAGGATAAAGCATGTTGCAGATGGTAGTGTCGATAAGTATAAATCCAATTTTGTTTCCTAAGGTTTCTCTCAGAAAGAGGGAATTGATTGTCAAAAAACATTTGTTTCTATGTATAGGTATAACAAAATTCAATAAGTGATCTCACTTGCATCTGTATTAGGGTGGAAACTTCACCAGATGTATGCGAAGACAACTTTCCTCAATGGTGATGTTGGGGAATAGGTTTATATTGAACAACCTAAGGGATTTGTGATTCATGGGAAGGAGTCCCATGTGTGCAAGTTAAAGAAATCCCTATATGGTTTAAATCCATATTTCCGATATTGGTATGCCACAATATAAAACTATCTCCGGAGATTGAGATTCTCTAAGACTGAAGCTTATTCGAATTTGTTCTTCAAAGTAGTGGAGAACTTACCATTGGTATTGGTTCTATATGTTGATGATATATGCCTCACTGGAGAGGAAATATTTATTGTTGAGTGCAAGATGGATATCACCTCAAAGTTCGAGATGAAAGACTTAGGTTTGATGCACTACTTTATATTCCTTGAGATTTGGCAGAGAAATGCTGAGATATTTTTGTCTCAAGGGAAGTACACTGTGAACATATTGCATAGGTTTGGCATGGTGTATTAGAAATCCATGATTACTACGATGGTTTCAAATTTGAGTAAACTTCATGAGTCTGATACTGGATTGGATCTAGTGGAAACCACTTTGTATAGACAGCTTATTAGCTCCGCATTAGCTCGTTGATGTACGTGATACACTAGAGGCCAAATATTTGTTATGCAATCATCATTTTGAGTTAGTTTATATTTGATCCAAGACATAGGAATTGGGTTGTAGCTAAGCACATGTTGAGGTACCTCTGCGGTACAATTGCTCATTGACTCAGATATGCCTCTAGTGGAGGGATATTATTACTTGGTTATACTGACTCTGATTGGGGTGGAATCATTATGGACCATAAGAGCAGTTCAACATACTGTTATAGCTTGGGTTCTTCCATGGTGTCTTGGTCCAATAGAAACACGGGATCTTCACTTAGTGAAACCATGCCATAGCACGTTTATTCATGGACTATGAAACAATACCCCTATTTTCAAAAAATATTGGAGAATACCTCCCAAAATCGTTTTTTTTAACCCCCTCCCAATATGCCTTCCCGATTTTAAAAAAACCCCTATTTTCACTATATATTGCATGTATCCATTTTTTCATTTACATTTTTTATACCCCTTTATATTTCTACCTAGTACATTGACATGATACCCCACATGCATTCTACAATGCACCTTCTTTCTTTCGACGTATATAGTGGATGCACATTACTTCACCCACAATGATCAACATCATAGAGATCACATTTATTTCCTAAATTAACACTAGTTTGTCACTCTTCCTTTGACCATTTTCCTCTCAACAATGGACAATCACATCAAGGTTCTACATGATGTCCAAAACATGGCTAAACACTCACTACTTGACACTACTTGACTTTTTTTCAAAAGCAAGAGAAAAAAACATCAAACGATTGATAAAACTTAGAGTATATCTACACAAATATTGCTAAATTTAATTGACAAATAGAGATATGTTTTTACCTTTTTCCTCTCAACAATGGAGAGTCACATCAAGGTTCTACATGATGTCCAAAAAAAGTTCAAGTACAAGTTCAGAAAACCAAATAGCTAAGTACATTTCTAAAAAAATAACTTTTCTAAATGCATCATCAAAGAATTGATGGCACACTCATGTCATAAACAAGATTGGGAAATCAGTCTTAAATTATGCTCAATCAATACTGGATCTATAGTGAATTGATTTTCAAACCATGAATAAAAGTTAAGGTAGCCAAAATAAATTACTTCTAAATACAAAGCTGGAAAGAACTAGCTCGTTAATATGACCATAATTGATGTAGATACACAGAATATGCAAAGATGCATTACATTATTACAAATTAGCAAAGTATAAATGGGCATGAATTCTCTTGCAATAAATTTCCAAGTAAATAAAAATCTAAAACAGATAGTATGTAGTAAGCACAATGTTGATTCAAGAAAATTGACGAAGTGTGTGTATCGAACCTCATAGCTTTCTCCAAAACCTTCACATAACAAAATTTTAATTTCCTTGTTTGAGACATAATCATTCTTTGAATTCCTAATGATTCTTGTTGTGTTGGAAAAGCATCCAAATCAGAATCAAATACTTGCAGACATAACTTTTGGCTTGAGTCGCATGATGATAGTGCTTTCAACCTACCCTGAAGAGACTCATACTTTGTGGAAGGTTCTCCCATTCCAGCATGGTTCTTACGTTTAAGTCTTTTATCAACAACCATCATAGTAGACAAAGATCTCAAATCTAGCTTACCCTTCAAAAAACTCTCCTCGATTCGAACATCTGTAAAATTTGGCAAGTTAAGAGATGGTGCTAATTTGTCATAAATAGGTAGAATTTTAAAAGTAACTCTTTTCCATATCCAATAAACCAGATGTTGATGCATGAGCACCATGTTCAGAAGCAATGTCAAGTTGGTTGTAACTACAAAGATTATGGACAACATCATCTATATGAGGACCTGCCAAAGAAGGAAATTCTAATCCATATGGAGTCCTCTCATCTTTTGGAACTACCTGAGAGCCGTGACTTAATTTCCAACTCTTCCCATTTGAATTATGCTTTGTAGTGGAGGGACCTATGTGGGAAACAACAACAACTGCTGCTTTCAACTTATTGTTTTTTTTGAACTTCAGTGCATGTTCTGATAATTTTCCTCTGATATATGATTCTCAAATTCATCATCATATTCATCATTGTTGTCTGCATATTTTCGTGCATATGAGTTATAACTAGCCTCTGGTTCAACATGGCATCGTTTTCTTTTTAAACCCATATTTGATAGTAAATCTGATGGCCTCTCATCCCTACCACCATTTACATGTTCAAGCATTGTATCACAACCTGCTCCATTAATCCAATATAAACAGAGCAGGATGATCAGAGATGTTAATCAAATAATCCCAAACCAGCCACTGCTACACCATTGTTAAACAAGAAATTAAAGAAATTTCATACAATGATCTCTACCTACTTATGACGGGGAAGAAAAAAGTAAGCCCAAACACAACCTAATAGATTTCTATAATTCAAAGTAACAAGTCAACATCATATTTATGGCACCTTTGCTTCCATTACTCTCATCTTGACTGTTGCTAGTGTAATTATCTGGATCATCATCATCATCTTGTTGGATCTAAAAATTCCGAATATACTGCAAAAATTAAGCATGCAGAAAGTACACTATACTTCAATTATGAAAGCATAAAGTAGCATAAAACAAATAGACATTTCTAATAGGATGCATACTACTAGAATAGTAGAAATACAAATGATTCATTTATGGGAGCATGGATCCCATGGGACTACTAATACTACCTGAATGACCTCAAACAAACTTACATCAATATTAAAGAGATTTGAATATGAATAATTATTTTTAGACAGATGGTAGCCATTACTATAAGGTGACTTGTGCTCCATCCTGCTCATAAAAACAACAAAAGAGAAAGGCCCAAGTAATTCAATGTGTGATAAGAAGTTCTTTCAAAAACACAATAACACATTTTTAATGCTTTGCCTTTTGACAATCAAATAGATTAAGAATCACATAACATCTAGAATTTAGTTCTCATCTCAAAAGTCATATTAACGTGGAACAAATTTCTCAGCAAGGGATATGCCACTTTGTTTTTTAGTAAGCTTGCAACTAAAAAAAATTCACAAATACAACCCTCACATGGAAGGGAACCCACAAACACAGAGACACCTCTGAGTGATGTTAGTATAGGAGTGAGGGATTTTAAAGAACCTAAGAGATTAGTGGATGTTTCTTCACATAATGTAAAAGTTTAAAACACAGCAACAATAATGCAGTATATTTTTCATCCAATTTTGAGATGAAAATGACCAGATGTACTACCTTGACATCAACAATATATTTTGCATCTAGTTTTGAGATGAAAATGACCAGATGTACTACCTTGACATCAACAGTAGTAGCATTAATTATTAATATGTGGGTTAGGGAAACTTTCATGAAGGATAAGGTTTCATTACTCTTCGGGATAGTTGTAAACACTAAACAATCAAGGTTAACTAATCACCAGTCGCAAAATAAATAAAATGGTAAATATAGATATGAATAAATTTTCCCCAAGTAGTGGGGACAATCACTTTAAACATATTATAAAAGGATGGTGAATACCAGGAGGCAAAATTAAGGATAATTGACACCAAATGTTATAAAAGGTTCACGTAACAAACATAAGTACATGGATTTTCTGGAAATGACGAGTACTACCTTGTTAACAGCAGTAGTAGTTTTAATGTGTGGGTTAAAATGTACAAATTCCCAATCCAGAGAGGTTGAAAATTCCGAACAATGAACGAGGCAATTTTCATCAGGTACAAGGTGACAATATTATTTGGGATAGTAAGAAACAATAAATAATCGATATTGGATGACTAATTAGTAGTAAAAAAATCCATAATGATGTAAACAATTTTCACCCAGGCCATGAAGCAAATCACTTTAAACAGATTTAAAATGATATTGCGAATCACAGGGGCCAAAAATTAAGGTAATTGATAGCAAAAGGGTCTTATAACAGACAAGACTACACTCTTACAATAGACATTAACCAGGGCAGCTACAATTTGGATCTTGTGTTTGAAGTGCAACAGTAATTATCCAGGCCAAATTATAGCTGGATTTTTTAGCCAGTTACTGAAAACAAATACAAACACACCTATTGGTTCCTACTGGATCTTTTTGTACTCATACCTACTGGTGCCTATGCAATAAAAAATATAACTTATAAAAAACATAGAGACGTCCCTTGTAGATCAGAGTGCATCAATTCATGTCTACTAAATAAATAACCTATACTGAACACAATTGTGCATAGAATACGCAAAAAAGGTGCTAACAACAAGATTGAATGTGACTGAAATTGGGACAAAGGAAACAATTATCACCTCCAGGAGCACTGATTAGACTTGTACCCTACTCTCTTGCAATTTTACATAAACACCAAATCAATTGCAGCCAAAATTGAACCCCAATTACAACAAAACCCCGAATTTAAATTAATCTTTTTTTTCACAAACCCTGAAAATTTAAAGGCAATGTGCCAGATACCGTAAACCGCCAGAAAAAAAAAAAAACTATAATTTTTACAGAAATTAGATGCAATTTGCACCACTTGATTAACAAAACTAAGAATTTTCTACCACACGCTCGAATAACCTAAACCCAATTTCAGCCCAAAAACACACGAACAAAACCCCAAAACCGGATCTCGAAAATAGCTCTAAAAAAAGCAGTACCTTAGACAGGGCACCTGCATGATAATTTATTGCAGAAGGTCTGATTAATGGTCAAAACATATCCCATCTTTCCCATTTATTTCAAAATCTCCAACATTGTCACAAATTGCTTCTTTTTGTCCAATATACTCATCATGGTGTTACAAGTCATCGAATTGTGTGAAAAACCCACATGCTGCCTTGCCCAATTGAAGAACATGAAGGATGGTTTCCTGGCATGAGAAAACCTGAATAATAAATGAAAAAATAATAATGAGAAAGCTTCACATCAATTTGATCAAGAACTTATTCCATGTTCCGATCTGATGCAAAGAGCTCCTCTAGTACTCTATACACTCTCTCAACTTCCATTAAATCAACAACAGTGTGGTCAGAATGTTCATACATTACCAGATTGCTTCCTCCATGCTTCTCAATAACCTGATCACCATCATCATCTTCTTATTCTTTGTCTTCACTCTCTTTCTTCTCTGGAACAGAGTTTATATGAAGGGATCGGGTCCTTGAAGCCCAGTTTCTATTGGGCACACAAAACTTGGGCCTTAAACTCCAAACCCACATTTTCTCTGGCCGAATATTTTTGCCATTTTGTGCAGCGGTGGTTGAAATAAAATGTTTATCTTGGAAAACAACACCGCAGAGATAATGATGAGTACGATAATTATAAGTACCGGACATGGGAAAAGAAGAACCACAACAAACACACATTTTCCTCCAACAAGCTCATCCTTCTCTTCCCCAACTTGTAGGGCGGTTTCCATTGTTGCAACAGTTGACATCGTTGCAGGGATTAAAATCAGAGGTATAGAATGAGAAGAGCATAGGTTAACAAGGGTACCATCCAAAAGAGCACTGCCAACTTTCAAATAGGTACCATCCTTGGAATGAAGAGAAGTGCCCAGGAGTTTCATGGGGAGTTATTTTTCAAATTGGAATGGAAAAAGTGGTTATCCAAGAAGTTTATAAATTATAAGAATTTTTAAAAAAGTTTGGATATAATATGGCTACGAAATGAGGTGAGTGCATTGATAAATAAATGGAAAAAAAAGTAATTCAAATTTACACATGCATATTAGTTCATTAATAAAACAAAGATCTAGGAATCAAGGTATGCACTTTTAGTTCAAATATTTAAAAAGGATGAAGAAATATTACTATTGGGATGAAACACCTTCAAACAAAATGTATTGTTAGTGGCTTATTCAAATAACCCTCCCCAAACTAAAGAGCCAGCTTCAACGTATCTACAGAAGATCAAAAGGTGATCAAAACAAGAGATGAAAAAACATAGAGGTGATAAAAGGTCTTTGTTCTTGTTGGAATTTAGTCTTGTTCTTTTTGATGAAAATGCCCCAAGCATTACAATCCACTCTAGGAAATGATAAAAACATCCTATTTGACTAATATTCCCAACCTGCAAGCCTAAGCTCTATTCTACATGGTGTTAATTTTTGGGGTAAGAGAAAAAACTTAGTAATAAGTGAACTCGTCTAATAAATGAAGAATGGTCCAAGGAGAGATAAATTTGTTCAATAGCCACTCACAAAGCTCAAGTAAACCATTTCGGAAACTTCCTACATAAATGCAACAACTCTTAAATTCACTCCCTATATCTTTGAGATCAATTTTGCATCCAAATGGTGAAGATTACGTAGTTGTTAGAGCTTCCACAGCTCGACAACTCAATGAAATTGCAGCCATAACACTTTAAGCTACCTATATCTCTCACATTCGTGTGAATAAGTATTGTATCTCTAATGATAGGTAACAAAAAGAAATCAACAAGCTTTTGGAAGGGCGGTATTTAATTTCACATCATAATATTAATATGCATACTCGTTTTGGCATCAACATTGTACACCTAGTCAAACTAATGTAGACAGTGTTGGAATTACTCTTCCACAAGTTTTTAGCTATGTAAAAGATATGTGATGACACATCCTCTTTTAACATAACATCGGACTGCTCACCTTTTGGTAAACAAGGCACATATACTATAGAACGCATAACACATTTTATAAAGGTTATATAATATGAAAAAAATGAATTATCAAACTTCATATAATGACAATTAGTATTAAATATAGTTCTAGAATTACTCTTCTTCTATTAAATAATTTAGCTATGTAGAAGATATGCTATGAAATATTCTCTGTCAACATTGGCTTGGTCACCTTTTAGGTTGTAAGCAAGGGGCATATAATAGGATGCATAACAAGTTTTTTTAATGTTATAATATGCCAAAATGAATTATCAAACTTCATATAAAGACAAATAGTAAGAATACAATTTTAGAGCTACTCTTCTTCTAAATTACCTAAATTAAAAGCTATGAAAAAGATATGTAATAATAGGTAACCCTCTAAAAAGGACTAATAAATGGGAAAATATGTGACCTTTTCTCATTTAATATATATTTTTAATCAAGCATCCCTACAAAATATTCTACATTGCAATGGTATACTGTCCAAGCATTTGTATGCTCTCATTTCGTGAAAACTTCAATTTTAATTTAATGCAACATGATTCATGGCTACACTCTTCACACGTTTCACAACTGCTCATTCATGTAGGGCTATGGTGAACCTTAATTCCAGGGACCACTAAAAACATACCAACTTCCACAAGGTATTGTTTTCTTAATGCATATGAGTTCTAAACGTAACTGTCCTTTTAATTTTAGATTTAAATTATGTATTAGATCCTAGATTTTGTTTTTTTCACAAATGATATGTTCTAATTTTAAGTTGGGATATATTATGATTTTATTTTTTCCCAGAAGAAAAATAGTTGTTCCTTGTTATTCATATGAATCAAAGGTAACTGTTATAGTGCAGAAGGGATACACCTTCATATCAAAACATGTCCAGTAGTAGATAAATACTAGTCTCAAATTCTCAATGACATACTGCTCACCAACATTATAGTTATTCAGAGACTCTTCCATATAGATATATTGAGAGGTCAGATAACCAACTTCACCACCAAGATAAAAAACCAAGGAATACATCCCAGCTTCATCATGACTTCAAAATATGTCTACAAGGGAATGCAAGAAGAACCCAGTCATGGCTTATACAGGGAGGCACTCATGGACTTGCCAAGAAAATGATGCAAGAGGAGATCAACCTCTACCTCAGACATTCAAAGGATGTGAAAAATACAAATTCTGTCATAATCTTGAAAAAATAAACATCAAAGATGTCAAAGAGAGTAGGTCAAGCTCAAATTAAAAGAGTTGCATCGATCCAGTCCCCACTATTTCACCTTCACATATTTCAGTGAACTGTAAGAGGCTAGAGGCCATAGAGAGTGCCTCCTTGGATAATGCATCTTCCTTCTTACTGTATTCTTTGTAGACATGAGAAAAATGAAGAGAAAGAAAGGATGATTTGAGATTCCTGATATTTTGAAACCATCCATCTAAATTGAGAGAAGAAATGGAAGATCTTCCTTTGACCCAATTAATAATGTCCGAATAGTCTCCTCTGACATGAAGAGAAGGAATGCCAAATTATTTAGCAACCACCAGCAGTGCCTAAAGGGCCAGGAGCTCGGATATGGTATTATTAGTTTGACCACAACCCATCTTAATGTTGAAAGAGTGGTCACAGTTGATTAATAAATAAACCCCAACACCACCATTTGAATCAGCAAAGGCCCCATCGAAGAATCCAGATGGAAACTATGTGGTAGGTTCTAGGCCTATACATCTCTGCTTGGGATTCTTTAATATGATTTTATTTGAATGTTTGGATGCATTTATTTAATAGTTTTATGGATGAAATACACTGTCAAATACATTTTTATAGTACAAGTTTTTAAGGGTGAGAACGCTCCCCATTTTTACAGTTTATTTTATTTTATTTTCTGAATCATGTTGGACATGTAGGCTACCAAAAATTACATAAGGTTGCACAGAAGGTGAAATAAAAACAACATTTGGCCTCATTTTTCCCCTCTAATTCAAAAAACTCTTTGTAAAAAACAGATAAGGAGAAGCTCAATATTTCAAGTTCTTAGTGCATCTAAATCCTTCCATTATTTGCTTGGTAAAAATACCAAGGCATTTATTCTTTTTGCTTGAGCACTCCATTAAATACAGTCTCTTCATGTATATTGAGAGCACTAATCCCAAGGCCAGAAATAGATCAAGAGTTGGATCTACTTTTATTGTAAACCCTAGATGAGATTCTTCCGCTATATAAGGTGTTTATAAGTGGGCTCAGGGTAAGGTTAAAGTAGTCAGTTTTCTTACTTCATCTCAGAGTGAAGCAAAGAAGAACTATATAAACACTCCAGCACAATCTAATCTATGCTAGGCAAAGAAGCATAGGCATGCTCAATGAAAATGATTTTTTTGATCTCGTTCTCTATTCAAGATTGAGTAAAAGTATTTGTAGTCGAGTTTGAGGCTTAACTATCTAATTTCTCTTCTCTGGTATCAAGGTCAAGTATACTCTTTACCAACCAACTTCAAACTCGTGTGTTCGAGCAAATTCCTTCTTTGTTGGTTCATTGGCTTCCTCTTGCAAAGTGAAAACCAATTTCTCATTGTAATATATAGATATGTATTAAATATTGGAAAGTCTTTGGATCAAATCCAAAGTTTATATATGGATGAATATGACCATTCAACATCCTAAAAATTCTAATAATAGTCTGCAACCAAAACCATCACTACAAAGCATCCAAATTTTCAAGCAATGACCTTCAATGCAGGGTCCGATTTTCCTGCAAGAGCCAGGAGGAAGCTTGTATTCCCACTTTCCGGTGGTCCTAGAAAAAGAGTAATCCTGCATCATGTTCATGATTCAAATTAAGGTATCATTAAAATTTTCTTTGTATAAACTAGTTGGATATCAAAAAGGAGTTCACATAGACCACATTTTGTCTATGACAATTTTTACTTGTGTTATGTGACATGTACATGAGATCCAAGTTTGCATGTGATAGAAGAATAAATGGAATATAAAGTTAAATTAGTATGTGAATACTACAAATGTTCAAGACAGCCACCAAAAATAGTAAAATATTTGAAAGAGTAACTCAGAAGAGTTATCATTGTCACCAAAGCAACTACTTCCCTCACTTTGGGTTTAATCCAACACATGGAGGGCTTCCCTAAGAGAAACTAAGTTGTAAAGATAGATGTAATTTCAGAGAGACTTAGGTTGCTACATTAACTATGAATGATTTCTTGCTGTAAATCAAGTTGATGTTAAATACTAAAATTTAGAACTGTTTTCTATGTTCTTTATTAGTGCAGAGTTGCGGTTCGAATATTAATTAATGTATGTGGAAATTCCCTCAAATTGCATATCAGAATTATTAATTCAATTACTATTATAAAACCTTCCAGAAATGTGTCTTTTCAAACAACTATGGTCCCTTTTGCATATTTTGTAAGATCTTAGCTCTGTCTAATACCAAGTTTACATTTTTTCTATGATGCTTATTGATGCACAATGTGCTATGAATCCAGAAGACACCAACAATATTTTTTGGTGCTACTTTAATTAGGTGAACCATGGATTCAGTATATATGTAGAGGATCCTAGTTGGGAAAGAAAGCTAACATGACTCTTTGATAGACAAGAAGCATTAACTATGCGAGCACCTACTGCATTCAGTACTAGGGAGCATGTATGTTTTTTACTTATTTAGGCTTCAAAAAATAAATATCATGTATTGATGAAAGCTTAAAGGATTATGCAGAGAAAGTACAATTTATGCCAGAGATAAAGGTACAGAGAAAGAGGAATTTATGATAGAGATTGATGATGGGAAATCCAGAGCATGTATTTATGAAAGCTTGAAGAATTATGCAGAGAAAGTATAGTTTACAAAAAATGATAAAATCCAAGAAGTAACTGACGAGTCAGAGGAAATGTTGAAAATGCAAAAAGATACATCTAATCAAATGAATTATGATACTTTTTCCAAGAAACATGATATTAAGAGGGAAGTACATAGGCAGGAAAAATGGAAAAAGACACATGGGGTAGGTGAGAATAAGAAAAATCCCGCTACATCCCTAATATCGTCTGATAAGAAAGACATGAAGATGCTCAATTCAGTTTAGGTTGGGCTTAAAAAGCACAGTTCATTATCGACATCTAAATCTGACAATATAAGGTCCATACTAAATATAAAGAATCCTACATGCCATTTTGAGGACCATTTGAGGCCTGATGTTGCTGGTGCAGTGCCTACAAGGCATTTTGAGAACCATTTGAGGTTTGATGTTTCTGGTGCACTATATTTAATAACTGAGCTAGAGTTGAAGACAAAAAATAGAGAATTAAAAGGTCATTAGAGAGTGAAAGCAATATTCATACTGATGGAGACAATATTTTGAATTTTTCTTCTTATCTTGAAGAAATTAGGATACAATCGCCAGATACATGCATTATTTCATAGTAGACCATGAGTGAAAATAAGTTTGGTCAGAAAAGGAAAAGCATGGAAAAAGAAATTAGAGGTTCTCAATTAGTGTCTGAAAGCGAGTTCCTAGATCATAGGAAAACAATGACAGATAACATTGTCAGCAATTTTTAATATTTGAAACATGGAAACACTGAAGAGAGCATTCAGGTTTCAATCTGTAAAGAAAATTTGAAGGGTGAAAAAGATTTTTAAAATATTCATGAAAATTATGTTCCTAATGTCAAATATCATGTGCTTTCTACATTTGTGACTAAAGAAAATGAAGTTAGGGTAGTCCCAAACACTTCTTTGCATCAGAATTCCATTTTGAAGAAGAAAAGAAAGCTCTTGAAGAAACATAATGCAGGGTTATCAACTCTACCAGAGAGATCAGATAATCAAATAAATAAATATTTGCACGGAAGAAGAAAATGTTCTTGAAGTATTATCTGGAGTAGATCGTCGAAAGAAAAGGACACATATCAAGAGAAGGAAAATTAGCTTTGATGAACATTTGAATTTGGTAAAAAGGGCGAGAATTGAAGCTGAAGATGAAACCAAGAAAATTGTAGAAGGCTCGAATAAAGGAAGCATAGCAAGTGCCAATGACAATAATGGAGAAAATATAGCATTGGATAATGCTTGTGTGTTAAATGAATGCTATTTGATAACTAATAATATCTTATGGAAATGCCTATGTGTTTTCCACCAAAGGCTGATAAATATCATTTGTGAAGTAGCGTATTGAGTGATGAAGTTGCCTTGCCTCCCTCTAAACAACGTCAACGGGCTTGGGAAGCTATGTCTACATGTGTTGCAGAGGATGCAACTGCTTTAGTGGAGCCAGTGGCAATTGATGTGACTGGATAGGATGATGCATACAAGATTTATTACAGTTCACCAGGCTGTAGATCACTAGGCTGTGGCTTGGCTTAGATCTGTCCCCACAGTAAGCTCATTGGTTATTATGTCTTGTATATAGTCAAGTGCCTTGAATGTGTTTCCATTGTACATCCTTCTCAAATTACTCAAAGTTCCTTAGAACAACATGGTGGATCCTTACATCTAGGAAAAATTCTACCTCATCCTGACCAATGTCCTCGTCTTAATTGTCTACATCCCACTCATTTACCAAAAGTTACAACCATCGATTTCCTTCATGCAAGACTCACAATATGTTACTAGAAATAGGAAAGTAGTTATGGTTTCGAAGATGGGTATGGGTATTAGAAATACCTCTTTTAAAATGATATGAAGTAAAGAAATAAAAAATATTACTTTGTTATAGATAAGAATATTTTTTAAATATTGATATTTATTAGAAAATTTATTGTTGATTTTTCTTACAGCATATCCAAATTTCAGTTTTTTTCTATTGTTTTTCTTGTGTTTATATCTTATTTTTTTTATTATAGTTTTGTACCTGTAACATAGTCATGTGACATTTATGAAAGAAAAATAATAAACTCTTCTATACATTATATTTTCTGTAATCCACCATTAGGAAACTTCCAAAAGTTGTTTCCAAACCACTAGGAGATGCTTTCCAAGATATTCTCAAGCGTTTCTTCCCAACATCCATACTAGAAACATTTTCTGTGCAATGATAAAAAGGCCTGGACCTAATTTTCAGTAAGCGTGCCTCAAGGAAAATCAAATATCGACCAAAATTTGGAGTTTAAATGCCATTAAGAAAAATATGTTTATTTCAATGACATAAGGGTATACACCCTCTCAGCATGAGACCAAATTGTTGACAAGAGGCTCCCTACAAATGGTCAAAAAGGGAATCCTTCTACACATTCAATCTATGTAGGCATTGAGGATTTTACCTGTGTAACAAAGAATTTTTTCCTAATCTAAATATTCCAAAAATTTAATCATTTTCTATTTAAAAGTAAGAGTAACATCGAAGAATCATCCTTCTAATGACTGAATCCCCACCTCCCATGCAAAACGTTTTAAAAATTTGTGTCTTTCCTTCTGTCCTCTACCCATCCCTCCATTCCTTTTCTATTGTGGTGTGTTCCCTTGTTCCATGTTGTGTATTAATATGCTCTTTCACCTTGTGGTATGAAATTGGGGTCAATGCTAGTGTGAGCTAACACTGGTCAAGATGGTGGGTGAAAAAGTTGGATATATATATATATATATATATATATATATATATGTATGTATGTATGTATGTATGTATGTATGTATGTATGTATGTATGTATGTATGTATGTATGTATGGGTCACTTATTTTTTTCCAACAACCACAATTATCAATATAAGGAGTGCTTTAGGAAATAACTAGCAAAGAAGTACCATCATAGAAAAAAGAGACTGTGTACTAAATCTTAGCAAGCCCCTAAAAAAAAGCATGTTCATAAAATAAACTACTCATAAATGTCAATGACAACAAGCTAAGCTTGATTTCATGAAACTTAGATGCAACCGTTGACTATATGATTAAATTCATCTCTAAAGATCCTACTGAGCAGGTCAAAAATATTTTAGCATCCCAAAGTCCTGCAAATCCTAGACAATTCCTAGGATACAAGCCAACGAAGTAATTACTCAATCGTATTCCAACTAGTAGATGGGATAATCACGGGCTAATAAAATTCCTAAGGATATAAAACAACCAACTGTCTAATAGATGAGACATTTTGTTCAAATAGAACATGGACATTCCCCTTTTGATCCAAAGAATGAATGGGTCAAAAATATGTTCAACTGGGATATATACTCCAATTCCATGGATGCATAATATAATAGGGCTAACATTCTCTCACAAAAAAAAGAACATGGAAAGAAATGGATAGAATAGATGAAGCATAATAATAAATGAATTTGTTTCTATTTATGGTTCAAACAAAAGGATACTATAGAAATCCAAATGCATGCATCCTCTTCTTCCTCTGGATCAAACTTTGGTCCTAAGTGGATAAGTGCAGAAGGAAATGAAATAAAAACACAGTATCCCTTACCTCATTTTAAGCCTTTGAAATTAGAGGAAGGTGACCAGAAGTCCTTATCCATTCCTATTGTCATTCCAGGTGAAGGAAAGGACACTTCAATAGACAATATCTCCGAGCAACAAAATTGGAGCAATATAGCTCTTAAAGGTCTAGTTCAATTCACTATTTCATTAAACTAGATTGTAAAGAAAGAACATATAGAATCCATTTAAGTCACTGCAAATGATCTGGTAGAATCTACGAACTATTTGAAAGAAACATTTGACCAAAATCTAGACAAAATCGAGATGGTCATTGAACATACATAAAATAGTCAGATAGGAGAATCAAGATTTTTATCAAAACATATTGAAAGAATAGAATCATTGAATAAAAAGAATAGAGAAAATAAATCCAAAGAACTAAGAATCTTAAATAAGAAAATATAGGCACCTCAAAAATGAAAATTTCTAAGTTTCCTCTTGTTCAAAAGTTCCCCAATCATTTTCTAAAAGAAATAATGGAAATTGAGAAGAAACCAGAGACCCACAAAGTAAAGTCTGACAAAGAAATCACCATAATTAGTGGTGTATGGAAGTTCCCCATGATAAAATAATTCCAATGCCAAGAACAAACATATATTTCCTATGAGATATTACTTGCACACCAGTCCAGACCTGATGTCACTAACTTGATTAACAAAGGTAGGACTGAATACAAAAGAGAATTCCAGAAAGGCATTATTTATGAATGGAATTTAGATGGTATGTCAGAATATCAGGTACTTGATATGATTCACCATATGTATATATGTTATAGAACATAACTCACAATGGGAAAAAAACCCTATAAGGAGATTGCAAGCATGTGGTACAGATCAGAAGGATGGTTAAACATTAAATCATGGCCTCAGAATCAAAAGCAATAAACTAAATGAAACACTAAAGTCAACATGTATTTTACACAACAAAAAAATGCCTAAATTATAGAGACAAAACTCTTTAACAGACTTACCCTAAATCCCTGGAAAATGTTCGTTCAACTGTGGTTCACCTCCAACACTACAAACCCAAAATTTGATGGGCTCACGCACCTAGGAGGATGTGGAATTGTTGGCTAAAGAGCTAGAGGTTCAGGGAATCCCTGATGCTGCGTGTGTGTTAGTCGGTTACCTGAGAGCCAAAGTAGTTTCTGCCTCATCGTCACAACACCAAGGAATAAGGGAACCGATCCAGGCTATGCCACTCCCACGCCACAACCAACAACAAAGCTACCCTATGCTCCAAAGCCAGCAACATTGTAAACCCATGAAAACCAGAAAATCCTAATGCATGCCATCCTCCAACACTACAAACCCATCAAAACTAGAGAAACCCTATGTGTTCCCTCCCCCAACACTGCACCAGAGAAACCCTATGCGTGCCCTCCTCCAACATTTCTATGTGTTCCCTCCTCCAACACCGCAAACATGCTGCAAACCCACCAAAACCACGACCAAAACTAGAAAAATGCTATGCATGCATATGGAAAAGGCACAGACAAATTTTTTCAATAAAAAAGTTCCCATCATATTGGGTATTTATATAATAAAAAAATGAATCCCTTTTACCCTTAATATGGAACCAATATATTGGTTTGAAATTTTTTGATCTTTTTCCCTCCCCCCCCCCCTCCCCAATATGAACGAATGTGTTATCATATTGGTCCCTCAGCGACGCCCCATGAGCAAAAAGTAGGGCTCAGTTCCCCAGAATACTATAGCGGCCAAGTACATTGCTACTAGTATTGTCTGTAGAGAAGCAGTGTGGCTGAGAAAGTTGCTTATAGGATTGTTCAGTGAGAAGCTTGAACCTATAGTAATTAGGTGTGACAACCAAAGTTATATCAAGCTTTTCAAAAATATAGTGTTTCATGATAAGTTGAAACATATAGAAATGAAGTATCACTTCATTCGAGACATGGTACAAAAGGTACTGTAAATATTCAATACATAGCTATTGATGATAAAATTTTGGATGTGTTAACAAAGATTCTGTCAATGACGAAGTTCAGGTACTTCCGAGTGTTGTTTGTGGAGCCTAATCTTCTTGAATCAGATAAGTTATTGTTTCACCCATGTTTTAATCCCAGGACCTGATGGGTGTGGGGGGATCCCCCCCACTATATAGGGGGGTCCATGGGGGGTGGAGACTATTTTGGGAGCCCCTCTCCCTAGTGGGGGTTTGGTGGCAGCACACCTGTAGCGAAAATTTAGGAAAAACTTCCTTGTAAAATGTTTTAATTTCAGAGTCATGTCTTTTTCAATAATGAGTGATTTACAAGCCCATGGTTTTGGGAAACCCGTGGTATTTTTCGATGGTATTCACTTTATAATATGAATACATTGTAATACAACCGTGTATTGTATTGTAGCATTGCAAAACGATCTCTGTGATTTTGTGAGAGAGACTGTGAGAGAGTGAAGAGGAAGTGAAACATGCGTGCTACAGGTTGCATCCCTTCATTTTGTCGGATGATATAATAATAAGAGGACTAGCAATTTACATGTGGATGTAGTCAATCTTGGGTGAACCACATTATATTGGTGTCTCTCTTGTAATTTTTTATTGTTATTGCTATGCGATCCTACTTTCTAACAACGAGACAAGATTGGTATGGCATATAATGCCTCCCTCGCTGAGAAGGAGTGTTAAATGTACAACATCAGGAGTTATTCTCCAGGCTTGTGAGTAATATCAAATCAGAATTGTTATTAATATCAAGTCAGACCTATGAGTAATATTAAGTCATGACTCTCATGCAGACAAGCAGTGATAGTATGTACCCATGGGGTGGGCCTCTAGTTATAGAGGTGAAATGCTTTACATGTTGTAGCATAAATGTTATGTAATATATTACTAACAACGGTCACAAACTCCTATTAAGTCTCCTTTAGATATTATCTACCTCTAGAGTGAATTATTGTAGCAATGACTATAGGGTCTTAGAGTATATAATATGATCATAGCATGTGACAATTATTCTAAGTATAATGTGATATGATAGATAATTAATGTTAACACATCATAGACCATGCAGTAAATATAAAGAGATAATGCACAGATATTTTGAATTGAATAAAGATGACTAAGTGATGTCGATTTATTGAGATTTAGCTAAAGCCTCAATGTGTGCTTCAATTAATTAAGGAAATCACACTTATCACTTCGGTGTAAATCAATCAGTATGATTTAATTAATAATATTTAACTAAGTGTTAATAATCAACGACTACTTAACTAAAGTGTTTCTACTTTAGTTAAACTGAAAGATGACACTTAAGTTAATCAAAAGGTGACACTTCAGTTATAAAAGTGTTTGCATGTCGACACTTTGAGTTAAACCACTATGATACTTAAGTTATCGTCCTAACTAAGTGGCCATGCATTTAGTTAGATGTAGAGTTCAATCTGATGTCAGTTAAGCACCAATTAATGTTAAATATGAAAGGCATGGTGCATATGTTATGCTTGATGGGGATTTCAATGCACCGGAATTATTATTGATGAAGGAAATTCATAGTTTTGGTGTCACTAGTGCAAAATTCTCAAACAACCCTCCACTATTGTATTCATGGTTGGGTTTATGGCTTGCTATTATTGTGTTGGGAACATGGAAAGTCCATACAATTGATTATTATTCTCTATTTCTCAGTGTTCTCTATTATTAGGCAATCTGTTATTTTATAAAAGACATTCTTTGCAATCTATCTATTATACTCTGAAGAATTGCTTGCCTTTCCATCCTCATTATTTTGAGGGTTTTCCTAGGGTACATATTGTTTTGTGGATAAATGATTTGTGTGTTTTGATGTTATCTTGATTCCAGTGTTCATAATAAGTTTTAAAGTTCAAATATCTTCATATTTTCTCAAAACATTGACACCAAAACCCTTACCACTATACAACATATGAATTGAATGATGTAAGCTTATATGCTTAGGGTTAGTCCTTAAATTCGATCAATAGGTAAATCTCATACATGTAATGGATATATAATAAACTATCCATATATAACAAGAGATGGCAGTCACTTTCAAACTCTAACTATATGGGAAATTCCACCCACGTAGTTATCAACTAGAGAAAAGAATACATGGATCCCAAGACCTCTAATGTAACTGAGGGTCCAACATTAACATTAAACAACATGACCAAAATTGTGTACATGTGATAATTTGAGAATGTTTCATTGTAATATGTCGGTATATATTTTCGTATTAAAAGAAGTACAATAATTTCAAGTTAGTGAATTGAGGACTTGCAAACACCACATTAAGCCTTCCAACTTATGCAATACATTGGTGTTATACTAGTTAGTTTATTAGTTTGTGTCCCATAGTAATCGTTCTAAGAGTTTTACATATATGAAATGTAACAATTAAGCAGGGGACTATTCATCACCATAAGACTTGTTTATAAAACAAAAACAAAAAAAATTGCACTTTCAGTATGAGTATGAGATATTTTATTAGATATAATATTGTATATATACAAATTTTATAATCCACTATTATTACTTATCATTGAGGGGAAGGTTCCCCCCATAGATACTCTAGGGGTAGAGGGGAACATGTTAGAAGATAAGATACTTGAGATTACTGGGCTTGCTCCTCCCATAGGAGCACTAGAAGTAGGTGCATGGGTTCATCCAACCTTTGAACTATCACCAATGTTACTCGTATGAATCCACTATTATAATGTATTGGACTATGAATTTTATGACCAAAGTAACAATTAGTAAAGAACAAAAAACTCTGATAACTAGTGTAGAATATGTTAAAGTCGACAATAGCCATAGAGTCTATCAATTCCTTTTTGAGATAGGAGCGGATGGACCCACACTAGGTATAGAAATTTTCCCATTAAGTCCTATAAGGTACATCACCTCTAACATCTTCTCAAAGTTACTAACTTATTGCAGTCTTTCTTCCCCTATGGGATTTTTTGAGAGAAAACAATTTTCTTCATCGGACCCATGGGGGGATATTCAAGGTTATCCATCCTATGCCTCCTTGAAGGAAACTTGGTGCTCTTTGTAAAGAGACCTATATTCCTTTTGGACCTAGGTAGAGGTTGGATAGCTTCTTTAACTCAAATAAAGTCTAGACAAAGGAAACTTAGATTCTAATTTTCAAAACAACCACACTCAACTAGAAAAAAATTCCTGAAGATTAAATCAAGCAACACCACTATTCCAAAGATAAGACTAGGGTAGTTAGGACTTGGAACAAGATCAATGCAGAGAAACAATGTTCCTTCCAAGCTCCATACTATGATGATTAGGGACCATTTACAACGAATGAAGGTTCTAGAGATAGTTATGGTAACCCTCACACAACAATCACCCATGGTGAAAGTACACTTACAAATATGATCACCCTCCAAGGTAGTTGAGGTGGATTTTAGGTGTCTATATTAGGTACCAAAATCACTTCCCACTTGTAGTCACCCAAGTAAAACCTAATACATGCAACTATGGCCGCCACTTCACAATTGAATGCTAGGCGGAACGATCACGACTCAAGTTTCTATAAATGGTAAGGGAATGTAGTGCAAGTTCTAGACCCAAAAATTTAAAGATAATTGGTGTCACCCTGAGGAATTTTCACTTCACCTAAGTCTCCCTTACTTGAATATTCCACTAATAAATCAATGAGGGATATTGTCAATTTTCTACTTATATTGACCTCGTGCTTGGCATGCATGTGATCCATTCTTTCCCAAAAAATCCCTCCTTCTATTAATGCATTTTTCACTCCACTAGTTAGGTCCTAGATTTTTTTTAGTGCCCTTGGAAAATTGACACTCCAAACCTACTACCAAGGCCCTAGACCTAGACTAATGTTGGTGTGCTATCAATGAAAAATGATTCTAGTTGATTTTAATTAGATTTACTTAAGTGATTTTATCAGTTGATAAGGAAATATAAGTGAAAACAAGGTGTTCACAATATGTGAAATTATTAGTACAATAAGGATAATCAATTAGTATTCATCTCCTTAATTATTCTTTGAAAAGGTATCCAAATAAACTTCAATGAACCAAAATCCAATCGCGGTGTCAAATAAAATTACTTATCTACATTATCTTTAAAAAAACCAATGATCAATTTCCTAAAACATATCAGTAGAATGGATAATGTGAATTGCAAACTATCAGCTACAAATGCGAGAAAACTAACAAAAATAATACCAAACAAAATATTATTTTCTTCCTTTCACCTAATAAAACCATTCAATTAATTACTGAAGCCATTAGAGGAAATTTGAGGACTAAAATGGGCCTTCTAAGCAAAATAATAAAATAATATTAATTAATTTTGAAGGAACAAAGAAAAAAACTACTTTTTTGTTCGTATTTTCAACATATCTCACTGTGTTTTTACTCAAATTTCAAGTGGGATGGCTCGTCAGATATTCCGCATCCATGTCATCATCACATTTTTTTTCAGGTATTTCTTGTTTTTGAGGTAGCGGGGTGTGTCAAAAGTATACAGTGTGGGTACTCGTTGGATGCAGAATATACGAAGAGCCCTCCCCGTCGAAATTTGAGTAAAAGCACAAGGATATATGTTGAAAATACGAACAAAAAGGTAGTTTTTTATGACAAATGTGTCGAGTCAACCATTATGGTTGACTCATTTTATTGAAATTCTATTGGTTCTTGAATTCCAACTCGCAAGAATTTATTATTGTCTCGTTTTCTTATAAGGCGCATTTTAGACCCCAAATTTCCTCTAATGACTCTAAATAGGAAAAATACCCATAAGCACAGACTTACAACCTTCTGAGTGACTTTTGAGGAATTCAATAGAAACTAGTGCAAAAAATGCAAAACAGGGAAAAAACTAAGGCAAACAATGCAAAATAGGGGAAAAAATCCTGATTCACAGGACACATGAGCATATTTCCAAGAAAATGTGTATGCACACACATCTATGGGGAATTTATATCATGTGCACCCTCTTGTTCCCTCCATAAGGAGCATGTACTTCATGTAGCATCCTAAAAAGTCAAGAAAACTGAAAAAAACTTGTATTTTTTAAATCTAATTCAAGGTTGGACATTGTTTCATATATGAATAGGTTTCCAAAAAATTAATCAAATACAAAAAATAGTCCTAATGAGGCCTTAAGTATAATATTTCAAGGAAATCCTCCCCATTATGGTTTATAGTATTAAAACCCAAAGATCCTAGGTTCAATCCCTCGTGGAGTCACCAATTTGGGATTATAGGTGAACTATAGAAGAGAGAAAAAATATTCCAAGAGATTGGTGGTGGCGTCTAAATATGCCATTACAATAATTAAGCATAATGAGAAATATCCATAATATCACAAAGGTCCCATGACAAACCGGTCCTTAAGGATAATTTATAAATAGGTTTCGGTAGGGGCACAAACTAACAACAATGGGACCACATAGGTCATAATTGTCCGTAAAGCATGGATCTCAAATCCAAAGTGGACACATTGTATTCGATGGTCAGCTCCATTCAATTGCAAACTCCCTTCTTTCAACAAGGTGATGTTACAAATGAGCCTACGATTCAAACAACCACCTCCCCTCCCCTGTAAATTCATCTGGGAGGAAAGAACAAATTACATAGAATTCCCCCCTTAATTTGATCTAAAGTACACATGTTGATTAACCCTATTACAGTATGAAACATTCTCACCTATGTCATAGAACCCAATGCAATCATTGAATCCATCCAACAAGTTACCACATTATTGGTCAAACAATCCTAGTCGATCAATTAACTAGAAAACAAGAAGTCACAATCCAATCGATTAGTCGACTAGTCAAGAGCACAATAAATATAGGTATTGTTTGTCCATCCATCAAACAAGTACTAACAATAATACTCAATCAAACAATAATCAACTCAGTTGAAAATAGTTCAGTCAGTCTCAACAAGTCACAATTAAGTAGACATCATGACAGCAGATGGGTTTACACATCAACAATATCCAATTATTCAATATCTCCCCCCTTAAATACAAATGAGGGATAATACAAGGATCAATGTAAAAACACAACAGTATAAATTAAAACTAATCGACAAACAATCCAATCAAAACTTCAATCGATTGTCACCACTGGTCGAATCTCAATCGACCACTCTCAATTCATTCAATAACAATATCTCAGTTAATGATCATTGTAGTCGATACTCTAGTCAACTTCCATGTCTGGTCGAATCTGATTCGACCACTCCAAAGCAAAAAATTACAAAAGAGGAGAATTGTATGGAAGTATAGAAAAATGTACATATTTGAATGGATTCCTCAAGCACCTGTTCAAATGATTGAATGATCTTTGATCCATCCAACCACATCCTATTTGAGTAGTCGCAATAGGTCCATGATTATATCTTTCACGTATTTTCTGTGAAGTTATGAAAGAATAATGACCATGTTTCGAAGAACTGTGATTCCTAGGAAAATTATTATTATCCTTCTGATGAGGATGAATACATGGCATGGATTTATATTCTGGTAATGTAGGCTCTTGGTTTGGTTCACTTACAGGGGAAAAACAACCTGCATATCAACAACAATGTCATTTGCAACAACATTCTCAAATTTTGGATTATTAGGAAAAACCAACTAATCATTCTTTTCAACACCAACAATAACAAGTTTCTATTCCAACAACTTAGTATTAATACCTTTGACAATAAATATCTTCCCGATGTCAGCAAAACCAGATGTAACTGCATGATATCCAAGACCTATTCTTGGTGACTTAATTTCAAGGATAATTGGAGAAACAATCCCCTTTCCATTCTTTCCATTTCCTCCTCTGGTGTATCCCATATTGCTCAGTATATGAGACCATATACATGTAGTGTGCTTCTCAAATCTAGGAGAAACAACATTAATAACCAAATCATGAGATGAAATAAAAAGATCATCAACATCTTTCTTACAATAAGCTAATTTACAAAGAGCTAGGATACGAGAAATACCATTAATTAAGGTAGAAGAAGTAATAGGAAAGCCTAGAAGTTCATCAACGACCTTCTTCTTATCTTCTTGCAGTTAGTTGATCTCTAGTTCAATACTCCACTTGCACTTATACAAATCCTTAATAGTCTCATCTTTGTTTATCAATTGTAATGACAAGGCATCATGATATTCTTTCAATACTTGATATTCATCAAGCAAGCAGTTTTTATATTCTTGAAGAGGAGCAGATTCTTCATGAAACTCATTGACAGAGGCTTGTAAGTGGGACGCCTCATTAGTTAGATAGGTATTGGTTTTTTCTAGTCTACAAATACTCTCTTTCAAGGCATCAATTTCTATGTGAGAAAGAGCCTTAACCTTCTCCTCTAGATCTCCAACAAGGTCTAATTTATTGCCAAGATCATCCACAAGGTTTTGGAGTATAATTTCCATGGTGTCCTAAAAAAAATTGTTGAATATATGTTTCCATTGATGTCAAAGGGTCAAAGGATCAAATATTATAGGGACCATAAGTCAAATTGTTAAAGAATTCCTCTTACATCCATATTGAAGAAATACATATGAGAGAATCTGGAAGACACATAAAGCAATTATACCACGATGAAATTCTTCGCAAATGCGAATATATTCATAAACATAGAATAATAATGAATATAAAAGATACGCACTATTACTAGTTGTGAGACTTATGATTAAAGAGAAATAAAATTATATGTAAAAGTCCCACAAAGTAATTGGTAAGTGATACAAATATTTTTAAAGTAACATAAGAGAAAATAAATATATGCAAAACCACAAGGGTGTTGGTATATGTGTGTCATAATCTACCCAAAGATGATTTTCAAAATAGTGGAACACAGATGCAAGTCCTAACTTGATAAAGATGCAATCCAGTGGGATGTCATCCGAAGTTAAGGGACTTCACCAAGTGTACACATCTCTTGATTCGAGAATATTATAAATAAGCAAGAGATGGATGTGGTGAAGCAAGCTTGTGGAAAACGAATATTTGAAGATAATTGTTTAGACAAGCTTCATAATTTTGGGGTATCAACGGCTCGTTGATCATAGTGAATATCTTTATGTAGTAGAGATGCAGTGCATAGATAAGTTAGAGATGTACACCAAATAAGTGAGCTAAATATATATGTATTTGGATGTGCAAATTTTCTGCTCAAGAAACATACCATTTATTTACAAAAGAAGGAAGGATACCCATAGTTTGGATGTGAAAAGGTCCTTCTCAGTAAAAACACAGATTGTATAACAACAAGTGTGACTGAACCAAAAGCTCTATTTAGACACAAAACACATATCAAAAGAGAATACGTATATCACACTTGTTTTTGCACATCATATTTTGGGAAATTGTATGTTTATACGTAGATACGTAGATGCAAATCAAAGAAGGTGCATCAGTTGCGAATTGTGAAGACAAGATAATTCTGTATTTTTGTAGGTACTTCTATACAATCATATTTCATATCAGGGAGGTTAGATAGGTCAAGGAGCATGTGGTTGCAAACTCCTTCCAGTAGGTTCAAGAAAATACAATCAAGGTGTGGAAATATCCTTTATGTGGGTGTAGATAAAACTCAGGGGGTAGTGTCCTTCTTCCATTCAGTGTTGGAGAACAAACAGAAGTTGTAACTTCCACAAAAGGAAAGTGCAATTTTCCATAGGTGGAAGCTTGAAGCCGTAAGTCATAGTTTGTGTAGTAAGAATGATATATGTTCAGGTTGGTGTGTGAATATCGTGAGTTAGTTCTTAAGCAAATTGAAGCTGCTGCAAGTCAGATCCAACATCCTGCAGACTGTACTTTGGATCAGTTCAATGGCTAAAATGGGTGGGTGTTCATGTTTATAGACTATAATCTTGCGCAATTATTGATTCACCCCCATCTCAGTAATAACTTAATACCAAAAATTGGTATTAGAGCAGGTGTCTTTAGTAACAGACTAACATCTAGAATAAAATATCCATCACATTAATGGATAAGTAGGAAGTTTTGTCTACCAATAGGGCTCCAAGATTGGATGGATCAAACTATACTTTCTAGAAAATTAGAATGGAATTCTATTTGCAATCACTTGTCATGGGCTTTTGGAAATAAGTGGAAGATGGATATGAATTTTTGAAAACTAAAAATGATTCATAATAAAACAATCAGAACATGACCTCTGGAACAATGACAGATGATCTAGAAAATCGAAAACAATTTGAATGGAATGCGTAAGCAAATAACACCATATTGCGTGGGCTAGGAAATTCCGAGTTCACCAAGGTGATGTATTGCACCATTGTGAAATAATTTTCAAAGAAACTGAGAAGTATCTATCAAGGTGACTACAAAATCAGAAAGGAAAAACTACAAACACTCTCAACGTTGTTTGAGACCCTCAAAATGAAGGAGAAAGAAGATGTTGCCTCACATTTTCTAAGAATGGACAAGATAGTGAAATCCATAACATGACTTGGAGCTGCTATTAAGGATAAGTTTGTTGTGAAAAATATCATGAGAACTCTACCCACATGGTTCAATCCAAAAGTATTAGTTCTAGAAGATAGAAGTTATTTGGACGACCTGACTAAGGATGAACTATATGGAATTATCATAGAATACAAAACGAGAAAAGAACTTGAGAATGTATCTAGGAAACAAGTTTCATTCAAAGCAATAGGGAATCCCAAATCTAACAGAAATGAATGTAGAAATATAGTTATTCTTTAAGACGAAGAAGATGTCAACTTCGTGGGGAGACTAAAGAGAGGACAAGGTAAGTGCAAATGGAAATTCCATTTTAAATGTTTTAATTGTGGAAGAATTGGAAAATTTTCTTCTAAATGCACATATGAAGAATATCAAGAAACTGAAAGCGAGGAAGAATCATAATGAATAGGAAATTATCAACAAAACAAAGATGTGAGTAGGAAACAATTCTATAAATAGAAGAAAAGCATGTATATTGAAAATAATATCGCTTCATATGAGGAAGAGAGTGACATTCCAAGGGACATTGTATTATTCATGTCCCTAATTCAGGATGAGAATATGACATGAGGAAAATCAACAACCAAAGGAGCTCGCTCCAGTTCATCTAAATATGCAAAGGAATAGACATACAACAGAATTTACTTTCCTTCTCCTAATTCTGATGAGAAGAATAAATCAAGTAGCTTAAAAGAGCTAGTCAAGTTGGAGAAAATTATCGACAACAAACACTCCTCCGATGAAGTTACACAAGCATTGTTGGTGCATGAAAATCTTAGTTGCTATGAAGAAATATCAAAGTCTAAAGATGAGGATAATTTTGGTGTCGACTAGGAAGGTGAACTGATTAGCGCTGTAGACGATTTGAATAAATCAAGAAAAGAGAACAAAGTGCTGAAGGAAAAACTTGAACAACAGGAAAATAGACCAAGCAAGTTCAGGATATGCTTGAAGACATTAAGAAACAAATGGTAGCTAAAGAAGAAGAATTAATGTGCACAAAAGAAAGAATTAAGGAGCTAGAAGAAAACAAGTGTGAACTTGAGAAGTCCTAGAAAGAATCATAATTGATAAATAGTATATTGCAGAATAAAATTGCACAAAAAAAATTAGAATCCTCACACTCGAAAGAAGTCAGTGCAATTCAAGGAAAGGAAAAAATAAGTATAGACATAGAAACTCAAAATAAGTTCAACAACAGTTTGATTATCTTGGTTGAAATTATAAGTAATCAATGGACTCCAAAAGATAAGACAGGTATTGGTTTTCTCGTAGCTAGTAGTGGCATATGCAAAAAATAACGAACTAGCCTCAACCACCGGAGTACTTTTCGCAAAAACCTGAACTTGCTGCAAGGAATGAGAAACCTGGGTATGCGAAGGATTCCAGACACAAAAATATAATAAGATGTTGGAGATATAATTTTTTCGGACAAAGAGAAATATTGTCACGCTATAAAGTGCTATGTATGTGATAAATATGGACACAATTCCTCACAATTTTTCCTGAAATATCAACAACAAAAGAAACTTGGTTGGCACAAATCTATGGAAAATTGTTCACCCCAGGATTACAGGCCAACTGTGTTCCAGAAGGCTTGGAAAATAAATGTGTCTTAGGAAGACGTTAAAAATCCAAACATTAAGAATACAAATCAACCTAATAAGAGGATATGGGTAGGGAAGACGTCTCAAGAATATACAAATGATGGAAACAACTACTGCGCAGTATCAACATCAAGTGATTGTTGCATACATAGCTAATCCAATAGGGTTATGCAGAATCCTTGAGTCAAAAATAGGTATAATCAAACACTCAAGTATTGATAAAGCAAGTGTGTGTTAATTGAATTTATTTAAATAATTGTTCATTGAAATGTGTTGCTATTATTGTAAAATAAATTAACCATGTATAAAACAGTAAGAAAGCAAATATACATGTTTTACACCATGATTGAGCAAAAAGGGAATCTTTTGTATCATATTCAAAATATGATTACAAAACTATGGAGCTTCAAATATCCCATTAGATCAAGCCACATTTGGGCATTAAGAACAAAAATTGAAGCAAAACAAAACTTAATATGACAATCGGATGGATCATAGATGCAACTTGAGGTCAAATTTTCTAGCACGACTGGTAGGAAAAGGTGAAAGATGCAAGTTCAAGTCCATTGGATCCAACTCCCTAGCTTCAAATGAATACAACAAGGGAAGAAGATCCAATGTCAAACTTGATAAATTGGGCTCAACCCCAATATGACTGAGAATATTGAACGTTTGTTGTTGTTGTTGTTACATAATAGCCACTCGCCTACTAAAACTGGATAGTGTCTCTGAAATAGTTCGGTTAAAGCATGATTGTTGATACCACGAAAATAAATTGGACTTAGTCACCTAGTTATACCAAATTCCCATGTCTATCTACAGTCGTCCAAGGTTCGCCTACTGATATTGAACCACTATGCAAAGGGTGTCAAGGGAATTATTCAAACACTGGAAATACGACATGATGGTGAAATGTGATGGAAAATATAGACATAAATAATAGGATAAGCTTGACAAAGTACAAACCAGGGTGGTGAAAAAATTAAAATACCACCAAATTATAGAACAAGGAAGATGCTCATCACATTCTTAAATAGAAATTGAAGGGATTTCAAAGTTGGAGAATTCATGAATTGAACAACCAAAGGCAAATCACGTTGAGTCAAAATTTAATGTGAGGGACAAAAGGTGATTTGGAAGAATGATGTTAGAGTAAAAGCTACAGTACAAACACACCACGTGGACAACATTTTGGGCACATCAACTTATCCCATGCATGTGAGAGTTTTGAGTATATGTGTGATTACAAGAAAATTTATTGAAGGTGATAAAGAACTGTGTGTCCAAAGCTTGAGAAAATATTGCCGGCAAGATACATTAAATTAGACAAAAACAATGTGATTTTCTGTGACCTAGAATCCTTAGAGTAGTGATCATGAAACTAGGGGGAGACATCAAAGAAAAAGGGTCCCTTTGACATTGATGTCAAAGGGGGAGAGAATCTGAAAGAAGGAGAGCAAGAAAGAATATGAAGAAAAATAAGGAAGATCCAAATGATAGGGGGAGCAATGAGAAAGTAAAGAAACTAGAAGACATAAGAGTGAACACAACCACTGAAAAAGTCTCTGATACAGATCTTCATAATACAAGGTAGTTCTAACATACATGTATCTAGAGGGGGAGTTTGATACGAGTACTGCTAGTGTTGACATAAATGACAAAGAGGGAAATTGTTGAATATATGTTGTCATTGATGTCAAAGGGAAAATGATCAAAGATCAGAAGTCAACGATGTCAAAGGATCAAAGATCAGATGGACATGAAGTCAAATTACTAAAGACTTCCTCTTACAGCTAACTTGAAGAAATACATATGAGAGAATATGGAAGTCATATAAAGAAATTATACCACCATGATATTAGTTGCAAATGCGCACATATTCGTACATAGAAGAATATTGAATATAACACAGATGCACAAATACTAGTTGTGAGACTTGTGATTAAAAAGAAATAAAATTGTGTGTAAAAGTACCACGAAGTAATTGGTAAGTGGTACAAATATTTGTGAAGAAACAAATCAATGTGTGCAAAATTCCCACAAGCGTGTTGGAATATGTGTGTCATAATCTATACAAAGATGACTTATGAAATAGTGGCACGCTAACGCAGGTCCTAACTTGATAAAGAAACAACAAAATGGGATGTCATCTAAATTTAAGGGACTTCACCAAGTGTACACATATCTTGAGTCAAGAATATTATAAATAAGAAAGAGCTAGATGTGGTGAAGAAATCTTGTGGAAAATGAAGATTTGAAGATTATTGTTTATACACGATTAATAATTTTGGTTTATCAATTGCTTGTTGATCAAAGTGAATATATTTAGGTAGTAGAGATGCAGTGTGCAGATAAGTTAGATATGTACAACAAAGAAATGCGCTAAAGATACCTGTAGTTGGATGTGTGAAGTTTATGGTCAAGACATAGATCACGTATTTATGAAAGAAGGAAGGGTACTCGTAGTTGAGATGTGCGAAGGTCATTCTTAGTAAAAACAAATATCGTAGAACAACATTTGTGACATCCAAAAACTCTGTTCAGACGCAGAACGCAGATCAAAAGAGAAGACGTAGTTCATAGTTGTTTTTTCACATCATATTTTGGGAAACTATCTGTTCATACACATATACGTAGATGCGGATAAAATAAGGTGCAACGGTTGTGAATTGTGAAGACAATGTAATTATGTATTTTGGTAGTTACTTCTATTCAATTATATTTCATATCAGGGAGGTCATACGGGTCAAGGACCAAGAAGTTTCAACTTCCTTCTAGTTAGTGTTGGAAAATTCAATCAGGGTGTGGCAACATCCTTTTTGTGGGTGTAGATAAAAATCAAGGGGAAGTATCCTCCTTCCAGTAGGTGTTGGAGAACAAAAGAAAGTTGTAACTTCCACAACATAGGAGTGAAATTTTCCATAGGTTGAAGCTTGAAGCTATAAGTTGTAGTCTATGTAGTAAGACTGATATCTGTTCAGGTTGGTTCTTGAATATCGTGAGTTGGTGCTTACGCATTGAATTTGTTGCAGGTCAGTGCTATCATCCTACAAATTGTACTTGGGATCAAGTCAACGCATAAAATTAGTGGGTGCTCATGTTTGGAGGCTGTAATCTCCCACTAATGTAACTACACACACACACACACACACACACACACACACACAATTGTTATCAAGTATTTTTGTGTTGTTTTGATTATTATTGTGAATTCTGGAAAGTTCAAATATATGAAAATCTACATAAGTTAAAATTGTACATATTTGCACAATTATTGATTCATCTCCCCTTCTTAGTAATAACTTAATAGCAACAATTGGTATCGGGGTAGATGTCTTCAGTAACAGACTAACATCTGGAAGAACATATCCATCGCAATTATAGATAAGCAGGAAGGTTTATCTACTAACAGGGCTCCAAGATCTGATGGATCAAACTAAACTTTCTAGAAATTAGAATGGAAGTCTATCTGCAATTGCTTGGCATGGATGTTTGGAAATCAATGGAAGACAAATATTAATTTCCAAAAACTACAAATGACTAAGAAGAAAATGACAAGAACATGACCTCAAGAATAGTGACAGTTGATCTAGAAAATAGAAAACAATATGATTGGAAGTCATGAGAAAAGAACACCATATTATGCGGGTTAGTCTATGCTGTGTTCACTGAGGTGATGCAGTGCACCACTGTGAAATAATCTTGGGATAAACTGAGAAATATCTACGAAGGCGATGACAAAGTCAGAAATGCCAAACTACAAACACTCTTAATGTTGTTCGAGACCCTCAAAATGAACTTGAGAAATAAGATGTTGCCTCATATTTTCTAAGATTGGACGAGATAGTGAAATCCATAACAAGAATTGGAACTAATGTTAAAGAGAAGTTTGTTGTGCAAAATATTATGAGAACTCTACCCACACGGTTCAATCCAAAAGTATTAGTTCTAGAAGATAGAAGTGATTTGGATGACCTAACTAAGGATGAAATATATGGGATTATTACAACATGCGAAATGGGAGCAAAACCTGAGAATATATCCAAGAAATAAGTTGTGTTTAAAGAAGTAGGGAAGCCCAAATATAGCAGAAATGAATGTAGAAATATAGTTTATCTGTCACACAAACAAGATGCCAACTTTGTGAGGAGATTGAAGAGAGACCAAGGTAAGTACAGAGGAAAAATCCCTTTTAAATGTTTTGAATCTGGAAGAATTGGAAAATTTTCTTCTAAATGCACATATGAAGAAAATCAAGAAACTAAAATCAAGGAAGAATCAGAACGAAGAGGAAAGTATCAACAAAAGAAAGATGTGAATAGGAAGAAATTCCAGAAACAAAAGAAAATTATGTATATTGAAAAGAATAACGCTTCAGATGAGGAAGAGTGTGATAGTCCAAGGGAAATTGTATTATCCATGTCCCTAATTCAAGATGAGAATATGACATGAGGAAAATCAACAAGCAAAGGAGCTCCCTCCAGTTCATCTAAAGCTACAAAGGAATGGACATACAATGGAATTTAATTCCTTCTCCTAAATCCGACGTGAAGAAGAAATCAAGGAGTTCAAAAGAGCTATTCAAGTTGGATAAAATTTATGACAACAAACACTCCTTGGATGATGTTACATGAGCATTTTTGAATTATGAAAATCTCAATTACTTTGAATAAATATCAAATTTTCAAGATGGGGATAATTCTAGTGTCGATTGGGAAGGTGAACTTGTTAGTGCTCTAGACGATTTGAAGGAATTGATAAAAGAGAAGAAAGCGCTGAAGGAACACCTTGAAACAACAAGAAAAAATACCAAGAAAATTGAGGATATGCTTGAAGACCTGAAGAAACAAATGATATCTAAAGAAGAAGAATTAATGTGCAAAAGAAAGAATTAAGGATCTAGAAGAAAACAAGTGTGCGCTTGAGAAGTCCTAGAAAAAGTCATAATTGATAAATGAGTTATTGAAGAAGAAAATTGCACTAAAATAATCAAAATACCCACACTCAAAAGCAGTCAGTGAAATTCAAGGAAAGGACAAAATAAGTATTGACGTAGAAACTCAAAATAACTTCAACAACTGTTCGATTATCATGGATGAAATTTTAAGTTATCAATGTTCTCCAGAAGATATGATAGGTATTGGTTTTGTGGCAGCTGGTAGTGGCATATGTGATAAAGAGAGACCTTCCCTCAACCACTGAATTAATTTTCACAAAAGACATGAACTTCCTACAAAGAATGAGAAACCCAGGTATGCAGAGGATTCCAGACACAAAAATACAATCAGATGTTGGAGATGTAAATTTTTTGGACATATAGTGAAATATTGTCACACTAAAGTGTCATGTATTTGATAAATATGGCCACAAGTCCTTGCAATATTTCCTGAAATTTTAGTAGCAAAGGAAAGCTGGTCGGCACAAATCTGTTGGAAATTGTTCACCCCAGGATCAAAGGTCAAGTGTGCACCAGAAAGCTTGGAAAAGAAATGTGTCTCTGGAATGCGTAAAAAATCCACATAATGAGAATACAACTTAGCCTAATAAGAATATATGTGTCAGGATGATGTCTCGAGAGTATAAAAATTATGAAAACAATGACTATGTATTATCATCAACAAGTTATTTCTACATACATGGCTAATCCAATAGGGTTATGCAAAATCCTTGAGTAAAAAACAAGTATAATCAAACACTCAAGGATTAATAAAGCAAGTCTACATTTATTGAATTTATTTGAAGAATTGTTGCTTGAAATGCGTTCCTATTATTGTCAAATAAATTAACCATGTATAAAACACTAATAAAGCAAATATACATGTTTTACACCATGATTGCACAAAAAGGGAAAATTTTGTATTATATTCAAAATATGATTACAAAACTGTGGAGATTTAAAGCTCACATTACATCAAGCCACATTTGGGAATTAAGAACAAAAATTGAAGCACAACAAAACTTAAGATGACATATGCAGCTCGGGGTCAATTTATTTAGAACGACTGGTAGGCAGAGGTGAAAAATGCAAGTCCAAGTCCATTGGGGCTAGCTCTAAAGGTTCATAAGACTACAACAAGGGAAGAATATCCAATTTCAAAGTTGATAAATTGGGCTCAACCCCAAGATGACTCCGAATATTAAACGTTTGTTTATGTTGTTGTTTTAGAATATCCACTCGCCTATTACAATTGGATAGCATCTCTGAAGTAGTTCAGTTAAATCATGATTGTTGATACCACTAAAAGAAATTGGACTTAGTCACTTGGTTCTTCCAAATTCCTATGTCTATCTATAGTTGTCCAAGGTCCTCTTGCTGAGATTGAACCACTTTACGAAGGGTGTCAAGGAAATTATTCAAATGCTGGAAATAAGGCATGATGGTGAAATATGATGGAAAATCTAGACGTAAATAACAAGATAAGATCGACAAAGTACAAACCAAGGTGCTGAACAAAATGAAAATACCACCAACTTATAGAACTAGGAAGAAGTTCATCACATGCTTGAACATAAATTGAAGGGGTGTTGAAGTTGAAGAATTCATGCATTGTACAAACCATGGTAAATCATGTTGAGTCAAAATTTAATTTGTGGGATAAAAGGTGATTTGGAAGAATGGTGCTAGAGTAAAAGCTACAGTACAAACATACCACATGGATAACATTTTGGGCACATCAACTCCTCCAATGCATGTGAAAGGTTGAATATATGTGCAATTAGAGGAAAATGTATTGAAGTCAATAAAGAACCGTGTGTCCTAAGATCAAGAAATGATTACCGACATGATACATTAAATTAGACACAGACAATGTGATTTTCTATGACCTGCAATCCTCAAAGAAGCGAGCATGAAGCCAAGGGGAGATAACAAATCAAAAGGGTCCTTTTGCCATTGATGTCAAAGGGGGAGAGAAGCTGATAGAAGGAGAGAAAGAGAGAAGATGAAGACAAAGGAGGAAGGTCCAAATGACAGGGGGATAAATGATTGAGTAAAGAAACCTGAAGATAGAAGTGCAAACATGACCATAAAAGTATCTGACGCATGTCTTCCGAATACAAGGCAATGCTGACATACACACATCTTGAGGGAGAGTTTGATATGATTAATGATAGTGTTGACATCAATAAAAAAAGGGGGAAATTGTTAAATATATGTTTCCATTGATGTTAAAGGGTCAAAGGATCAAATATTTGAAGTCAAGGATGTCAAAGAATCAAAGATCAGATGGACCAGAAGTCAAATTGCTAAAGAATTCCTCTTATAGCTAGCTTGAATAAATACATATGAGGGAATCTGGAAGTCACATAAAGCAATTATACCAACATGGAATTAGTAAAAAATGCGAACATATTCATACACATGGAAGGATATTGAATATAACATAGAATTTGCATAAATACTAGTTGTGATACTTATGATTAAAAAGAAATAAAATTGTGTAAAAATCCCACCAAGTAATCGGTAGGTGGTACAAAGTTTTGTAACGAAACATAAGAAATAGATAGATATGTGAAAAATTCCCACAAGGGTGTTGGCATATGTGCATCATAATCTATACAAAGATGATTTGTGAAATAGTGGCACGCCGATGCAGGTCCTAAATTGATAAAGACACAGTCCAATGCAACATCATCTGAAGTTAAGGGACTTCACCAAGTGTACACATCTCTTGATTCAAGAGGATTATAAATAAGCAAGAGATGGATGTGGTGAAGCAAGCTTGTGGAAAATGAAGATTTGAAGATAACCCTTTAGGAAAGCTTCAAAATTTTGAGGTATCAATGGTTGATTAATTACAATGAATATCTTTATGTAATAGAGATGTAGTGCACAAATAAGTTAGAGATGTACAACAAATAAGTGCACTAAACATACCCATAGTTGGATGTGAGAAGTTTCTACTCAATACATAGATCACTGATTTATGAAATAAGGAAGGATGCTTGTAGTTAATAAGTGCGAAGGTCCTGCTCAGTAAAAATGCATATCATAGAACAACAACTGTGACTAAGCCAAAAACTCTATTTAGACACAGAACGTAGATCAACATAGAAGATGCAAATTTAAGTTGTTTTCACACATCGTATTTTGGGAAACTATCTATTCAGACACAAATATGCATACGCAGATAAAAGAATGTGTAGCAGTTGCGAATTGTTAGGACAAGGTAATTCTGTATTTTCACAATTATTTTTATACAATCATATTTCATACCACGGAGGTCAGACGAGGCAAGGAGCATGGGGTTGCAACATCCTTCCCGTCGGTGCTGGAAAATACAATCAAGGTGTGGCAACATCATTTCTGTGGGTACAGATAAAACTCAGGGGGTAGTAGCATCCTTCCAATCGGTGCTAGATAACGAATGGACGTTGTAGCTTCCACAACAGGAGAGCACAATTTTTCATAGTTCAAAGCTTAAATTCATAAGTCGTAGTTTGCATAGTAATACTGATATCTTTTTAGGTTGGTGCCTAAATATTGTGAGTTTGTTCTTACACAAATTGAAGTTGCTGGATGTTGGTTCCAGTAATTTGCATATTGTACTTGAGATCAGGTCAATTCTTGAAATGAGTGGGTGCTCATGTTTAGATACTATAATCTCCCACTGATACACACACACACATTTATTCTAAAGTATTTGTGTGTTGTTTTGATTATTATTGTGAATGATGGAAGTTTTAAATCTACGAAAATATGCATAAGTTTAAATTGTACATATATGCACAATTACTTATTCAATCACACCCCCCTCTTAGTAATAACTTAATACCAACAACACTAATCTTCTTAGACATCTCATCCATTTTCCACAATATAACATATTGAAATAGGGAAACATCATCTTCCAATTGGTAATGATTTTTCAACAACTGTTTATTTAATCCTTCATTTTCTGTTTGCAATTTAGAAATGACAGTCTTCAAGTCTTATACCTCCTCATGAAGCTTATTATCAGATTCTTGCAAGGCCAATGACTTCTTCTCCCAAATCTCCTGCAATGTTTGAAAACATAAGGCTTCATTTTTCATCAAGGATACCCATGCTTAATAGTATTTCAATGCATAGTCAATTTAAGAAAGTCGATCATATGTTATCTTTGTCCAAGTTCTAGTTCTAATACCATCAAAACAATAATTCCCAAGGAAATAGGTCCTTGGCCTTTTAAACAATAAGCAATAGCACCAACAAGGTTCCTTCAAGGCTTATATAATAGAGAAACGAATACACAACAATAATCATGATACTTTCACCCACATATACTTAAGAACATAGAGAAAATACTAGGTAATCGACCACCTTTTATCATTAGTTGACTATACCAATAGCCAATTGCATGTTGTCCAGTAATGTTATAAACCTTTCAACAGATTTGAAACAATAATTGCATTACATGGTCCTAAAAATTTACCAGTGGAACAATATTCTAAAGAATAAGGTACAAGTTAACCACACCATACTACTGGTCTAGACTGCTTAAATTGTTTCAAATTTCCTCAATAATTAACTCAACAACAAAATAAGAGAAACCATACCCCATATTTAATCAAGGATATTCCTCAAGTCAACGGTGTTGCATATACACCAATTAATGAACTTCATGTCTGGATGTTATCGATGCAACAAATATCTCTAAGATTCGATCATGTGTCCATGCACAGAGTATCCAATTGAGTAGATGTAGTCAATCACATACATGATTTATCTCTAGTAAATTCACTATATAAGTTGAGTATTCTATTGAGGGTTATTGCTTGTTGAGCTCTAGATCTCACGGGTTCCCAACAAAGAAGGTCACATGAAATGGGCCAAATAATAGATATTAGACAAGTCTCAAAACACAATTCAACCACTCCAGGTAGAAGTTGCTAAGAAGGTCAATTCACCTCAAGTAACGTTTTTAGTTGGTTAACCTTCAGTTGACCCAAAGTATCAAAGCACATCCCATCGACTATCTCCCAATCTGTAAACAAATGGATATTTTGAGAGAAGTTAACCATTTAGATAATCCAATATGCATGGATTCAATAAGTCAATGGATCGATGACTCATCATTCTATTGAACCCAATAAAATTTCATAGAATCCCATTATACCACAATCTCTTAATGGAGCTCAGTTACTATGGAAAACCCTAATCATGAACCTCAAAGCTATGATACCATGTTGGGATTACATGAGAACTTCATAAGAGAGAAAATAGATTCCAAGAGATCGGTGGTGGTTTCTAAAGACACTTTTACATCACTTAAGCACAATGATAAATATCCATAAAAGCAAAAATATCCAATGACAGAACCATCCATAAGGATCATCTATAAATAGGTTTGTGTTGGGGCCCAAACTAATAACAATGGAACCACATAGGTCATAACTTTCTATAAAATGTGGATCTCAAATCCAAAGCGCACACACTTTAGTTAGTAGTTATCTCCCTTCAATAGTCGACTCCCTTATTTCAACAAGGTGAGGTTTCCAACGAACCTACAGTTACAACATTCTATTAAGGAGAAAAACTACCAGATAGTTAGGGATGACTATAATATAGCAATGGAAATACAATAAGCCAAATTCCCTTAGGATTATTGAATTATATTCATGCAAATAACTTGAGGAACAAGGAAAAAACATATTCAATCAAGAAAGGGGGAGGATCAGGCACCTGGACCCTTTCAATTATCCTATAGCTTCCTCCCACATACGAATCTCAATGCGATCCACTTGATGAATATTCTATAACATGCATAGAAGAAAGACAAAAATTAGAGAATGGCATACAAAATTTGAGAATTAAGACTAATTCTTCTAGTATAACCATGATATGAGTTCCATATAACCTGATCTCTTCCATTAATGTCATATTTATGGGAGGGGGGAGGAGATATCTCTATTGATTAATGCATAATAACAAGAAAAAATTATCTAATCTTGTTTCCCACACCTTCTGAAACTTTTGTCTTGGTCCATATGAACCCAAGAAACTAATTCCATGACATTTCCATGCCTTCAATCTTCTTCTCGGGCATAAATGGAATCCAATTACAAATGGATACCTCATTGATCAAGGGTATGATTAAATCTTGGAAACAAGGGTTTCTAAGTGGGGGAATGGCATGAAAAATTAGATAATTAGGACCAATTATTTTAGCATAACCAGGATATAGGTGCTAGATGACCTTATATATTCCATTAATGTCTTATTTATACATGATTGGACATGGTTAATATAGTTGGAGGGTGGTTTTAAGGAGTTATAATCGATAAATTGTTGTTCTAACCACTCAATTTACTAAATTTACATAATTTTATATTTTTTGTGCATATTTCAAGGAACACACTCCTTTCCTAAATAAAAAGAAATGTTCACATGTGCCTTGCATCAAAGGAAGGTGCGTGTTCCCTCAAAACCATGTATTTTTAGTGAAATTTGGGTAGGATTGAGGTGGTACTTTTCCCTAAGGAGGGACCGTCAATTGTGAAGGAATCTGATGTGTTATTTAGGGCTCTTAGAAGCTAATAAGGAATCTTCATATGACACTACAGAAATTTGGAAGTCATTAGGGATGATCATACGCCATTAGGGTCACCCATATTCCATTATGGTAATTAGGGTGCCATTAGGGTCACTTAAGTCCCAATTAGTGTTATAACAATTATCCCCATTTATAAGATTTATATTAACAACAACTATTGTGTATCAATGCCACTGTATTTGAAGGTATTTTTTATCTCCTTTTATATTTGATATAATAATCTAGAACTATTTTCATGAGATAATACTAAAAGATTTAATCAAACATGAAAAATGAAATTTTTAATCAAAATTGATTCAGAATTGTTTTCATGAGTTGATATACAAGATGTCATCACTATATAAAATTGGAGGAATACTTATTTTTTTAGTTAACTATAATAATTTTAATTTTATCAATATTAATAATAAGTTTAGTCAAACTATTTAGTAATAAATAAGGAAATATCATTTAATTTAAAATATATATATTCAAATCATACAACAATTGATTGAATTATTTAATCAAGTTTGTAAACATGTTTAATTAGCAGGTTGTATCTTCCTTTTACGAAAAACAATCCACCTTAGAAAAGAGTTCAACATTATATGGAAACTCAAAATTAAATGGGAGATACATCTCAAATTTTAATTTAAAATATAGAAATCATTAATAGTCTCAATCATTAACATGCACATATTACTACATTTTATAAATCATGCAACATGAATATCAACATGGTATGAAAACACATAATATACATGAGTGGTAATATCAAAATCAACATACATGGCAAATATATATCACAACAATCGATGTACATTCCAACCATTGCAACTTAATCACTACTATGTCCAAGGACGTATTTGTGGATGGTTTAATTGATTGAAATAGTTGGATAAGTTGATGTTTTCAATTGAATTGGAAGAGAATGCAGTTAGTTGCACAATCCTAGGTTCTCTTCCAATTCTATTGAAACCATCAACTTATCCAACTAGCTTCCCTACACAAGTACTCTTGCTAGCCACTCTTTGGAAACATCTATGGGACATGCACATATGCACATAAGTCATTATCCAAAGACACCAGTGGTCGAATGTTGGTCGAGTCACTGAAAACATCTAAAAAATAAATTAAATAAATTTAAATCAAAGGGGAAGAAATGCCTCCTCTCCAACATGTTGTGACAATATGCCAAACTAATACAAACCTATTTTAAAAAAGTGGTAACCACCTTATCATTCTAGGATTTTGAAATAAACTATCTACATAGTACAACATAAGGAACTAATTCCCTACCCATCAATGATAAGATGTACTAGCATGGTGATGAAAAGGTTCAAGAAGCTAACCTCACGTGATAAAAAAACATGTATATCTATTTACCCCTAGTGACTTCGAACTCATTTGAGTAGAAAATTTCCACATTGACATATCTCTACACATATGCTAGTTGACTCTCTCTAGCACCACCAAGTGGTAGATTGGGGAAATGGGGAAAATCCCCTAGCCTCTTGGATAACCCGATGATGAAATAAATGCCTGCCTTTGTGGGTTGGTACCACATATTGGGACCAAATTAAAGGATTTCCTACCATGATCCCAATGAAGAATCAACTTTGTCAATAGTTTAGTGTTCCCTTGAAGGGATTTATTCTCCTCATAAAACTTGAGGAGGCCACATCCAACAAAATTTGGTGATTCTAAGGTGTAGTTGATAAAGAAACAAATACATCTCCTTTTCCTTGACCTCTGATCCATGTTTAAATTTATATGGGTCAACTTGCAACTGTTGTGGTTGTCCCTAGTTCTGATACAAATATTATCATGAAACATATCCCTAAAATAAACAATATGAATAAATGACTAGTAATATTCATTTAATATTGAACTTCATTTTTATTCATTAAAAATCTATATAATTATCTAAAGTGCCTATTTTAACTGCACACACCACCTATTTAAACTACATGCATTGTATCCTTATAGTTGGTGCTCATCACATGCATGGAGGAAGAGCTACTAACTCAGGGGGGAAGATTCTGATGCAACATGTGTCAGGGAGGAGGAGTGTCGACCATGCATTTAAACTTATGTGTGAAGTTGCATATAGAGAAAATTTTGGCATCATGTCAAGATTTTCTAGAAAAGAAGAAGGGCAACTCTACACAATTTACACTTGGGCCAAAGTTGGTTATTAGTATGTGGGTGTTATTCACATTATGGAACCTCACGTTAAGCAAGTAAGTTCTGAAATGTGGTGGATGGGTTTTATACTCCATACATTGTTGTAGGATCCAATTTTGACTTGGAGCTTGACTACTTTGGTTTTGAGAGGTCATGACATAGGTTTCTCATCTTTCACGGTTGGTCATTATCTCTTGAAATAATAATAATTAATGAGGTTTTCTGTTAAGATCTGAGATAAACATAACATTCTCTTTTTGAATAGGCTCAGGGATTATCTATTTTCCACCTTTGGAGGGCCAACATGAGCCTATAACTATATCTAATGTACTTTACTAGTAATAGAAGGAACTACCTACTTACCATTGTAATTTGTGCATTATAATTTTTATACACACTAGAATTGACAATGCTACTAAATTTCCCCCATGTTGGGTGTCATGAATGCACCCAAGCGTTGTGATTATGACTGACCCGCACATCATCTCTAAAGGATGGAGGTTGTGCATGTAGGCTATCTGTTTCATGATATCTTCTGTTGATTCGATGGATGGCTTAATTGTTCAATTTGCAAGTCTGGCTCAAACGAGCAAAGTTTTATGGTTATTGATGATCTCATGTGGTGTATTTTGAACCCGGTTCGTGCACTCATGGCATCTACTTTCTTGCATCATTTGTGTATGAGATAGACTAATAAGGCTTGATTTTCATTTATATCAAATAGCTATGTGGACTTACTTCTTTTTTCCATAATACTATTTTTTGTTATTAATTTCTTTTAAATCAATATTTATAACAAAATGTTTTAACATACCTTGGTTATTGTGGTGGGGTCACACATCAATACTAGTTTTAGAGTGTAGCCACATGGTGTAATAAGATAAATGAATCACTATAGAAAAAAGACATCTTCTAAAACCTATGGTTCCTCATCTCCATAAGAAACCTCTAAATGGAGAGGTATAATGTTTTTAATGAGATTAAAAAAAACATGTTAGATAGTGTTTTTGTTATATTGTTAAAGGATGTCCTTGATATTAATAGTATAGAAAATAAAATGAGAATCAACATGACAAAATAATCCACCTCCTTCTTTGATTTAAATGTAAAGCAAATGAGAGGGATTCATCAAATATTACCCTTACAAGTTTTGGAATTCAGTAAAGGAATTAAATGCTTGGATTTTATTTCTTTAAACCTAATGACAATGGATATAAGGGCCAACATTGATTATATGAAAAAGTGGATAAAAGAGTATAAGGCGGTGCAATCATAGGCTCTCTATAGATGCGATATTAACACTAATAAATATCAATTCTCAAAACCACTCCAATCTATTAATTACTCATTGACATAAATATTCCCTATGAGTATATTGTAAAAAAATTGAAGGAAATGCTTTAAATTTCTATGGAAGAAAATATTAGAAAATGGGACCCCATTGGTAAAATGGTAGAGACTGGAAAATCCAAAAGCAATGGGAGAATATGGTCTAAAAAAGTACACTACTTTGAAAAGGCATTTGAAGCTATGAGCCTATGGAAATTTCTCAAGCACTTGGGTTGTGGAAAAATGTTATACTCTCTAAATACATTGACCCATAAACATGGAGGAAAGGATTAGAAAACGCACCAAATCCCATGAAAAATCCTTCGTAATGTGGAAATCCTTAGTATTATCCTTCCCTTTGGTGGGAGATTAGCTTGCCTTGAATATAGGGTATGGAAATAGTTTTAGTTTTTGAATTAATCCCTGGATTTGGAGTGATGGGAATTATAGACTGAATAATGGCATAATTGAGAAGTAGGGTCAACAAGGAATAATACACTTTGTACTATGTAACTGTTGTAATTTAAGGATCAGGGTAATTTATGGCATTGTGGATGGAAATAAACTAGGATGAATGGTTTGGATGGTTAAGAAGTTGATCATTGGAATGCTTATGTAAATAGCTTGAAAAATACAAATTATATATTTTTTTAAGAAGAAGATGACCCTTTATAATGGTGATGGAACCCTTGTAGTGATTACAGTGCAATTTTAGGTTATAAATCCATGCTCCTTAATGACGAATTAGGAGGAGAATAGTGGTCAAATCATTTATGGAAAATCAAGGCTCTAATAAAATCTAAATGTGACTAATGTGGATACCACTAAATAACAATGTACCTACCTAGGAGGTACTTCAAAAGAGATCTTGGAAAAGACCAAGTATTTGAATCATATGTGGATAAGATGAAGAGAGAATAAACATTTGTTTATGGACTTACAAAGGAGGCATGGAAGGGTTTTTTTTGTGCTAATGAGGGTGTAGATAAATGGGAATATCCCTCCTTGGTGGATGTTTTTAAAATTTGGATGGATAACTCAAGATTGGTGTATAAACAATTCCTTATTTGCATTGTCTCTTGGTATATATGGATCACCAAAAATGAGATATTATTTTAGGAAAAATCTTTCACTCCCCTGAAATTGTGTTATAAAATTAAGTACATTTATGAAGACATATACTTACCACCAAAATGGAAAATGTCAAAATTAGACCCCCTATAATTCACAAATCCAAAAGGTAGGTATTCTTTGATGGACCCAACCAGTTGAACCTTGGGTATTATGGAGTAGGAGTAGTATTCTATCACAATGAAATATGCTACATTACTTTTAAAATAGAATTAGGTAGGAGAAAATGTATTGTTTAGAGCCACATGCACTATTAAATTTGTCGAATATCACTATGGAAGAATTTATAGCCATGTTGTAAGTTCCTATGGACTCAAATCTTGTGAGAGAATGGGTCCATAAGACACTCAATCTATAAAACATCACTCTAAGTCCCTTTCTTGATTAGATATTGACAATAGTAGCACAATTTGAAAATATTTCCTTTCTCCATGTAAGAAGACAATTCAAGAAACTTTTTTGCGAGCTCTCTAAGCAAGTCGTTTCAAGAAAACAAGATACACTTCAAATGGAAAATCATAGGAAGGACAAGGATCCCCTTCATGTGCCTTAATTTAATGCCTTTCTATCAACTCTTAACTAGCTTATACCCCAAAGTTTCACTTGTTATGGTGGTAGGGGAAATGATGAAAAGGATATATAAAACCTTGTGAAATTATTCTTTTTATTTTATTTTATTTTTGAAAGTTAGTTTGTAGGCTACAATTGTTCTCTTTTGTAATTTTTGTAACAAGTAATATCATGCCCGTACATGGATCATAACTAGATGTTATACTATATACTGCATAGGATTAGTGTGGTTTTCCTTTCAACATTTTAACTTTTCTATGTGGTACTTGTGCAACTTCAAAATATAATATCTTCAACATATTACAATCCCAATTTTGAGAGTTGATCATCTTGGTCATTTTTGTCCCTGTAAATATGTTGAAAGGAGACTTCTTCAGTTGATTCAATCACCCTACACACATCCTCATAAATTGGCCATAGGTATATATATTCTTTAGCGGTATTTTATTGGTAATCCAATCTATCACTAATAGTGAGTCTCCAAAGACTTGAAGAGTTTTCACCCTAGAAAATATAGGAAAATTTAGGACCATCAAGACTGCAAATAATCATTGCTTTGTAATTTCTAGTTATTCCTATTCTTCTAGCATATTTAAACCAGTGACTTTCAAAGTTTTATAATAGGCCTTGTGTTCCCCCACTACTGGGTCTACTTTTTGTAGCACCATAAAAATAACACCATGCCTTAGATTTATCAATGTGCTCATGTTCATTCCTTCTCTTATGGATATCATTTTGAAGCTGAGGAAAATGTTCCAAAATAGATAGGCTCTTAGAAACATAGATGCGTGGAGGAATAAAGGTATTTGGAAATATCATTTTATTACGGGTGAGCCAAGCCCCCCATATCATAACGATAGGTAGATCTCTCTAGGATTGAAAATTTGTGATGTTCAACCACCTCTGCAAAACAACTTTAATCTCATCCCCCTCCCAGATAAAAGATGTACCTGTTAACACTGAGGCATACTTCCACATTTTGGTCATGTATGGGAAACTTATAAATATATTATTTATAGATTCACCATAAGTGCTACAGAGAGAACATCTTCTGGGTCCAACACCAAGAAATCATATAATATAATCCCAAATTGGCACTTTACCAACCAATGTAAGCCACATGAAGAGTTTAATATTTAGGGGATAATTAAGGTTCCATATCACCATATTCCAAAATTATGTAGGTGGGTGATATTATTCCTTCTGCAAGACCTGCTAACCTATTTTAGGCTTGTAAGTTCTTCATGAGACATTTTTGGTCCAAAGAAGGGAATCCTCCTATTCCACTATTATGATATGGGTTTATTTCAGAGACTTTATATATATATATATATATATATATATATATATATCTCGATGTAGTCATATGTAAACCATTCTTGATGTAGGAATGTATAATTATGTGTATATTGAATCTTGTATAAAAAAAGCTTGTGTTAGTAAGTGTTTCAATCATCCCCTTGAGAAGTCTATGTGCATCCTTGCTTCCAATCCATGGATTAAGTACCAATCTGATACATTTACCATTACCAATATTCTAAGATATCTAGTCTCCAACAATATCAAAGGTTGAGAGCATAGCCTTCCACATTATAGATACATTTCTCATTACCTTGGGGATGGACCTAACCCATTCCAGGACTGTCAATGGATGCATATAGTTTTGGTGTATAACCTTGACCCATGGTCCATTAATTTCTTTAAATATTATCCAAATATTCCCTTTTGAAACAAGAGCTTTTGAAAAGCATAGATGATGATTAAGCCCCTAACCTCCAAGTTGTTTTGGAAGAGTAACTATATTCTCGGAGATCCAATGAAAAGGTTTCTCACCACTCTGCCTTCTCCATAGAAAACTAAAACAAACCTTTCTAATACAATCAATAATATTGGTGGGGACATGTGCAAGTGTAACCTAGAATACAAGAATACCTTCTAAAATCGACTTCAATAAAACCAGTCTACCATCTTTTGTAAGCCATTTATTATAGCAAGGCCTCAATTTGTTCTCAAATTTTCAAATAATCCAATCCCAAAACTTGTTATTATAATCATTAGGATTTATCACAAAACCCAAATACTTTAGTCCCACAAATAAATTAGAAATCTCAAAATCAAATTGTCTAGCTATTCAATCTATAGCTATTATATCCATATTCAAGAAGGAAATAGTAGAGTTTTTAGGATTGCAAATCATACTTGTAGCTTCAAATAAAAGGGCAAGTAGATATTTGTGTTTTTTTATCTCCCTTCTGGATCCGTCAGAGAATAGAAATATACCATGAACAAATTAAAGGTGAGTAATATGTACATATCCTCCAAATATGAATCCTTTGGGAGTACCATTTGTTATGGCTCTAGTAATAATTCTACCAAGTCCTTCCATGAATAGTAGAAATAACAAGGGGGATAGTTGGAAATATTTCCTCCACTCTCTACCATGTTTGAAGAATCAAGAGGAAGATCTATTTATAAGCACAACAATTACAACAGATTGTACACAAGAGAGAATCCAGTTCACAATGGGAAGCTCAAAACCAATCTGTGTGAGGACCAATCTGAGAAATGTCTAGTCAACTTTGTCAAAATCATTTGACAGATCTTCCTTAATGACAACAATAGGACTGTTCTTGATCTTAGCCGAATGTAGAAACTCCTGGATATTCCAATAGAATCATGAATATGTCTTCCCTGAAGGCATGTAAATTGCTAAAGTGTTATGGATTTTGCCAATATGCCCTTGATTCTATTGGCTATGACCTTTGCAATCAGCTTTTAAACATGGTTACATAAGGATATAGGTATGAGCTCTTTCATTCTTTTGACCTTGTCCACTTTAGGAATAAGAGTTAAGAAGGTAGAATTGAATGCTATAAGAAATCTTCCTTTAACCCTAGATTCTTCAACAACTGATAGTAGATACTATCCAATAGTCTCAAACATGCCCGAATAAAAATCAACTGGCCATCCATCTAGTCTAGGACACTTGTCATGGTGCATTGACTTGATAACCTCAATTAGATCATCTCTAGAAATATGATCTTTAAGGGATAGATTATGTTCTTCATAAACAAAACTAGGAAAGTGCGGAAGAATCTCAAGCATGGATGAAATAGATATTATGTGGTCCTATTTATGTAAACCAGAGAAATGCTTCACTCCAACACATGATATATCATGGAATCCCAAAACCATCTTACTGTGTTCATCTTCAATTTCCTAGATACAGTTGATATGGACTATGTGATTTATGTAATTGTGATAAAACTTTGAATTGTTATCTCCCATACGGAGCCAAATGGATTTGCTTTTAAGTCTGAGGGTATCTTATTCAACCTGTAATAATTTCCTTATTTTAGTCTTGAGATCCAAAATGTGGTATTTCTGTTCAATTGAGTCAAAACCTTTAGGATATTAATTATGAGTAATATGTATCCAACTGTTCCTAAATAGAGAGAATATCCCCATAATTAATTTTCTTGCAATTCTCTACCTAGGGTATAATGCATGCCTTAAGTGTTTTGAGATTATTCAAAAAATGCACAACAACAATACAATGTGCTTGTGGGTTGTATGGAGTCCAAGTTGACTTGGCCAAGATATGAAAACCATCATCTTGTAACCAAGGGGAATTTAACTTAAATGGAGAAGGAGAATTATCCATCTCCCCTCTTACTTCCATAAATACATAGAAGTGATCAGAGCCACCTTCCACTGCAGCCCATTGTTTTATACTAGATACCAATAGTAACAGACCTTCAATGATGAGAAATATATCCAGTCTTTTGGCAATGCCATTGTCTTTGACATGCATGTTCCTCTAGTTAGGCATGAGCTTAACTGAGGGAAGATCAAATAGGGAGACTTCTTCAATCATTCTCATAGAAAATATGATAGTGGGTCTTTATTTGCCAATATACCCCATGATGTGTGTCCCTCCCCTATGGAGAAGTTCATATCTCCCGATATAATAAATATTTCAGTAATATGGAACCCAAATTCAAATAAGTTCTTCCAGAATTCGATTCTCTATGAGTGAGGGCCATATATGTTTAATATGGTGAATTCAAACCACATATCTCTTGAAGACAATACTTCTCCCATTCCATATGAAATCCACCATCTTCTAGTGCAAGAAAGAGATCTAGTCTTCCAAGTTGTAATAAGTCCTCCAGAATTTCCCTATGCATCAAGATAAATAAACTCCCACCCATACAAAATAGATTTCAACTCATAGATTCCAAAATCCATAGATTCATATAATAATAGAATATCTAGATTATGTATTGAAACTAATCTCTTCAGAGCCAATCTTTTGGTCGAGTTCCCTAACCCTCTAATGTTTAGGGAGATGCACACCGTTGTGTAAACTTTGCGCTCGGGTGCATGATCTTAAGGCCCCCTTAATAGTTATTTATTTGCCTCTCATAAAATCAAGTGTTTCCTATATTCTGGCAGTGGCCATCACTCATATGCGACCTTTGAGTCTATATGAACCCCCAAATGTATGCTTAAATAAACCCATTATAGCACTATCATTAGATCCAAATTTTATGGAACATCTAGGCCCAAAATGGTACCTCATAGACATCTTGGACTTGGAAACAGACAAATAGGTTTGCTCTAAACTAAGTTTCCGATAGGTATTCCGGTTAATAGAAGACCCACCATTACCGGGTTAAGTACTATAACTCCATCCAACATCACTAAAAAGCGAGTTTTTTTAGCCCACTTCATAAAAAAAAGATAATTTGATCATAACTTACATTAAGGAAAATATAATCCATGTTTCAAAAGGTGGGATAAGTTCATGTAAATAAGAAAAACATCAATAAGCAATTGGAGATATCTCCCGAAAAAAATTGGAGCGTGCATCCATTTTAGTGCAACATTCTATTCCACACAAAATTGGTATGGACATTTGAAATTATGTTTTCTTTTAGAAGAAATGAACATATTATTAACCTCCATGCAATAGTACAAAGTTGTTGATTTCAGTTATTTAATGAGAATATTATATCATGTAGGATAAAGTCTAACTAAAGTGCCCCACTTTTCCGATCAATTTTTCATTGAAATCGATCAAAATTTGACTGAAAAATTAGTTTTTTTGCAATTTTGCAATTTGAGCAATCAACCATGGCCTATCTATACTAAATGGAAGATTTTGGATCCAACCAAATGATTTAAATTATGTTTTAAACAACAAAAATTACAGTTTCAACAATTTCTAGTATGCCGGATTTCGACGACTACGAGGCATTTTGGTCGTTCGATATACTGCTCCATATTATATAAGGTAACTCATTATTTATGGATGGTACGATGAAATAAGTTCAACAAGTTTTTTTTTTAACAGAAACTGAAAAAGAGTAATATTAAGTAGGTTGTGCACAACCATTCATTACAAAAAACAACAACTGGAGTATTCTTGATGATCTGAGAAAGAGGAAACAAAACTAGGCCAGAAGATAGACCTCAGTATGTCGCAAAGAGTTCTTAAATTATGATTAACTACAGACGTAGTTTATACTCGAATGTACTACTGGTTAAGTAAGATGCAAAAAAACATAGACTTTTAAAAAACACATTATGGGTTTCCTGGATGCCTCACGGGCTGAGTGACAGATTCCTTCTCCATGTGTTGTACTGCTCCTGGGAGATTTTCATGGGATTGGCTTCCCTGGTTCATCTGCACCAGGCGTTAAATATCCTCCTAAATGCGGTCTACTTTCCCCATGATTTCCTTCAGATTCATTTCATTATCGTCTATCCTAGCATCATGATTGCTAATCTGGTACGATGTATATCCAACAACATCAACAATCTTTTTTACCTCTTTGGTTGTCTCCCTGCTGTCCATAATTCCTTTTGCCACCATTTCGTATAAATGCTGTATGTTTTCCTTTAAGTATGCGAGACCAACATTTTCCCTTGTGTGGTCCATTCCCTAGTTTTGGTGAAAGTCTTAGCCAGAGCTGTGGCTTTTAATACTTAAACTTGACAGCCTATTAAGAACAGAGCCCGAGAAATCGAAATCCTGACCACTGCAGAGACTGCGATACCAACTTCCAGAGGAAAAAATGTTGTAAAAATAACTGAGAATGAAAATTTCTTGCTGCAGGGTGTCACAATCCTTTCTACTACGACAAGAGAGAGGACTTATCAAGCCTTCCTCCCAACTAGTGCAATTACAACCAAGGGTCAAAATATTACCTTCGCGAAGGAGCTCTCGGAAGAGGATTTTAGTGGTCGTTGGGCCTGAAGCTGAGCGCCAAGAAGAACCAAGAGCGCTGCGGGATGGGTAAAGACAGTTCATGAACACAGTAAGTGAAAGTATCTCCTTTACAAAACTCCTTAGCAGAGGCAAGGCCTCCCAAGGGATCACCTGAGCAGAGCCTTCATCGAAACCAAACCTATCAACGAGCAAGACTTCTTCCAGATAAACAACTTGAGGTTCATTGCAGTTGTGGCTATCAAAAAGAGCGAAGGGGCAGATGAAGCTTTGAGATGAAGCCATGGTACGTAGCGAGGGTTAGCATGGAGTGTGTCGTCTGAACTGGAATTTAAGCCAAAAGGGATGGCAAGTTAATGCAGGAGGATTCTTGGAGAGGCTAAAAATGAGTGGAGGCCACACGTCGCCATAGGAAAAATAAAATTTTAAACCATAATCCATAAAAAATATTGTGGAGAGACTTAAGATAGGGTGAGTTCTTAAGAGATGATTCTTTCTAAGCATTAGGGAATTGGTTTGAAACCAATGTCTAAGTCATAAATACGAATGTCACCCTGGGGAAGGGAGGCCCCTGAATTAGCCAGAGCATCCGCGAGAGCATTATTTGCTTGGAGAATATGGAAAAACTCAACTTTATTCGAGAGGAGGGGAGTGATTCTGTCATACAACCTTCTGACTTGATGGATCCTGTGGAGTATCCATTGATCAATTTGTATGTGACTTGCCTCGAGTCTCCAAAGACTACCAGCCTGGGTGTAGCTGTCGTGTGTAAGAGTTCTAGTCCCTGCAAGAAAGCCATCCACTCAACTTCATTATTCATCTTGTGGCCCATCCCCCAAGCGAAATTTTTTTCCATTTGTCCTCTGGGATCCAGTAAGATCCCCCCCCGCACCTGCCACCCCTGGAAAGAAGTTCAACAAGTTATGGTTGAAGAGAAATTCAGTTTTTTTAATGAATGGTGCAATTTTAACAATTGATTAATTGTAATTTTAACGATTGGAAATTTATGAAAATTACAATTTTTAATGAGAAATTACAATTGTTGTATCCAAAAATTTCAATAATTAATTAATTCAATTTTCATAATTGAATATTGCAATTTAATAACTTTAAAAAAAAAATTTAAATTGTTATTTCAACTTATGAAATTGTAATTTTAGCAATTACAAATTTACAAATTCAACAAGATTCAGGAGAAAGTGCAATTTTAACAATTAAATGATTGCAATTTTAGTGAACACGAATTGCAATTTCAACAACTGGAGAATTATATAAATTGCAATAATTTTATGAGAAATTGCAATTTTAATGTCATAAATTGTAATTTTAACAATTTCAACAATTGAAAAGGAATACCATAACAAAGTCATTAAGTTGAATTTGGGAAGCCTCCCCAAAATTTATATGTTGGAAAATATGGAAAGTTTGAAATAACACTATTTTTTATCAGGTTCTTCTTCCTCCTACATAAATTTCTATACAGGCCAAATCTCTAATGGTTGAGGTTTTTATGTCTAAAGGGTTTGTAAGCATTGTGAAGGAAACTCTCTTCTAGGCAGAAATATTTATTCAATGGTATTCTATCTAAGAGTTTCCTTCAATTCAAAAAGGTTTCATATTACCCCCCATATGATTGACGTCTTTGAATCCCTTCAGAAGATTGATTACATTGGTTAGATTGTCAGGTTGATTTCAAGTTGTTTGTTGATGATGTGTCTAAAGGAAATATACGGGTAGTAGGTGTGGGAGGAATCCTCTTTGACCCGAGTGGAAAAAACATGGTTAGATTCTCTTGGTTTCTATGATGTACAACTAATAAGTATACCAAGACATATGACTTATACTCAGGATCAAAGATAATCTTGTCCTTGGCAATATCTCAATTGATGATGTTTGAGGATTCTCTTCTAGTCATAAAGCAGTTTTGTAATTTTTTTCTTTCAATCTCATGTGATCCAAAACCGTATTCACATTAGGATTGAGTGGAACCTTAATCAAATTGAAGAAATTTCCTTTTGGCATATTCATTGACATAATAATTGTTTGGATGATAAACTTGCTAACAAAAATACTCAACTAGACAAAGGTGTAATGGTGATAAGTACATATCTTGCAATGCGAAAGTGGATATCATAACATATTATGTTGGGATTGTGTGTATGCATCCACTCCATAACCAATATTAGTTAGGGGTGTAATTTTTATTATTATGACATTTCAAGCAACTTGGAAAATTTTGGTTTATGCATGGATGTGGAGTGGCGCGTGGCCATGAAACCCCTTTGTCCAATTCAATATATCTTCCATTTACTTCATACACACCTTAAATATTAGCGTTATGTGCTCTTGGTTTATCACACCATGTCTAGTTTGGATAAATCAAAGGTAATTGTGGAGTATGAAGTGGAATTCTGGGGAGTGATTAGGATATATCTGGGATGGAGGACAACTCCTAGTTATTACCTCGACCTGTATGAGGCAACTCTACTTTGGATCGATGCGATAGTTGTTTTTATTTTACGTTATGGTATTCATTACAAGGTGGTAGAGGTTTGGTTTCCAAAGGAATGTGTGGATTCTTGCTAATGGTTTGAAATTCGTTACAAGGTGGTAAATCATGTGCTATTTGGGGAAGGCACAAAACCTTATTTATGGTGCATAATTTATCTCACTCTAGTTGAGTCTGGTTCGTTGTGGAATATAATTATAGGTCTTTGGTGGAGGATGGGGGTGGATAAATGGAGGTCGATGTGTGTTTTGAAATCTAGTGGGGAAGTTATTAAGCCGCTGGTGTTTTCTCCTGGTACAGAGGTAGGGATAGAGGGAACATAGTGTGGTGCATTGTAAATCAAGCATGCAATGGGGGGAATTGATGGTATGTGAAATATTATGCGTAAAGTTGGGGGCAGTTAGAAAGAATTGAGCATATGCTAGAAAGGATCAACTGTCAAGTGGAGCTAGAAGAGTTGTTTTGTAGTGGATGGAAAATAGGTTAGAGGCAAAAGAAGGGACTCTTGGCACAAGTGGATATGGACAAATATTGATACTAGACTTTAATTTGAGAGATTGAATTTGGTCATGATTATAGTGTGGGGTATTTCTCCAACTCCAATTCTATGGAAATGGACACGGTGCAGTAGATTGCTCTAGCCAAGTTTGGAGACTCTAGCGCTCCACAACTAGAGAATAAGGAGGACAATTGGTCTATTTAAGGTCTTTTTAGGTCTATTTTGTTTATGATAGTATATGTTTTGTCTTTATCTCTTATTTTTAGGTTAGTTTGTTAGAATTTATAGAAGTCAGACTATATGGTATTTATAGTTTTTAGCTTGGATGTATAAGGTTGAGGTATTTTTGAAGACCTTGATTCTTGATCAAGGAATTTTGTACTGGAATTGTAATGTTGTTCTTTTTGTGCTGCTTAGGATTTCTTTAGACTTTTTAATATAATCATTCTAACCATTTCTATTTAAAAAACAATTGAACATGAATACATGCACACTTTCAAGAATGTATGTAAGTTGTCCATTAATTTTTCCCCCCCCATCAATTTCATGCAATGGCCTTTGACTGGTGTGAGATAGTACATGAGTAGAAGAATTGTAAAACATAAAAACTATTCCATGACTCCAAACATGACAATTCAACTAATTATTATCTTGTTTATTATTAACAATTTATTCACACACACATACCCACACAATATGACCTGTAGAAGGCAAGGGGAAAACCTTATGAATATAAACACAAATATATAAATACATATTTCCATATTCTCTCTTTGCAAATCTGCAGGTGAATCCATAGGACATATTTTCATCAAATTTCCATACATGATTGAAATGCAGAACTTTGCAAAACAGGCCACTGGAGTTCTTTTTAATGGGATGGGGAAGAGAGCCATGATACATTTTAGAAGTGGATTAATAATAAAACAATTATGGCCTATCATTCACTTCCAGTCCTCATGATTTGGGGATCCTGGATTGCCCGAAATAAAATGATTTTCCAAAATATCTTCATTCCTCCACATATATATGTTGCAAAAATCCTTGCTATCTTAGATTATTTTTCCACAGTCTCAGAAGGAAAGAAAGAAGTTCACATTGATGTTTTACAAATTGATAAGAACTAGGCCTGGTGTTTCATTAATGGGGCAACACAAGGAAGTCCCAGTTGTGTGGGAGCTGGGGGTATCTTACATATTTTGGAATACCTCTCGTATAAATTTTCAGCAAATATTGGGGAACCAAGTAAAAATAAAGATGAACTCACTGCTATATGTGTTATAATTCAGGGTCAAAGAACTACAAAGAAACAACATCATAGGAAAGCATTTTCATGTGGTAAAACCCCATAAGGGGAAACATAAACACATCCAAAGTGTTGAAGCTCATTAATGAATAACAATAGATTACATGAAACACCTCAACCTGGAATACTACCATTACATCGTGTATTCCAAGCATGCACTATATACTTCATGAAATAAGTTACATGAGTAAACCATTGTTGGTTATGCCCGTTATGAAAACTTCCCGTAAACAGATTAGTTTAGTTGTCATTAGTTAAAATCTCCACCTTGACAACAAAAGTTTATAATACTTTTCCCAAGTCTATTAATCATTTTTTATCAAGCCAAGAGAAGTTACACACCATCGTAACTTCTCTACCAATACTGGTTTTGTAAATGTATCTGCACAATTTTCTTGAGTATGAACCTTTTTCAGATCTACTCCACCTTCACTAATGGCTTGTCTTACAAGATGATAATTTACATCAATATGTTTAGTCTTACTATGATTAACATGATTTGTAGCCAAATGTATAACACTTTGACTGTCACAAAAAACATGCACAATGTTTTGCAACCTTCTTATTTCTCTAAGTAGACCTTTCAACCAAATTGCCTCTTTGTAAGCATACGAGACAACAATGTATTCATCCCCTGTAGTGGATAAAGCAACCGTGTACTGAATCTTTGACATCCAACTTATAACTCCACCTGCAAGAGTAAAGACATAACCTGAAGTAGACCTTCTCTTGTCCAAATCACCTGTGAAATATGAATCAACAAAACCGCATATAGAATTATTGTTGTTATTAAAGGTGATGCAATAGTCACTTGTTCCTATTAGGTACCAAAGCACCCATTTCATTGCATTTCGATGTTCTTTTCTTGGATTTTCCATGTGAAATATCAGGTCTACTACACACCATTTCATACATTAAACATCCTACTGCATTGGAATATCATATATGAGACATATATTCCTTTTATTCAACACTACTAGAACATAAACTGAAGAAATCTTTAAATGGGGAGCCAAAGGAAAATTCACAGGCTTTGGTTTATTCATTTCAAATCTTACAAGTATTTTCTCAGCATAATTATCTTGTGAAAAACTGAGCTACCATTTCTTTTGTCTCTGTGTATTTCAATACCCAATATTTGTTTTGCAGCTCCAAGATCCTTCATATCAAAAGTACCAACTATCAGAGCCTTGAACCTGTTAATCTCATCCATTATTTGCTCACAATAGCATATCATCAACATACAACACTAAGATAATGAATATGTCATTCAACCTTTGGAAGTATAAACAATGATCATATTCACTTCTAGTATAACCTTGGATCACCATGAAAGAATCAAACTTCTTGTACCATTTCCTGGGTCATTGTTTTAGGCCATACAATGATTTCTTGATCTTGCCAACTAATATACCTTTATGATGCTGCAAAAAACCTTCTAGTTGTTCCATATAAATCTCCTCATCCAAATCTCCATGTAAGAAAGTTGGTTTAACATCTAGTTTCTCTAACTCCAAATCAAGCAATGCAACTAGTGCTAACACAATACGAATATATACAAGCTTGAAAATTGGTGAAAATATCTCATGATAGTCAATACCTTCCATCTGAGAGTTACCTTTTGTGACCAATTTGGATTTGTATCTTTCAACCTTACCATCAACTCCTTTCTTCAATTTGAAGACCCACTTACATCCAACAATTTTTCTATCTTTGGGGAGTTCAACCAATTCCCATGCCTTGTTTTTCTCCAGAGAATCCATTTCTTCTTTCATTTCCATATTCCACTTAGCATTGTCAACACAATCAATGGAATCCTGAAAACAAGAAGGTTCTCCACCATCAGTAAATAAAACAGATGAAACAAAATCAATATACCTCTTAGGAGGATTTCTCTCCCTTGTTGATCTTCTTGGTGTAGGTTGTGGGGTTTCCACATTTTCTTGAACTTCTTCATATTCTATGAATTCTCTCTCACCAAAAACTTCTTCTTACTTCTTTGAGTCATGAGAAGATTGGTTGTCCAACTGAACTAGTTGTTTTGACAATACCTGTTCTTGCTCCACATCAAGTCTTACATTTTCAGATTTAATCATACAAGATTCATAAAAAAATACATCGTTTCTAATGAGGATATTTTGGGCAAATAGGATCCCACAATATATATCCTTTTGTTACATCATCATATCCAACAAAAAATGCACTTATTTGATCTAGGGTCTAACTTAGAACGTTTATTTTTAGGAGTAAGTGCACAAGATTCACAACCAAATATTTTCAAATTTGAATAATCACAGGAATGACCAGTCGATACCTTTTCCATAATTTTACAATCTATTTCCATTGATGGTGATCTATTTATTATATAACAAACATTAGAAACTGCTTCTTCTCATAACTCTTTCCCCAAATTAGCATTACTAAGCATGCTCCTTGCTCTCTCTAAAAGAGTCCTATTCATGTGCTCTGCAATGCCATTTTGTTAAAGAATGTATACATTTTGTTTATGTCTTACGATCCCTTATTATTTGCAATACTTTTCAAACTATAGAGAAGTAAACTTGGCTCCATTCTCCGTCCTTAAACGCTTGATTGTCCTACCATTTCTTTTTTCCACCATAACTCTAAATTGTTTAAACATGTTAAACACATCAACTTTTCTTTTTAGGACATAGACCCAAACCTTTCTAGGAAAAAAATCTACAAATAATACATAATATGTTGCTTCCCCATAGGAAATGGTAGGAGATGGACCCCACAAATCGGAATGAATGTAGTCGAGAACACCTTTACTAACATGACTACCTGCTTTGAATTTTTGTCTACAAAACATCAAATTCAGAGGTTTTAGATTTAGAAGCAATTTACAATTCATTAATACCTAAAGTCCTCTTTCACTCATATGACCAAGACGTTGATGCCATAATTGAGTGGATCCTAACTCCTATTCAGATACTAATGTTGTATCATTAACTTGAGTTCTTCCAACTAGTTTGTAAAGGTTTCATCTTTTCTGTGCCTTCATGACCACTAAAGCACCCTTAGATACTTTTAGTACTCCACTTAAACCTTTAAACTTATGACCACAAGAATCCAACACTCCCAAAGAAATTAAATTTTTCTTTAATTCAAGTATATGTCTAACATCTGTAAGTGTTCTTATAACTCCATTAAACATTTTAACTTTAACACTTCCAACCCCAATAGTCTTACATGAATGATTGTCTCTGAAAAGAACTATTCCATCATTAACTGTTTGATAGGAAGCAAACAATATTTATGAGGATAACTATGGTGCGAAGCACTAGAATCTAAAATCCATTCTTCATTTTATTCAAAAACATTACAAATGGACAAAACCTCGTTGATCATACTTGAATCAGACTTAACTGAATTTGCCTATGATTTGGAGTCATCTTTCTTGGATTCTTGTCCTTTCCAATAGTCCTTCTTGAGATGACCAGTACTGTTACAGTACCAAATTTTTAATTTTCTTTTTCTGCCCTTCGATTTAGACCTCGAAGTACCTCTTTAATTTTCTCCTTTCTCTTTGGATGGACCTCTAACAACTTAAGCTTATGGCGAAGAGGTTTCAATACTAGATTTCTTCCTTAATTCTTTAGACAATAATGCTCCAACCACATTGTCAAAATCTAAGGTATCCATTGTACTGAGGATAATGGAAGAAACTACTTGACCCCAAGATTCATGTAAAGTACATAAGAGTTTGACTGGTTTAACTTCATCATCAATTTTAACATCCATACTACTCAACTGGTAAATAAGAGTATTAAAAAAATTCAAATGATATGCTATCTTTGTACCTTCTTTCATTCTCATACCATACAACTGTCGCTTCAAGTAAATTCCATTTGTCAAATATTTGGTCATATACATACTTTCTAACTTGCTCCTTAGGCTTGCTGTTGACTTTTATCCAACAATGTTAAATAACACATCATCCACAAAGACATAATCAAATTGTGTTAAGTGCTCTGGCATCTAATTCCTCCCATTCATTATTTGTCATAGTTAGAGGTTTCTTTCTCTTACCGTCTAAGGATTTCTGTAACCCCTAATGTACTAACAGATCCCACATCTTTAATTTACATAGTTCAAAATTATTTTTACGATTAAATTTTTCAATTTCAAAATTTATGCTAGACATTGTTGAAAAAAATATTTTCTCGAACAAAATACTCCTAAGCAGCCAACAGTATATTATCCCGAACAAAAAATCAGTTTTGGCTTAGAGTTTATACTTCAATGTTGTTATTTAAAATAAAAATACTTCCAAACAAAAAATAGAACATATTTTATTTTTTACCCGTGAAGTTTCTTGTATTTACTTCTACCCTAGATGGGCTCACCTCTCTCCTTCTACCCAAATGGGCTCTCACGATCCTTCAACAATAACTCATTCCTCCCTTCTCCATGATGGAAGCATGATCCTCCAAAATCTAGGGCTCTTCCAAGGGGGAATATTTTATATCCTAAGTTGTAAGAAGGACATGAAATCTCAAATATACTGGAAGAAAGACAAGGAAACCCCAAATAGGCAAGGAATCCCCAGTATGGTCGACAGATCTATTGTAGAGGAAAGTGTTCCTATGGCTGGGGATTAAGAGGCCACCAACATACTAGGTTTGAAAGGAAAATGTATAATGTTATACAAGTAAATGTAAACAAGATTCAAATATAAGTAAGGTCCATACCTGGTTCACTGAAGGCTGGTCCAATATTTCTCTAGCCCTTCCTCTTTCTCCTTAATCCAAGAGACCTGCAACATAATTTCAACCTTCCTCAAACCAATTTGACTAAATCTAAAGCAATGATAATAAAATCAATATGAAACCCTAATTTGATTAACATTAATATCTGATCATAAATAGAGATATGACATACATTAGACAATGATTTGGGAAAGAGAAGAACCTCACATATTTCTTATCAAGTGGAAGAAGTACAAAGTTTAGCTTCTCCTCAAGCTAGGCACCTCACAAAACCTTGATTTGGTTCTCCTGCTTCTCTTCTCCAAGATTCTCAGCCTCCAATATCTACAAAAAAAGAAGATGGAATCTAGGGAAAAGGTATGGGGTATGATAGTCCCAATTCCACCAGCATAACAATGCAAAGGTTCAAGTCCCCTTCATGGACCCCTCTCCCCCTCTTATATACTTTTCTAAAGACTTAGGGTCAAATAGGGATCGGTTACAACTGCAAGACCAGTTCCAAAATCACCCAAACCACCCCTAATTCAAGAATTATCATAATTTAATTTTTTTTGGACACTTTAGCAAAAATTTGCGGGTTTAATGAAGCAAAGTCGCGAGTGTCAAAGAAACGTCGTGGGTTTGCTTAATCAAACTCTCAAATGGGTCAAAAAATATTGTTTTTAGGGTAATTCCATGCATTTTCAGGGTTTGGTGTCTTCTGGAAATTTTTTTCTTACTTAGATACCTTTCCAACGGTTGAGAGAAGATGTCAAAAAAAGTTACATAACTATAGATATGGCTCCTCCAATAAACGTGTTTTTTCAGTGACTGATACTAAATTTTCATTAAGTGTTGTCATGGAAGTGTCGACATGCGACGAAAACATGTGAAAGTGGTCATAGGAAGAGATGTGTCATTTTAGTATATAATAGTACATTCCTCCTTCTTCACCACAGTGGATCACATGATTCCTTCTCATGCAGTAGTGGGAGGCTTCATATTCACTACGCATCCTCCTCACCTTCGTGTCCAGAAGCAACCTTTTTTTAGAGATGAATCCTAAATTATTTGATCCTCATCATGAGGCCTTCACGTGGATTCTTTAGACTCATGGGCTCACTTCACCATCCATAAAAATCAGCAACGGTTCTTAGCTCACTCTCCACGAAGGATGTACTGGCGGCTCTGTTCTTTTTATGGTTCAAAAGCAGCAAAAGATGGTAGCAACAACAATGGATGACCATTGTGAGGGATATATACCTTATGACTTGGGGTACTATGGTCACCAACATACTAGGGTATGACTTTTATACATATAGTTTTAGAAACAAATATAATAGAAACATAGTTAATAATGCATGCACCTTTTTCGAGATGGTTGATCCAAGCTTTAACTCTCCTCCTCAGATGCTCCTCAACCTTCTGATCTTTAACACCTGCAACAAATATTGGTATTGTTCCACAGTATTATCTATTGGTATATAGAGAAACATGAACACATGATTACACTTGCAATTATAAATAAATAGCAATATAGATCATGATTCATAACAAAAAAATCATGTACTAAGACCAATATTGAAGAAAGACACTCTTTATTACTGAAATTCAGGAAACATTACAACCTTGTCTAAGACACGCTTCTTTTGCTGACCAAGAAATGAGTCCTCCTTTCTCCTCTCTCCAATGGATTCCTCCAGCATAAACTTGCTCTCCAAATTTCTTCCCCCATCCTCTACCCCTCCCCTCTCTTTATAGTTTCTAGTGAGGAGAGGATTCAAGGCCTAGGATGGTTAGGGGAGTTAGAGAAGTTACCAATCCAGACCCAAAGGCCCCTGAACTAGTCATGTTTTTATTTTTATTTATTTTTAAATGGAATGCGCAGGTATATGTGACGAAACTTGTGAGTGACTCACAAATTTCCTTAAGGGAAGTTGTGATTACAACTTTTTAGACATGACTCGCAGGTTGCATATGGGATGACCTGCAACTGACACGTGAGTTTCTATGATAGGACCCATGAGTGAAAGGAAAACTAATTATTAAAAAGTGGAAAATATGAAGGAGAACGTATGTATCAAGGATCACATCCATATATAAGGTTATGGCCACTTCAATCCATAGTGTCCTTTTGTGCAACGACAGAATGGAGTCATTACACGGATGAAAAAGTGACATTTCATCGTATAATAGATCCCCCCTAATGTGTGAGGTCAGAGGGTAGCGATGGCAGAAATACATTACAATATTTTAACTCAGAGGATTCATAATCAAGGTTGCAAATAAGTACTTGAAACAAAAAAATAAAGGTCATTTACAAAATATATCACTGAGGATGCCATGTTCAATAATATGGAACACTAGCTTATTTACAAGATTCATTTACATCATATAGTAGGGGTGACATGGCCACATATGTTTTACAAAGGTGGATCTAAGCCACATAAGTACAATGATATATCTTTAATAGCCGGAAATAGTGTCATAGAGCATGGTATAATCTTGTGCAACTTAGGCTATATAGAGTGTAGCCCAAGGTCTTCATCCAAAACCATATAAACCAATACAAATCCTACCATGTGAATACATGAGTTGAAGTCAAACATGTAAGGATGTCATCATAGTGTCAGTTATAGAGTTGTGCTGACAACCAATGCAAAGGAATCCACCAATATGAGTCATGGATCCTAAGGTACTATCTTTCAAACTCTAGGTATTCTTCTACAGGAGGTACTGATCAGAAGCCATTCGATGAAGAGGAAGGCACTGAATCCTTCAACATGTCACATGAGTAACTGGTAGATTGGATAAGGGAAGTTATACATAATATAATATCAGATATGGAAATTATAGGGATCAGGATGAACAGACAGGGGGTAATTATCCTTGAACAGTGAGCACAACATAGAGATGCCCCAAGGCAGATTTAGACTTTCAATTGGAAAAACTATACTTTTCTACCATGTAGGATACATGGACAGATTCCCCATGTATTTAAAACAAATGTAGGAGTAATGACTCAAAGTGGTATTTTAAATAAGAAGTGAAAAACTGAGACATGAGTATTAGGAGACTCTATTTTAGTGATACATTGGTTCAAACGCAATAGAAGGCCAAAAAAATATATTTAATCGTTGAATATGAGGCCATCTAAGAGTGAAAGATACTTTTGAGCATGTTTCCTTTTAGCACATCTATGGACACAAGAACAAATCTACTGATCAATTCTCAAAATCAGGACTGCTCCCTAGGGAAGGCACTACTAGAGTTTGGGAATTGCATAAAGACCTCATTAAAGAAATGGATCCAGGAACAAATATTATATAATCATCTCAACATTGGCTAACCCACACAATAATATTTGATTCCCTTGAATTACAGACTAGGGTGAATTGATGATGAGACTCCCAAGACCCAGTGTGGGTTCCTAAATGATAGGGATTGGCCTCTATATCTCCTAAACTCGCAAACTAGCACATCAAGTGGTAGGTGGGCCCCAGATGAGTTCCCCATGGAACTAGTGAAGTGGAAATAGACTCCTAAGCTAGGAAATCACTTTTAGACTATGGTGGTTAAGGGAGGATTATAATTAATCCTAACAACAACATGGAATGGCTGGACCTTTCTAAATTGTAGAAATATCAATAACACTAATCACGAGAAGAGTATAGCAAACCTACCACTCATGAGAGAAATATAAAAAATATAAAACCTACAAAGGGTTGACCGATCCTTCTAGTATTGTTGGTATATTAATATTGGTAAACACAAGAAAAAACAATCGTCTCTTTCTGTATTATAAAAATATCAAGAGTATTAAAAACAAGAAGAGTCGACCAACCTTCCTTTAGGATTGAATTATAAAAATTATTGAACCTAGGAAGGGTGATGATCCTTCATGTATGTCAGATATATCGAGGATTGTGAACAATCCTCCAACCCTTCCTCTATGATAGAAAAATAAACAAGATTAAACATACGAAGGGTCTATCTATTCGTTCTCAAAGGTATATATCAAATGTACATTTTATCTTAAAAGGATACTCCTATCAAATCTGTTGTTGATCAAAATCGATTTAGAAAAGAGAGATTGTTCATTCAAGTAACCTTCAAATATTTATTTTACTATAGGTAAATTATGTCTATGTTGTTGACCCTTTGTCAATAGAAAGAAATTTAGTATCTTGAATTTACAAAGGATCAAAACCTTGATTTATTCAAGCATCAATGGTCAAACTTTAAAAAAACATTTGGGGCATTTTGATCCATGTTTATGATGCTAGGACTATAGTTATTGTGGATGGATCGAAAGAAAAACATGGTCATAATGAGGAAGTGATTTGTACTATAACAAATCGTTATACTTGCCACGATGCCAATGACACATTCTTGTTAGATTGACGATGGCCTTGCTTCCACAAAATGGTGTGAGCGATATAATTCCAATTGTAAACTATATGAAACTAGTTTGTTAAGTAGTACAATTGCAGTTTGTTTGTCAGAAATAAACTCGACATGTTTTTGTATATTCAATTGTATGATTACAATACTTCTAAAGTGTTGAGGTTGGTTTTCAAAAGTGCAAAATCATAACTTGAAACTGCCAAAATTGGTTTTCAAAATCGCAAAATTAAGTATTGGAAGTTTCAAAAGCAGACTTTCTAAAGTGAAACAACAGGTTCTAAAAGTGCAAGTATCATATGTATCATATTGGAAAAGTGTAGAAACCAATTTGAAAAGTGGAAATATCAAATAAAAAAGCACACTTTTGGAACATGGAGTTGGCACTTTTGGAACCAAATTTTGTACCATTAGAAACATTGATTTTGGGGTTTAGAAGAGTTAATTTTTACCATTCTTAAAAGTGACTTGGATTGGAATATGTCCAAGTTTAATGAAATAGGTGTCAAAGCATCAATGTGTTCTTCATCTAATTAAGAACTCACACTAATCACTCCAGTGTAAATTAATCAACATGATTCATTTTATAATAGTTAACTAAATGTTAATAATGAAGGACTACTTAACTAAAGTATTTATACTTTAGTTAAACTAAAAGATGACACTTAAGTTAATCAAAACACAACACTTCAATTATAAAAGTGTTTGCATGTCGACACTTGAGTTAAAGCACTATGACTCTTAAGTTAGCATCCTAACTAAGTGGTCATGCATTTAGTTAGATGTAGAGTTCACTCTGATGTCAATTAAGCATTGGTTAATGTTAAAGATGAAAGGCATGGGACATATGTTATACATGATGAAGATTTTAATGCACTGGAATTATTAGTCATGATGACAATTCACAGTTTTGGTGTCACTAGTGCAAAATTCTCATGCAGTCGTTCCCTATTGTATGCATGGTTGGGTTTATGGCTTGTTATTAATGTGTCAGGAACATGGAAATTCCATACAATTGATTATTATTCTCTGTTGCTCAGTTTTCTCTCTTATTAGGAAGTCTGCTATTATGTAAAATACATTCTCTACAATCTATCTATTATACTCTAAAGAATTGTTGGGTTTTTCATCCTCATTATTTTCAGGGTTTTCCTAGGGTACATATTGTATTGTGGATAAATTATTTGTGTGATTGAATGTTATATTGATTCCAATGTTTAGATTATCTACAATTGAAGTTTTAAATTTCAAATATCTCCATGTTTTCTCAAAACATTAACATGGTATCAGAGCTCAGAACATGGAGGAGCTGATTTTCAAGGAACTAGAAGCCTACGTACATATTTTGGTTTGAGCAAAGTTTTGAAGCCATGACATCGATCTCCATTCGACCAGAAGATCATCTAGAGGGTACTTCCAATTTCAACACATGGAAGGAGAGGTTATTGAAAATTATAGAGGAACATGATTTGGATACCTTGTTATCCACTGTGGTAGAGGATCCTACCACCAATGCAGGTTGAGTTAACTTCAATAAGAATCAAGCAAAGGAAAAAAAAGGATCATATATTACTTGGGTAAGGATAATCTCATGTTCGTGATCACTCCATTAAAGAATGATAAGGAGTGTTTTGATACACTCACAAACCTATATGACAAGAAGGCCCTGAGCCAAAAGAGGGCTTTGAAGAATAATATCTGGAACCTAAATATGGAGAAGGATGATACTGTGGCATAATTCTTCATGAACATCTATCGGGTGAGATACAGTCATGGAAGTATTGTAGTTACGGTAAATGAATATGACCTTCTTCAAACCATAATTGATGGTCTCCCATATGCATGTGAGACATTATTGGTTGCAATAAATAGACTAGAGGTGCAACCTAACTTCAAAAGGTTGTGGCATGACTTCCTCCAAGAGGAGCGTCAAATCTAGAGCAAGTCATTGTGCACCAAAGAGGAAAATATTTCCCTCATGACAAGAGTGAAGAAAGGGAGGAATCCATTCACTCCAAAGAAGTATTTTCATTCAAAGAAGATGGATTTCAATAAAGAATTCAACAATTCAAAGGTTCAGTGCTTCTATTGTAGAAATATGGGCCATTAGGAAAGAGAGTGATATGCAAAGAAAAAGAATCAAGGAAGGTTTCATGCATCTACCGCAGTAGAAGAAGAAACCTCCCAGAAGAATGTGCTCGAGAAGAAGGAGACAAGGAGGGAGTATTACCTTGTCTAGGCATTTCCTGGATCTCTCATCACAAGTGAATATACTTGGTTGATTGATAGTGTTGCATCTAACCACATGTTAGGGTACAAGGGTGCAATATCTAACCTAAATGATACAAATTTCACATGCATGGTAGAGTTGAGGGACAACTCAACATATTCTACCCAAGGAGTTGGATCTACCTCCTTCCAGCTGAGTTTAGGAGATTTGTTACATCTGGAGGACATTCTTTAAATCCCAGGATTAAAGAAGAACCTACTTTCAGTTTCAGTTCTTGAAGATAAGGGCTTATGAGTTATCTTCATGGATAATCAAATATTTATATGGTCGAAGAATTACCACTGTTGTGATTGGATTTTGAAAGGGAGGAATCTAAATGTTCCTTTGAAAGTACATTCAGATTATGATACATAATACTATCATTCCATGTGATCTATGACACATGATGATTTGTCAACTCCACTACAAAGCACTACTAGGATTGCAACGCATGGTTAAAGGTATCTCTATATTTTATTTTGAGCATGATAGCGTATGTTGGGGTTGTACATTTGGGAAGAATGTGAAAAAGAGTTTATCTAACAATCATACTATATCTAAAGAGATTTTATATTTAATACATTATGATGGATTAAGTCCCATGTCTTCCCCATACCTTAGTGGCTATCTTTATTATGTATTATTTATTAATGTATTCTCTGGAAACTCATGGATTTATTTCCTTAAAGCTAAGAGAGAAACCTTTAGAAATTTTTAGGAACTTAAAGCCTTAGTAGAGAATAATATAGGGAGACACATCCATGTATTGAGGTCTCACAATGGAGGTGAATTTGATTCCCATGATTTTTAATGATTTATGTAGTGATGCAGGGATTTGTAATAATTGACAGTTCCACATAACCCCCAACAAAATGGGGTTTCTCAGAGAAAGAATATAATTGTGTGTGAGGATGTAAAATCCATGCACAATCAAAATTTGTTTACTTCATTATGGGAAGAAGCTACCAGTAAAACAATGTATATACATAATCAAAGTCCAAATTCCATTCGGGATGAGAAAACACATGAAGAGGTGTTCACTGGTGAGAAGCCAGACATTTCACATCTGAAGATCTTTCGGAGTCTTGTATACATTCATATAACAAAAGTAAAAATGAATAACATGGAAAATTCTGGAAAGAATGGAGCCTTTGTGGGTTGTAGCAAGTCATCCAAAGCCTACAGGATATATGTGCCAGGTGAGAGACACATTGAGGTTATCCAAGATGTGACCTTTCATGAAGACAATGCATTCAATAGGTCAAAAGAGATTCCATATGATACAAATATACATGGGAATGATACTCCTATGTGATAGGTACCAAAGACCGATTCTCCCCATATATATGTTCAGAGGGAGAATCTAACAGAGCTATTAGTGATTGATGAACTAGTAGAACTAGTTGATGAACCTCTTTCCAAGAGGAGGTTTGCATGGTGCCGAAATATACTGAAATATGCAGAGAAGCATGGAGCACCTATGGGATATTCAAGAGAGAAAAAGAAACATGACAAGTATTCAGGGTATGTTGCAAAAATGAGTCATATCAGTGACTCTGAGCCTTCATCCTATGAAGAATATACAAAGAAACAACTTTGTAAAGATGCAATGAGAAAGGAATATCAGTCCATATTAAATCATTATGGTTTAGATGTTGTTCCTAGACCTAAGGGCAAGTCCATAGTTACTTCTAGATGGATTCACAAGATAAAGCATGTTGCAGATGGCAGTGTCAATAAGTATAAAGACAATTTTTTTTTTCTGAGGTTTCTCTAAGAAAGAGGGAATTGATTGTCAGAAAACATTTGTTCCTATGGATAGGTATAACACAATTCAATAAGTGATCTCACTTGCATTTGTATTAGGGTGGAAAATTCACCAGATGGATGCGAAGACAACTTTCCTCAATGGTGATGTTGAGGAATAGGTTTATATTGAATAACCTAAGGGATTTGTGATTCATGGGAAGGATTTCCATGTGTGCAAGTTAAAGAAAGCCCTGTATGGTTTAAATCCAGCTTTCTGAGATTGGTATGCCACAATATAAAACTATCTCTGGAGATTGGGATTCTCTAAGACTGAAGCTTATTCGAATTGGTTCTTCAAATTAGTGGAGAACCAACCATTGATATTGGTTCTATATGTTGATGATATATGTTTCACTGGAGAGGAAATATTGATTGCTGAGTGCAAGAGGGATATCACATCAAAGTTTGAGATGAAAGGCTTAGGTCTGATGCACTAATTTCTATTCCTTGAGATTTGGCAGAGAAATGATGAGATATTTTTGTCTTAAGGGAAATACACTGTGAACATATTGCATAGGTTTGGCATGATGTATTATAAATCCTTGAGTACGACGATGTTTTCCAATTTGAGTAAAATTCATGAGTCTAATACTAGATTGGATCTAGTGGAACCCACTTTGTATAGACAGTTGATTGGATCGCTAATGTACGTGATACACTCGAGGCCAAATATTTTTTATGCAATCATAATTTTGAGTCAGTTTATGTTTGATCCAAGACATAGGAATTGGGTTGTAGCTAATCACATGTTGAGGTACCTCTGCGGTACAATTGCTTATGGACTCAGATATGCCTCTAGTGGAGGGATATTATTACTTGGTTATACAGACTCTGATTGGGGTGGAAACATTTTGGACTGTAAAAGCATTTCAACATACTATTATAGCTTAGGTTCTTCAATTACTTCTTGGTCTAGCATAAAGCAAGGCTCAGTTCCCCAGAGTACTACAGAGGCCGAGTACATTGCTACTAGTAGTGCTTGTAGAGAAGCAGTGTGGCTGATAAAGTTGCTTATAGGATTGTTCAGTGAGAAGCTTGAAACTATAGTTATTAGGCATGGCAACCATAGTTGTATCAAGCTTTCCAAAAATATAGTGTTTCATGATAAGTCGAAACATATATAAATGAAGTATCACTTCATTCGAGACATGGTACAGAAAGGTACTGTAAAACTTCAATACATAGCTATTGATGAGCAAATTTTTGATGTGTTAACAAAGATTCTGTCAATGACGAAGTTCAGGTACTTCTGAGTGTTGGTTGTGGAGCCTAATATTCTTGAATCAGAGAAGTTATTGTTTCACCCATGTTTTAATCCCAAGACCTGACGGGTGTGGAGGGATTTTCCGCAACTATAGTCATCAAGGGTGGAGACTATTTTGGGAGTGCCCCCCCCCTAGCGGGGGTTCAGTGGCAGCACACCTATAGCAAAAATTTAGGAAAAAATTCCTTGTAAAATGTTTTAATTTCAGAGTCATGACTTGGTCAATGATGGGTGATTTACAAGCCCATGGTTTTGGGCAACCCATGGTATTTTCCCATGGCATTCGCTTTATAATATGAATACATTGTAATACAACTGTGTATTGTATTGTAGCATTGGAGAACGATCTCTGTGATTTTTTGAGAGAGACTGTAAGACAGTGAAGAGGAAGTGCAACAAGTGTGTTATAGGCTGTATCCCTTCATTTTGTTGGACGATATAATAATAAGAGGATTAGCAATTTATGTGTGGATATGTCAATCTTGGGTGAACCATGCTATATTGGCGTCTCTCTTGTAATTTTTTCTTGTTATTGCTCTACGATCCTGTTTTCTAACAACAAGACAAGCTTGGTATGGCATATAATTCCTCCCTCGCTGAGAAGCAGTGTTAAATGTACAACATCATGAGTCATTCTCTGGGCTTGTGAGTAATATCAAGTCATACTTGTGAGTAATATCAAGTCCTATATTCCTCATGTGTTGAGGTGGTGATGTTGTATTGTAAATCCTTGTGAGTAATATCAAGGTTGTGGACTTGTGATTAATATCAAGTCATACTTATGAGTAATATTAAGTCACGATTCTCATGCAGACAACCAGTGATAGTGGGTACCCATGGGGTGGGCCTCTAGTTATAGAGGTGAAATGATTTACATGTTGTAGCATAAATGTTATGTAAGATATTACTAATAATGGTCACAAATTGTTATTAAGTCTCCTTTAGAGATTGGCTACCTCTAGAGTGAATTACTATAGCAATGACTATATGGTCTGAGAGTATATAATATGATCATAGCATGTGACAATTCTTCTAATTATAATGTGATATGATTGATAATTAATGTTAACACATCATAGACCATGCGGTAAATATAAGGAGATAATGCATAGAGAATTCAAATTGCCTAAATATGACTAAGTGAACTCAATTTGTTGAGATTAAGTTAAAGCCTCAATGCGTGCTTCAATTAATTAAGGAAATCACACTTATCACTCTGGTGTAAATCAATTAGTATGATTCAATTAATAGTATTTAACTAAGTGTTAATAATCAACAACTACTTAACTAAAGTGTTTATACTTTAGTTAAACTGAAAGATGACACTTAAGTTAATCAAAAGATGACACTTCAGTTATAAACGTGTTTGCATGTCGACACTTTGAGTTGAACCACTATGATACTTAAGTTAGCATCCTAACTAAGTGGCCATGAATTCGGTTATATGTAGAGTTCAATCTAATGTCATCTAAGCACCACTTAATGTTAAATATGAAAGGCATGGTGCATATGTTATGCTTGATGGATATTTCAATGCACCGAAATTATTATTGATGAAGGAAATTCATAGTTTTGTTGTCAGTAGTGAACAATTCTCAAACAACCATCCACTATTGTATTCATGGTTGGGTTTATGGCTTGTTATTATTGTGTTGGGAACATGGAAAGTCCATAGAGTTGATTATTATTCTCTATTTCTCAGTGTTCTCTATTCTTAGGCAATCTGCTATTCTATAAAAGACATTCTTTGTAATCTATCTATTATACTCTGAAGAATCGCTTGGATTTCCATCCTCATTATTTTGAGGGTTTTCCTAGGATACATATTGTGTTGTGGATAAATGATTTGTGTGTTTTAATGTTATCTTGATTCCAATGTTCAGAATAAGTTTTAAAGTTCAAATATCTTCATATTTGCTCAAAACATTGACACCAAAACCCTTACCACTGCACAACATATGAATCAAATGATGTAAGCTTATATGCTTAGGGTTAGTCCTGAAATTCGATCAATAGGTAAATATCATACATGTAATGGATAGATAATAAAATATCTGTATATAACAAGATATGGAAATCAGTTTAAAACTCTAACTATATGGGCAGTTCCACCCACGTATTTATCAACTAGAGAAAGGAATGCGTGGATCCCAAGACCTCTGATGTAACCGAGGAACCAATATTAACATTAAACAACATTACCAAAATTTTGTACATGTGATAATTTGAGAATGTTGCATTGTAATATGTAGGTATATATTTTTGTATCAAAAGAAGTACAATACTTTCAAGTTAGTGAATTGAGGACTTGCAAACACCACATTAAGCCTTCCAATTATGCAATACATTGGTGTTATAATAGTTAGTTTATTAGTTTGTGTCCCATAGGAATCATTCTAAGAGTTTTACATATATGAAATGTAACAATTAAGCAGGGGACTAGTCATCACCAAAAGACGTGTTTATAAAACAAAACCAAAAAAATTGTACTTTCATTATGAGTATGAGATATTTTATTAGATAAAATATTTGGTATATACAAAGTTTATAATCCACTATTAGGACTTATCACTGAGGGGAAGTTTCCTCCCATAGATACTCTATGGGTAGAGGGGAACATGTTAGGAGCTAAGATACTTGATATTATTGGGCTTGCTCCTCCCATAGGAGCACTAGATGGGTTCACTCGACCTTTGAACTATTACCAATGTTACTCATATGAATCCACTATTATAATGTATTGGACTATGCGGTGTGAATTTTATGACTAAAGTTATAATTAGTAAAGAACAAAAAACTTTGATAACTAGTGTAGAGTATGTTAAGGTTGACAATAGCTATAGAGTCTATCAATTCCTTTATGAGATAGGAGGGGATGGAACCCCACTAGGTATAGAAATTTTTCCATCAATTCCTATAAGGTACATCACCTCTAACATCTTCTCAAAGTTACTAACTTCTTGCACTCCTTCTTCCCCTATGCGATTGTTTGAGAGAAAACAATTTTCTTCATCGAACCCATGTGGGAAGATTCAAGGTTATCCATCCTATCCCTCCTTGAAGGAAACTTCGTGCTCTTTGTAAAGAGACCTATAGTATTAGAGGAAATTTGGGGTCTAAAATGGGCCTTATAAAAAATTGTGCCATGGATGAGCTGGATTGAGTTGAATTTTTAAACCAATAGAATTTCAATATCTTTGGTCAACCATTATGGTTGAGTTGGACACATAATACTTATGTGTCATATTTTTATTTGACAATAGCTAACTCCATATCAACCTCACCTTGGTTAAGTTTTTGAAAATATCACCTCAAAATAAGATAAATAAACTTTAACTAATAAATATAGAATATTTTATTTGATCACTACTTCCAACTCCTCTTAAACATAACCTTTGCATTAATTAAAATTGTAGTGGAAGCATTTTGAAATACTAAAAACATTTATTAATCAATTTTTTAAATTGAAAACTAAATAATATTTAATTTTAAATAGACTTATCTTGAAATACTAAATAAAAGATATTTAGTATTTTTAATATTATTAAATAATATTTAAAAAATAAATATATTTAATTATTACATCCAAATAAATAAAACATTTAAATACTAACAAAATAAAAAATAAAAACTATTTTTAATGTTACTAAAATTATAATAAAATTTGATTTTACTATTTTTCTCTCTTACCTACCTACCCATTAAATCACAATTATTTTTTATATTAATATAAAAAAATAATATGAATATACATAGTTTATTGTTTTTTATTTTATGTGATGTAATATTTTTTATATGAATTAATATAAAATTTATTTAAAAAAATAATAGTGATTTTTTTTTAATACTATTATAATACTATTTTTCATTATAAATGAATATATTTGAATATTACATTTATTAAGTATATAAAAAGTAGTGGTCTATTCATTTAAAACAATAATAATATAAAATTCAAAAGTTTCCTATCATTTATTATGTGTGCACTAGAATCTAAATATTTCATTAATATTTTTAACCATTATCTCTTAACTCTACATTAACTCAATATAGTTGTCAACTACCATTAATGAGACGATTTAGGTTGATTTTCATTAGATTTAATCTGACATGGCTTATTTGTAGTGTGATGTGGCTTTTTTTATTATTTTTCTTAGGAGGCCCATTTTAGACCCCAAATTTCCTCTAATTTGGAAAGGAATGTGTGGATCCCAAGACCTCTGATGTAACCGAGAAACCAATACTAACATTAAACAACATGACCAAAATTTTGTACATGTGATAATTTGAGAATGTTGCATTGCAATATGTAGGTATATATTTTTGTATTAAAAGAAGTACAATACTTTCAAGTTAGTGAATTGAGGACTTGCAAACACCACATTAAGCCTTCCAATTATGCAATACATTGGTGTTATAATAGTTAGGTTATTAGTTTGTGTCCCATGGGAATCATTCTAAGAGTTTTACATATATGAAATGTAACAATTAAGCAGGGGACTATTCATCACCACAAGACGTGTTTATAAAACAAAACCAAAAAAATTGTACTATCATTATGAGTATGAGATATTTTATTAGATAAAATATTTGGTATATACAAAGTTTATAATCCACTATTAGGACTTATCACTGGGGGGAAGTTTCCTCCCATAGATACTCTATGGGTAGAGGGGAACATATTAGGAGCTAAGATACTTGATATTATTGGGCTTGCTCCTCCCATAGGAGCACTAGAAGCAGGAGCATGGGTTCATCCAAACTTTGAACTATCACCAATGTTACTCATATGAATCCAATATTATAATGTATTGGACTATGCGGTGTGACTTTTATGACTAAAGTTACAATTAGTAAAGAACAAAAATTTTTGATAACTAGTGTAGAGTATGTTAAAGTTGACAATAGACATAGAGTCTATCAATTCCTTTATGAGATAGGAGGGGATGGACCCCCACTAGGTATAGAAATGTTCCCATCAATTCCTATAAGGTACATCACCTCTAACATCTTCTCAAAGTGACTGACTTCTTGCACTCCTTCCCCTATGGGATTGTTTGAGAAAAAACAATTTTCTTCATCGAACCCATGTGGGAAGATTCAAGGTTATCCATCCTATGCCTCCTTTAAGGAAACTTGGTGCTCTTTGTAAAGAGACCTATAGTACTTTTGGACCTAGGTAGAGGTTGGTCATACACCTTGACTCAAATAAAGTCTAGACAAAGGAAAGTTAGATTCTATTTTTCAAAACAACCACACTCAATTAGAAAAAAATCCCCAAATATTAAATCAAGCAACACCACTATTCCAAAGATAAGACTAGGGTAGTTAGGACTTGGAACAAGATCAATTAAGAGAAAAAATGTTCCTTCCAAATGCCATCCTATGATGATTAGGGATCAATTCCAACCAATGAAGGTTCTAGAGATAGTTATGGTAACCCTCACACAACAATCACCCATGGTGAAAGTACACTTGAAAATATAATCACCCTCCAAGGTAGTTGAGGTGGATTTTAGGTGTGTGTATTAGGTACCAAAATCACTTCCCACTTGTAGTCACCCAAGTAAAAACTAAGACATGCAACTATGGCCACCACTTCACAATTGACTGCTGGGTGGAACAGTCACAACTTAAGTTTCTATAAATGGGAAGGGAATGTAGTGCAAGTTCTAGACCCAAAACTTTAGAGATAACTGGTGTCACCCTAAGGAATTTCCACTTCACCTAATTCTCCCTAACTTTAATATTACACTAATAAATCAATGAGGGATAATATCAATTTTCTACTTAGATTGACCTCGTGCTTGGCATGCATATGATCCATGCTTTCCCAAAAAATCCCTCCTTCTATTAATGCATTTTTCACTCCACTAGTTAGGTCCTAGATTTTTTTAGTTCCCTTGAAGAATTGACACTTCAAACCTACTACCAAGGCCCTACACCTAGACTATTGTTGGTGTGATATCAATTGAAAAATGATTCTAGTTCATTTTAATAAGATTTACTTAAGTGATTTTATCTTTTGATAAGGAAATATAAGTGAAAACAAGGTGTTCACAAGATGTGAAATTATTAGTACAATAAGGATATTCAATTAGAATTCATCTCCTTAATTAAACTTTGAAAAGGTATCCAAAGAAACTTCAATGAACCAAAATCCAATCATGGTGTCAAATAAAATTACTTCTCTACATTCTCTTTTAAAAAAACAATGATCAATTTCCTAAAACATCTCAGTAGAATGGATAATGTGAATTGCAAACTATCAGCTACAAATGCGAGAAAACTGACAAAAATAATACCAAACAAAATATTATTTTCTTCCTTTCACCTAATAAAACCATTCAATTAATTACTGAAGCCATTAGAGGAAATTTGAGGTCTAAAATGGGCCTCCTAAGGAAAATAATAAAATAATAGTTAAAATAATAAAATAATATTTATTAATTTTCGAGGAAGAAAGAAAAAAAATACTTTTCTTGTTCGTATTTTCAATATATCTCATTGTGTTTTTACTCAAATTTCAAGTGGGAGGGTTCTTCATATATTCTGCATCCATGTCATCATCACATTTTTTCAGGTATTTCTTGTTTTTGAGGTAGTGGGGTTTGTCAAAAGTATATAGTGTGGGTACTCGTTAGATGTGGTATATCCGATGAGCCCTCCCACTCAAAATTTGAGTAAAAACATAGGGAGTTATGTTGAAAATATGAACAAAAAAGTAGTTTTTTAATGAAAAATGTGTCAAGTCAACCATTATGGTTGACTCATTTTATTGAAGTTCTATTGGTTCTTGAATTCCAACTCACAAGGATTTATTGTTGTCTCATTTTCTTCTAAGGCCCATTAGAACCCAAATTTCCTCTAATGACTCTAAATAGGAAAAATACCCATCATTAAAAACTTACAACCTTCTTAGTGACTTTTTAGAAATTCAATAGAAACTAGTGCAAAAAATGCAAAACAGGGAAAAAAACCAAGGCAAAAAATGCGAAATAGGGGAGAAACCCTCACTCACAGGACACGTGAACATATTTCCAAGAAAAGGTGTATGCACACACACTTATGGGGAATTTAGAGCATGTGCACGCTCTTGTTCCCTCCATAAGGAGCATGTACTTCATGTAGCATCCTAAAAAGTCAAGAAAACTGGAAAAAAAAAACTTGTATTTTTTTAATCTAATTCAAGGTTGTAATTCAAGGTTGGACATTGTTTCATATATGAATAGGTTTCCAAAAACTTAATCAAATACAAAAAAAAATAGTCTTAATGAGGCCTTAAATATAATATTTCATGGAATTCATCCCCATTATGGTTTCTAGTATTAAAACCCAAAGATACTGGGTTCAATCCCCTGCGGAATCACCAATTTGGGATTATAGGTGAACTATAGAAGAGAGAAAAAATATTTCAAGAGATTGGTGGTGGTGTCTAAATTCGTCATTACAATAATTAAGCATAATGAGAAATATCCATAATATCACAAAGGTCCCATGACAAACTGGTCCATAAGGATAATTTATAAATAGGTTTCAGTAGGGGCCCAAACTAACAACAATGGGACCATATATTTCATAATTATCCGTAAAACATGGATCTCAAATCCAAAGTGGACACACTTTAGTTGACGGTCAACTCCGTTCAATTGTAGACTCCCTTCTTTCAATAAGGTGAGGTTACAAATGAACCTACGATTCAAACAACCACCCCCTCCACTGTAAATTCATCTGGGAGGGAAGAACAAATTACATAGCATTCCCCCCTTAATTTGATCTAAACTACACATGTTGATTAAATCTATTATGGATGAAACATTGTCACCTCTGTCATAAAACCCAATGCAATCATTGAATCCATCAAACAAGTTACCACACTGTTGGTCAAAGAATCCTAGTCGATCAATTAACTAGAAAACAAGACATCACAATCCAATCGATCAGTTGACTATTCTAGAGCACAATTAATATAGGTATTGTTTTTCCATCCATAAAACAAGTACTAACAATAGTACTCAATCAAACAATAATCAACTCAGTTAAACATAGTTTAGTTAGTCTCAACAAGTCACAGTTAAGTAGACATCATGACATCAAATGGGTTTACACATCAACAATCTCTAATTATTTAATATCTCCCCCCTTAAACACAAATGAGGGATAATACAAGCATCAATATAAAAAAACAACAATATAAATTAAAATTTAATCGACAAACAATCCAATCGAAACTTCAATCGATTGTCACCACTGGTCGAATATCAATCGTCCACTCTCAATTCAATCAATAGCAATATCTCAGTCGATGATCATTCTAGTCGATACTCTAGTCAACTGCCATGTCTGGTCAAATCTCATTCGACCACTCCAAAAAACACAAGTAGGAAAGAGGAGAATTGTATGGAAGTATAGAAAAAGGTACATATTTGAATGAATTCCTCAAGCACCTGTTTAAATGATTCAAATATCTTTCATCCACCAAACCACATCCTATTTGAGTAGTTGCAATAGGTCCATGATTCTATCTTTCACGTATTTTCTGTGAAGTTATGAAAGCATAATGACCATGTTTCCAAGAACTATGATTCCAAGGAAAATTCTTATTATTCTTCTGATGAGGATGAATACATGGCATGAATTTATATTCTCTTAATGTAGGCTCTAGGTTTGGTTCACTTATAGGGGAAAAACAACCTGCATATGAACAACAATGTCATCTGCAACAACATTCTCAAATTTTGCATTATTAGGAACAACCAAATTATCATTATTTTCAACACTTTCAATAGCAAGTTTCTCTTCCAACAACTTAGTCTTAACACCTTTTACAATAAATATATTCTTTATGTCAGCAAAACCAGATGTAACTGCATCATATCCAAGACCTGTTCTTAGTGACTTAACTTCAGTGTTAATAGGAGAAACAATACCCTTTCCATTCTTTCCATTTCCTCCTCTGGTGTATCCCATATTGCCCAGCATATGATACCATATACATGTAGTGTTCTTTTCAAAGTAAGGAGAAACAAAATTAATAACCAAATCATGAGATGAAATAAAAATATCATCAACATCTTTCTTACAATCAACTAATTTACAAAGAGCTAGGATACAAGAAATACCATTAATTAAAGTAGAATAAGTAATCGGAAAGCCTAGAAGTTGATCAATGACCTTCTTCTTATATTATTGCAGTTGGTTGATCTCTAGTTCAATACTCCACTTGCACTTATACAAGTCCTTAATAGTCTCATCTTTGTTTGTCAATTGTAACAACAAGGCATCATGGTCTTCTTTCAATACTTGATATTCATCAAGCAAGTAGATATTATATTCTTGAAGAGGACCATATTCTTCATGAAACTCATTAATAGAGGCTTGTAAGTGGACACCTCATTAGTTAGATAGGTATTAGTTTCTTATAGTCTACAAATACTCTCTTTCAAGGCATAAATTTCTACGTGAGAAAGAGCCTTAACCTTCTCCTCTAGATCTCCAACTAGGTCTAACTTATCGCCAAGATCATCCACAAGGTTTTGGAATATAATTTCCATGGTGTTCTAAAAACAATTTGTTGAATATATGTTTCCATTGATGTCAAAGGGTCAAAGGATAAAAGATTATAGGTACCATAAGTCAAATTGTTAAAGACTTCCTCTTACATCCAGATTGAAGAAATACATATGAGAGAATCTGGAAGTCACATAAAGCAATTATACCACCATGGCATTCTTCACAAATGCACATATATTCGTAAACATAGAAGAATAATGAATATAACACAGATGCACAATTACTGGTTGTGAGACTTATGATTAAAGAGAAATAAAATTATATGTAAAAGTGCTACAAAGTAATTGGTAAGTGGTACAAAGATTTGTAAAGTAACATAAGAAAAAAATCAATGTATGCAAAAGTCCCATAAGGGTGTTGGCATATGTGTGTCATAATCTACGGAAAGAGTATTTTAAAAATAGTGGAACACGGACGCAAGTCCTAACTTGCTAAAGCTGCAATCCAGTGGGACGCCATACGAAGTTAAGGGACTTCACCAAGTGTACACATCTCTTGATTCGAGAAGATTATAAATAAGCAAGAGATGGATGTGGTGAAGCAAGCTTGTGGAAAACGAATATTTGAAGATAATTGTTTAGAAAAGCTTCATAATTTTGGGGTATCAATGCCTCATTGATCATAGTGAATATCTTTATGCAGTAGAGATGCAGTGCGCATATAAGTTAGAGATGTACAACAAATAAGTGCGCTAAATATATATGTATTTGGATGTGTGAATTTTCTGCTCAAGACACATACCATTTATTTACAAAAGAAGGAGGAAGGATACCCCATAGTTTGGATGTGAAAAGGTCCTTCTCAGTAAAAACACAAATCGTAGAACAAAAAGTGTGACTAAACCGAAAGCTCTATTCAGATGCAAAACATAGATCAAAATAGAATACGTATATCACACTTTTTTTGCACACCGTATTTTGGGCAACTGTATGTTTATACATAGATATGCAGATGTAGATCAAAGAAGGTGCATCAGTTGCGAATTGTGAAGACAAGGTAATTCTGTATTTTCGCAGTTACTTCTATACAATCATACTTCATATCAGGGAGGTTGGACAGGTCAAAGAGCATGTGGTTGCAACCTCCTTCCACTAGGTTCAAGAAAATACAATTAGGGTGTGGAAACATCCTTTATGTGGGTGTAGATAAAAATCAGGGGGTAGTATCCTCCTTCCAGCCGGTGTTGGAGAACAAACAAAAGTTGTAACTTCCACAAAAGGAGAGCACAATTTTATATAGGTTGAATCTTGAAGCTGCAAGTCATAGTTTTTACAGTAAGACTGATATATGTTCAGGTTGGTGCCTGAATATCCTGAGTTGGTGCTTACGCAGATTGAAGTTGTTGCAAGTCAGTGCCAACATCTTGCAGATTGAACTTTGGATCAGTTCAACGACTAAAATGAGTGGGTGTTCATGTTTATAGACTATAATCTTGCACAATTACTGATTCGCCCCCCTATCAGTAATAACTTAATACCAACAATTGGTATTAGACAGGAGTCTTTAGTAATAGACTAACATCTAGAAGAAAATATCCATCACATTTATGGATATGTAGGAAATTTTGTCTACCAACAGGGCTCCAAGATTGGATGGCTCAAACTATACTTTCTGGAAAATTAGAATGGAATTCTATCTGCAATCACTTGGCATGGGTCTTTGGAAATAAGTGGAAGATGGATATGAATTTTTGAAAACTGAAAATGAGTCAAAATAAAACAATGAGAACATGACCTCTGGAACAATGATAGATGATCTAGAAAATTGAAAAAAATTTGAATGGAATGCGTAAGCAAAGAACACCATATTGTGTGGGTTAGGAAATGTCTATTTCACCAAGGTGATGTAGTGCACCAATGCAAAAAAAAAACCAGAGAAACTGAGAAGTATCTATCAAGGTGATGACAAAGTCAGAAAGGAAAAACTACAAACACTCTCAATGTTGTTCCAGACCCTCAAAATGAAGAAGAAAGAAGAAGTTTCCTCACATTTTCTAAGAGTGGACGAGATAGTGAACTCTATAACATGACTTGGAGCTACTATTAACTAGAAGTTTGTTGTGTAAAATATCATGAGAAATATTCCCACATGGTTCAATCGAAAAGTATAAGTTCTAGAAGATAGAAGTTATTTGGACGACCCAACTAAGGATGAACTATATGGAATTATTATAGAATACGAAATGAGAACGAAACTTGCGAATGTATCCAGGAAAGAAGTTGCATTCAAAGCAACATGGAAGCCCAAATCCAATAGAAATGAATGTAGAAATATGGTTGATCTCTCAGATGAAGAAGATGCCAACTTTGTGGGGAGACTAAAGAGAGGACAAGGTAAGTACAAAGGGAAATTCAATTTAAATGTTTTAATTGTGGAAGAATTGGACATTTTTCTTCTAAATGCACATATGAAGAAAATCAGGAAACCAAAAGCAAGGAAGAATCATAATGAATAGGAAAGTATCAACAAAACAAAGATGTGAGAAGGAAGCAATTATATAAATAGAATAAAAGCATGTATATTTAAAAGAATAGAGCTTCATATGAGGAAGAGAGTGGCATTCCAAGGGACGTTGTATTATTCATGTCCCTAATTCAAGATGAGAATATGACATGAGGAAAATCGACAACCAAATGAGCTCCCTCGAGTTCATCTAATTATGCAAAGGAATAGACATACAATGGAATTTACTTTCCTTCTCCTAATTCCTATGAGAAGAATAAATCAAGTATCTTAAAAGAGCTATTCAAGTTGGAGAAAATTATCGACAACAAACACTCCTCCAATGAAGTTACACAAGCATTGTCGATTCATGAAAATATTAGTTTCTATGAAGATATATCAAAGTCTGAAGATGAGGATGATTTTGGTGTCGACTGGGAAGGTGAGATGGTTAACGCTCTAGACAATTTGAAGAAATCGAGAAAAGAGAAAAAAGCACTGAAGGAACCACTTGAAACAACAAGAAAATAGACCAAGCAAATTTAGGATATGTTTGAAGGCCTTAAGAAACAAATTGTAGCTAAAGAAGAAGAATCAATGTTCACAAATGAAATAATTAAGGAGCTAGAAGAAAACAAGTGTGAACTTGAGAAGTCCTAGAAAGAGTCATAATTGATGAATGAGCTATTATAGAAGAAAATTGCACAAAAAAAATTAGAATCCTCACAATCAAAAAAAGTCAGTGCAATTCAAGGAAAGGCAAAAATAAGTATTGACGTAGAAACTCAAAATAAGTTCAACAACAGTTAGATTATCCTGGATGAAATTATAAATAATCAACGATCTCCAGAAGATAAGATAGGTATTGGTTTTGTGGTAGCTGGTAGTGTCATATGCAACAAAGAATGACCCAGCCTCAACCACCGGAGTAATTTTCCCAAAAAACCTGAACTTGCTGCAAGGAATGATAAACCTAGGTATGTGAAGGCTTCCAGACACAAAAATACAATAAGATGTTGGAGATATAATTTTTTCGGACATATAGCGAAATATTGTCACACTATAAAGGGATATGTATGTGATAAATATGGCCACAAGTCCTCGCAATGTTTCCTGAAATATCGACAACAAAGGAAACTTGGCTGGCACAAATCTGTGGAAAATTGTTGACCCCATGATTAAAGGCCAAGTGTGCACCAGAAGGCTTGGAAAAGAAATGTGTCTCAGGAAGACATCAAAAATCCAAACAATGAGAATACAAATTAACCTATTAAGAGGATATGGGTAGGGAACATGTCTCAAGAATATACAAATGATGAAAACAACAACTGCATAGTATCAACATCAAGTGATTGTTGCATACATGGCTAATCCAATAGGGTTATGCAGAATCCTTGAGTCAAAAATAGGTATAATCAAACACTCAAGGATTGAAAAAGCAAGTGTGTGTTTATTGAATTTATTTGAAGAATTGTTCCTTGAAATGTGTTGCTATTATTGTAAAATAAATTAACCATGTATAAAACAGTAAGAAAGAAAATATACATGTTTTACACTATGATTGTGTAAAAAGGGAATATTTTGTATCATATTCAAAATATGATTACAAAACTGTGGAGCTTCAAATATCGCATTACATCAAGCCACATTTGGGCATTAAGAACAAAAATTGAAGCACAATAAAAGTTAAGATAACAAAATATGGATCATAGATGCAACTCAAGGTCAAATTTTCTAGCACATCTGGTAGGAAAAGGTGAATGATGCAAGTCCAAGTCCATTGGATCCAACTCTGTAGCTTCAGACGACTATAACAAGGGAAGAAGATCGAGTGTAAAACTTGATAAATTGGGATCAACCCCAAGATGACCAAGAATATTAAATGTTTGTTGGTGCTGCTTTTACAGAATATCCACTCGCCTACTAAAATTGGATAGTAGCATGATTGTTGATACCACGAAAATAATTTGGACTCCGCCACCTAGTTCTACCAAATTCCTATGTCCGTCTGTAGTCATCCAAGGTTCACCTACTAATATTGAACCACTATGCGAAGGGTGTGAAGGGAATTATTCAAACACTGGAAATAAGACATGATGGTGAAATGTGATGGAAAAGATAGACATAAATAACATGATAAGATTGATAAAGTACAAACCAGGGAGGTGAACAAAATTAAAATACCACCAAATTATAGAATTAGGAAGAAGCTCATCACATTCTTAAACATAAATTGAAGGGATGTCGAAGCTGGAGAATTCATGAATTGTACAACCGAAGGAAAACCACGTTGAGTCAAAATTTAATGTGAGGGAGAAAAGGTGATTTGGAAGAATGATGTCAGAGTAAAAGCTACAGTATGAACACACCACGTGGAAAAAATTTTGGGCACATTAACTTATCCCATGCTTGTGAGAGTTTTGAGTATATGTGTGATTATAAGAAAATTTATTTAAGGCGATAAAGAAATACATGTCCAAATCTCGAGAAAAAATTGTCGATGAGATACATTAAATTAGACACAAAAATGTGATTTTTTACGACCTGGTGTCCTCGGAGTGGTGAGCATGAAACCAGGGGGAGACATCAAAGCAAAAGGATCCCTTTGACATTGATGTCAAAGGGGGAAAGAATATGAAAGAAGGATAGCAAGAGAGAATATGAAGAAAAAGAAGGAAGATCTAAATGATAGGGGGAGCAATGACAAAGTAAAGAAACTAGAAGACACAAGTGTGAACATGACCACTGAAAAAGTATTTGAGGGGGGGTTTGATACGAGTACTTCCAGTGTTGACATAAATGACAAAGGGGGGAATTGTTGAATATATGTTTTCATTGATGTCAAAGGGACAAAGGATCAAATATCAGAAGTCAACAATGTCAAAATATCAAAGATCAGATGGACCTGAAATCAAATTTCTAAAGACTTCCTCTTACAGCTAACTTGAAGAAATACATATAGAGAATATGAAAGTCACATAAATAAATTATACCACCATGATATTAGTTTCAAATGCACACATATTTGTACACAAAAGAATATTGAATATAACATAGATGCACAAATACTAGTTATGAGACTTGTGATTAAAAAGAAATAAAATTGTGTGTAAAAGTCCCATGAAGTAATTGGAAAGTGGTACAAAGATTTGTAAAGAAACATAAGAAACAAATAAATGTGTGCAAGTCCCACAAGGGTGTTGGCATATGTACGTCATAATATATACAAAGATTCCTTGTGAAATAGTGGCATGCTGACGCAAGTCCTAACTTGCTAAAGACACAACAAATGGGACATCATCTAAAGTTAAGGGACTTCACCAAGTGTACACATCTCTTGAGTCAAGAATATTATAAATAAGAAAGAGCTATATGTGGTGAAGCAAGCTTGTGCAAAACGAATATTTTAAGATTATTGTTTAGAGAAGCTTCATAATTTTGGTTTATCAATGGCTCTTTGATCAAAGTGAATATATTTATGTAGTAGAGATGCAGTGTGCAGATAAGTTAGATATGCACACCAAAGAAGTGCACTAAAAATACATTTAGTTGGATGTCTGAAGTTTATGGTCAAGACATAGATCATGGATTTATGAAAGAAGGAAGGGTATCCATAGTTCGGATGTGCGAAGGTCCTTCTTAGTAAAAACACAGATCGTAGAACAAAAATTGTGACTTAATCCGAAAACTCTATTTAGACGCAGAACGCAGATCAAAAGAGAAGACACAGATCATAGTTGTCTTTTCACATCGTATTTTGGGAAACTATATGTTCATATGCATATACGTAGATGCAGATCAAATAAGGTGCAACATTTGTGAAATGTGAAGAAGTTGCAACTTCCTTCTAGTCGGTGTTGGAAAATACAATCAACATGTGGCAACATCCTTTTTGTGGGTGTAGATAAAACTCAAGGGGCAGTAGCCTCCTTCCAGTAAGTGCTAGAGAACAAATGAAAGTTGTAACTTACACAACATAAGAGTGCAATTTTCCATAGGTTGAAGCTTGAAGCCGTAAGTCATAGTCTGTGTAGTGAGATTGATATTTATTCAAGTTGGTTCCTGAAGATCGTGAGTTGGTGCTTACGAAAATTGAAGTTGTTGCAGTTCAGTGCTATCATCTCGCAAATTGTACTTGGGATTAGGTCAATGCCTAAAATGAGTGGGTGCTCATGTTTGGAGACTGTAATCTCCCACTGATGTAACTATACATACACACACACACACACACATATACATTTGTTATCAAGTATTTGTGTGTTGTTCTGATTATTATTGTGAATGCTAAAAAGTTCAAATCTATGAAAATCTACTTAAGTTAAAATTTTACATAGCTTCACAATGATTCATTCATATCCCCCTCTCAGTAATAACTTAATACCAATAATTGGTATCGGGGCAGGTGTCTTCAGTAACAGACTAACATCTAGAAGAAAATATCCATCGCAATTATGGATAAGCAGGAAGTTTTTTCTACCAAGGGGGCTCCAAGATTTCATGGATCAAACTAAACTTTCTGGAAAATTTGAATGGAAATCTATCTGCAATCGCTTGGCATGGATGTTTATAAATCAATGGAAGACGAATATGAATTTCCAAAAACTACAAATGAATCAAAAGAAAATGACAAGAAGATGACCTCCAGAATAGTGACAATTGATCTAGAAAATAGAAAATAATATGATTGGAAGTCATGAGCAAAGAACACCATATTATGCGGGTTAGCCTATGCTACGTTCACCGAGGTGACGCAGTGTACCACTGCGAAATAATTTTGGGATAAACTGAGAAATATCTATGAAGGAGATGACAAAGCCATAAATGCCAAACTACAAACAATCTCAACGTTGTTCGAGACCCTCAAAATGAAGGAGAAAGAAGATGTTGCCTCATATTTTCTAAGATTGGACGAGATAGTGAACACCATAACAAGACTTGGAACTAATGTTAAAGAGAAGTTTGTTGTGCAAAATATCATGAGAACTCTACCCATATGGTTCAATCCAAAAGTATTAGTTCTAGAAGATGGAAGTGATTTAGATGACCTGACTAAGGATGAACTATATGGAATTCTTACAACATACGAAATGAGAGCAAAGCCTGAGAATGTATCCAAGAAATAAGTTATGTTTAAAGCAACAAGGAAGCCCAAATCTAGTAGAAATGAATGTAGAAATATAGTTTATATGTCAGACGAAGAAGATGCCAACTTTGTGAGGAGACTGAAGAGAGGCCAAGGTAAGTACAAAGGAAAAATCCCTTTTAAATGTTTTGAATTTGGAAGAATTGGAAAATTTTATTCTAAATTCACATATGAAGAAAATCAAGAAACTAAAATCAAGGAAGAATCAGAACAAAGAGGCAAGTATCAACAAAACAAATATGTGAACAGGAAGAAATTCCAGAAATAGAAGAAATTGTGTATATTGAAAAGAATAGTGCTTCATATGAGGAAGAGTGTGATAGTACAAGGTAAATTGTATTATTCATGTCCCTAATTAAATATGAGAATATGACATGAGGAAAATCAACAAGCAAAGGATCTCCCTCCATTTCATCTAAAGCTGCAAAGGAATGGACAAACAATGGAATTTACTTCCTTCTCCTAAATTCGGTGTGAAGAATAAATCAAGCAGTTCAAAAGAGCTATTCAAGTTGGAGAAAATTGATGGCAACAAACACTCCTTGGATGATGTTACATGAGCATTGTCAAAGTATGAAAATATTAGTTACTTTGAATAAATCTCAAATTTTCAAGATGGAGATAATTCTACTGTCGACTAGGAAGGTGAACTTGTTAGCGCTCTAGATGATTTGAAGGAATTGATAAAAGAGAACAAATAAATAAAGGAACAACTTGAAACAATAGGAAAATAGACCAAGCAAACTGAGGATATGCTTGAAAACCTGAAGAAACAAATGATATCTAAAGAAGAAGAATTAATGTGCAAAAGAAAGAATTAAGGAGCTAGAAGAAAACAAGTGTGCGCTTGAGAAGTCTTGGAAAAAGTCATTATTGATAAATGATGTATTGAAGAAGAAAATTGCAATAAAAGAATCAAAATACTCATACTCGAAAAGTAGTTAGTGCAATTCAAGGAAAGGAAAAAATAAGTATTGATGTGGAAACTCAAAATAACTTCGACAACAGTTCGGTTATAATGGATGAAACTTTAATCTATCAACGTTCTCTAGAAGATAAGATAGGTATTGGTTTTGTGGTAGCTAGTAGTGGCATATGTGACAAAGAGAGACTTGGCCTCAACCACCGAATTACTTTTCACAAAAAACCTGAACTCCCTGTAAGGAATGAGAAACCCGGGTATGCAAAGGCTTCCAGACACAAAAATACAATCAGATGTTGGAGATGTAAAATTTTTGGACATATAGTGAAATATTGTCACACTATAAAGTGTCATGTATTTGATAAATATGGCCACAAGTGCTTGCAATGTTTCCTAAAATTTTAGTAGCAAAGGAAATCCGGTTGGCACAAATCTGTGGAAAATTGTTCACCCTAGGATTAAAGGTCAAGTGTGCACCAAAAGGCTTGGAAAAGAAATGTGTCTTAGGAAGGCGTAAAAAATACACATAATGAGAATACAACTTAGCCTAATAAGAATATACGTGTCAATAAGTTGTCTCGAGAGTATACAAATGATGAAAACAACGACTATGTATTATCATAAACAAGTTATTTCTACATACATGGCTAATCCAATAGGGTTATGGAAAATCCTTGAGTAAAAAACAAGTATAATCAAACACTCAAGGATTAATAAAGTAAGTCTGCATTTATTGAATTTATTTGAAGAATTGTTGCTTGAAATGTGTTCCTATTATTGTCAAATAAATTAACCATGTATAAAACAATAATAAAGAAAATATACATGTTTTACACAATGATTGCAGAAAAAGGGAAGCTTTTGTATTATATTCAAAATATGATTACAAAACTGTGGAGCTTTAAATCTATCATTACATCAGGACACATTCGGGAATTAAGAACAAAAATTGAAGCACAACAAAACTTAAGATGACAGATGCATCTGGAGGTCAAATTCTTTAGCACGACTAGTAGGCAGAGGTGAAAAATGCAAGTCCAAGTCCATTGGAGTTGGCTCTATAGGTTTAGAACACTACAACAAGGGAAAAATATCCAATTTCAAAGTTGATAAATTGGGCTCAACCCCAAGATGACTAAGAATATTAAACATTTGTTTATGTTGTTGTTCTAGAATATCCAGTTGCCTATTACTATTGGATAACGTCTCTGAAGTAGTTCAGTTGAAGCATGATTGTTGATACCACTAAAAGAAATTGGACTTAGTCACTTGGTTCTTCCAAATTCCTACGTCTATCTACAGTTGTCCAAGGTCCTCCTACTGAGATTGAACCACTTTACAAAGGGTGTTAAGGGAATTATTCAAACGATGGAAATAAGACATGATGGTGAAAGATGATGGAAAATATAGACGTAAATAACAAGATAAGCTAGACAAAGTACAAACCAAGGTGGTGAACAAAATGAAATTACCACCTACTTATAGAACTAGGAAGAATCTCATCACATGCTTGCACACAAATTGAAGGGGTGTTGAAGTCGGAGAATTCATGCATTGTACAAACCAGGGTAAATCATGTTGAGTCAAAATTTAATGCGTGGGATAAAATGTGATTTGGAAGAATGATGCGAGAGTAAAAGCTACAGTATGAACATACCACGTGGATAGTATTTTGGGAACATCAACTCCTCCAATGCATGTGAAAGGTTGAATATATGTGTGATTAGAGGAAAATTTATTGAAGGCGATAAAGCACTGCATGTCCTAAGCTCAAGAAATGATTACCGACATGATAAATTAAATTAGACACAGCCAATGTGATTTTCTATGACCTAGCATCCTCAAAGCAGTGAGAATGAAGCCATGGGGAGATAACAAATCAAAAGGGTCCCTTTGCCATTGGTGTTAAAGGGGGAGAGAATATTAAAGGAGAGAAAGAGAGAAGATGAAGACAAAGGAGGAAGGTCCAAATGACAAGGGGATAAGTGATAGAGCAAAGAAACCAAAAGACAAAAGTGCAAACATGACCACAAAAAAGTCTCTGATGCATGTCTTCCGAATACAAGGCAGTGCTGACATGCACACATATTGAGGGAGAGTTTGATATGATTATTGCTAGTGTCGACATCAATAACAAAGGGAGAAATTGTTAAATATATGTTGCCATTGCTTTCAAAGGGTCAAAGGATCAAATATTTGAAGTCAAGGATGTCAAAGGATCAAAGATCATATGGACCAGAAGTCAAATTGCTAAATAATTCCTCCTATAGCTAGCTTGAAGAAATACATATGAGAGAATCTGGAAGTCACATAAAGAAATTATACCACCATGGAATTGGTTGAAAATGCGAACATATTCATACACATAGAAGAATATTGAACATAACATAGAATCTGCACAAATACTAGTTGTGATACTTATGATTAAAAAGTAATAAAATTTTGTAAAAGTCCCACCAAGTAATTGGTAAGTGATACAAAGTTTTGTAAAGAAACATAAGAAACAAATAGATGTGTGCAAAAGTCCCACAAGGGTGTTGGCATATGTGTGTCATAATCTATACAAAGATGATTTGCGAAATAGTGGCACATCGATGCAGGTCCTAACTTGATAAATCCACAATCCAATGCGACATCATCTAAAGTTAAGAGACTTCACCAAGTGTACACATATCTTGATTCAAGAGTATTATAAATAAGCAAGATATGGATGTGGTGAAACAAGCTTTTGGAAAATGAAGATCTGAAGATAACTCTTTAGGAAAGCTTTGAAATTTTGAGGTATCAATGGCTGATTAATCACAATGAATATCGTTATGCAGTAGAGATGTAGTGCATAGATAAGTTAGAGATGTACAATAAAGAAGTGCACTAAAGATACCCATAGTTGGATGTGCGAAGTTTCTGCTCAATACGTAGATCACTGATTTATGAAATAAGGAAGGATACTTGTAGTTCATATGTGTGAAGGTCCTACTCAGTAAAAATGCGTATCACAGAACAACAACTATGACTAAGCCAGAAACTCTATTCAAGCCCAGAACATAGATCAACTTATAAGATGCAAATTTAAGTTGTTTTCACACATTTTATTTTGGGAAACTATCTATTCAGACACAAATATGCAGGCGCTGATAAAAGAATGTGTAGCAGTTGCGAATTGTGTTGATGTATTTGTAACTTTGGAATGTATTCACTTGTATATCTTATGTCTTGTACCCCAATGTTTATTCCAGAAAGTGTCTATAATGTATTTGAGTCATGTCATGCCCCGATGTTCCTATCAGGAGGTTTTATAATGTAAACAAGTCATGTCAAGTCATTGTGGGTAACCCTCCTATTGTTCAAGGGTTAAAGTCCCCACAGTTTCGGGGCACTAGGGTTATTAGACTCTCCTAGAGAATTCGGCCCTAGTGAGTCATTGTCAAGTTGGGAATTATTATAAATAGAGAGTGAGCCTCTTTATTTATCACACACTCACTCACACTCAGTTGTAGCACATAGCTAAGAAAGAAGAAGTTGTTGGGGCTAGAAAGAAAGATGCTACTGTTATTGGGATATCAGCTTACTGTTTTTGGGGCTTTGCTATTTGGTGTTGATTCTATCTCTGAGGAAGTTGCGGGGTTTTCTCCTTTATGGTTTCCCCAAGGAAAATCTTTGTGTTCATTGTCTTATGTGTTTGATTTTTGTGCTTATTATTCTCTCAGTTAAGATCCTAAGTTAATGCTAGCTTAAATGATAAAAATCTAACATGGTATCAGAGCTAACCTAAGAGGAAGACACTATGCAGCTACGGAAACTAGGGCTTCCTACTTTTTGGATCTCTCTCCACATATTTTCAGCAAAAAAAGGTTGGACTGACTCTCCTCCCCAGGGTGTATCTTTTTGTCGAAGCAGAATCTAATTCTTAGCATTTTCAGTTTTTGACCCGACACTAGTACTGGAAATTAGGGGGCTTTCCATAGAAGTGGAATTTTTGAGTGAGCCTAGGCCTAGATTGATCTCCTCCTCAAAATAAAATTTTAGAGATCAAGATCAAATTTTTTGGTTGGACAGAACTCTAGGAAATTCAAACCCTAATCTGCTCCTGAACCAGCACTGCAGAAATTCAGATCCAGATTCAGATCTGACATCTTGACCTGGTAAGATCTAAATCTTTTTTATTTCCATTTGAGGTTCTTAGTTAAGATGTCTCATCATACCAAGCTTGATGAAAATCTTGAGGGAGCTGATAACTTCTGAGCCTAGAAGTATAGGATCTCCTTGGTCCTGGAAGAAACTGAGTTGGACTCCTACATCAATGAGGAGATTCCAATTCCAGAGGGAGATGAGGCTAAGGCCTTACAAAAGAAGAAGTTGGTTATGGCTAAGAGGATTATTGCTGATTCAATCAAGGATCACCTCATACCACAGGTGTCCTCCTTAAAGACACCTAAATCTATGTTTGATGCCCTAACCAAATTGTTTGAAGGAAAGAACATAAACTGGAAGATGAACTTGAGGAACCAATTGAAGAATGTGAAGATCCAAAATGCGGAGACCATACAGTCATACTTCACAAGGGTCTCCCAGATCAAAGAACAACTTGAAGCAATAGATGAAGAAGTGGAGAATGCAGAGATTGTAATGACCACCTTGAATGGTCTCCCTAGGACATGGGACTCTCAGCATTCAAGGGATCTGTGCTAGAAATAAGTTAGTCAACTTCAGCAGAATATGGGAAGAATGCTCTCAAGAAGAAGCTCGGATAGCAGCTCGAGAAGAAAATATGGGAAGTGAAGACCAAGCTCTCATAGTACAATCCAAGAAAATCATATCTAGCCACCATAGAGGTAAGTACTCTCATCAAAGGAATAAATTTAGAAATCCTAGAGATAAGACTAAGTTCATTTGCTATACATGTGATGAAAGAGGACACTTTGCTAGAGATTGTCCTAGAAACAAAAGTAGCTCTCACAAGAAGAAGGGAAACGAGAGAAGACATCATGCTCATGTTGCAGAGGATGATGAACCTTAAACAAAGAGAAACAGACAAGACAATAATGATTCTTCAAGTGATGAAGAATATGTTATGATTTCCACTCTCATGGGAACTATCACACATGGAGGCAATGATTGGATTATAGACAGTGGTGCTTCCAAACATATGACAGGATTCAAGGAATCCTTTGTGAAACTATCTGAACATGAATCACCTCACAAGGTGAAACTCGGAGATGACTACCAGTATCCAATAAAAGGCAGTGGTGAATCCTCATACAAGATAGACTCTAGAAATTCTATCAAGATGAAATATGTATTGTTTGTACTTGTACTAAAGAAGAACCTCCCCTCCATATCTGCATTATATGCAAAAGGAATGAGGGTTGCATTTGTAGATAGCCAAGTCCTCATGTGGCCAAAGGGAAAGTCTTTCAATGATGCAGTAGTGATTGGGGAATAAGAAGGAGGACTATACAAATTGAAGGGCCAACTAGAACAAGCTTTGGTTCATGACTCAGTAGAACCAAATGAGATTTGGCATAGAAGGCTTGCACATGTGCATTACAGAGCTCTACCACTTGCAAGTAAAGTTGTTGAAGGTCTCCCATAAATGCAGACAAAACATGAAGGTGTATGCAAAGGATGTGCGAAAGGGGAGAACAAAAAAAAGACATTTCCAAGTAGCGAGAGCAAGGAAAAAGGAATCTTGGAAATCATCCACTCCGATGTATGCAGTCCAATGTCATCCAGTTCACTAAGAGGGTATGTATACTATGTTTCTTTTATTGATGATTTTTCTAGAAAGGCATGGATATACTTTATGAAGAACAAAGATGAAGTATTCAGCAAATTCAAGGAATTCAAAGCCTTGATCGAGAACCACATTGAAAAGAAGATCAAGACCTTTTGATCAGATAATGGCAGAGAAATCACATCAAATGACTTCAAAGAACTATGCAAAGACTTAGGGATTAAGACTGAGTTATCCACTCCATATAATCCACAACAGAATGGGATTGCAGAAAGAAAGAATAGAACGATCATGGAAGCAGCAAGGGCCATGCTTCATGATCAAGAACTTCCCATGCATCTATGGGCGGAAGCTACCAAAACAACGGTGTATGTATAGAACCATACTCCACATAGAGTACTCGAGAACAAGACACCTGAAGAAGTCTTCTCCTGCAAGAAACCAAAAGTCATCCGTCTCAAAATATTCAGTTGTCTTGTATACATACACATTCTGAAAGAAAAGAGGACGAAGTTAGATCCTTCAGGAAAGAAGGGTATATTTGTGGGATACTCTGAAAGCTCGAAGGCTTACATAATATACTTCCCAGGATTCAAGAAGATTGACATTAGTAGAGATGTAACATTTGACAAAGATTCAGCCTACATCAAATCCAGGAAGAGACTGGTTGAAGAACCTGAAGAAACAAGATCACCCAGACTTCATGATACAACCATGAACGGAGAAATTCAAGAAGAATATCGAGAATTAGAAGAACATCAAGAACCTGCAGATCCACCTTAGGAGAAGAATCCTCATAAGAGGAAACCTGCTTAGGTACATGAAATTATCCAAGGTGTAGAAAGATATGGAGATTCAGAAGAAACACACAGAGGAAAAAAGAGAACTCGGTCCTGCTCCAGTTATGTAGCCTTGCTATGTGACATTATTGATAAAGAACCTTCCAACTATGAAGAAGTGGCAAAAAGGAAAGAATGGAAGGAGGCCATGATCAAAGAGTATCAATCGATCATGAAGAATGATGTTTGGGATGTTGTCCCACGACCAGAAGGGAAGTCCATTGTAACTTCCAAATGGATCTACAAGATCAAGCATGCTGCAGATGGCAGCATAGAGAAATATAAAGCAAGATTCATGGCTCGTGGTTTCTCCTAGAAAGAAGGAATAGATTATGAAGAAAATTTTGCACCTATAGCCAGAAACACTTCCATCAGATCAGTACTTGCTCTGGATGTAGTGATGAAATGGAAGATACACCAGATGGATGTCAATACTTCCTTCTTGAATGGTGTAGTGGAAGAGGAAGTGTATGTGGAGTAGCCACTCAGTTTTGAGACACGTGACAGGGAGTCTCATGTGTGTAGATTGAAAAAATCCCTCTACGGTTTGAAACATGCACCCAGGACATGGTACGACAGAATTGATGGCTTTATATCCAGTTTGGGCTTTACCAAGAGTAAAGCATATTCCAACCTTTACTACAAGGTTGAAGATGGCAATCCAGTGATACTCCTACTGTATGTGGATGATCTGTTTGTAATAGGTATGGATGGGTTGATTGTTGATACAAAGAGGAAACTTGCTGCCGAGTTTGAAATGAAAGACTTGGGTATGATGCACTATTTCTTAGGCATGGAGGTGTGGCAGAATACAGATGGAATCTTCCTTGGAAAAGGGAAATATGCAGTAGAGATTCTGAAGAGATTCGGGATGATGGAATACAAGGCCATAACCACACCTATGGCGTCGAACCTGAAGCTATTGAGTGATGCTTCATCAGAAGTGGTTGATACTACGATGTATCGTCAAATGATTGGGTCCTTGATGTACCTGACGAACATGAGACTAGATATTTTCTTTTTTGTGAACACCTTAAGCCAGTTCCTGATAGATCCAAGACATGTTCACTTGATTGCTGCAAAGCATATTCTGAGGTACCTAAAGGGTACAGTTGATTATGGGCTCAAGTATGAGGCAAATTAGAAGATTAACCTGGTGGGTTATGTTGATTCAAATTGGGTAGGTAGTGCCATCGATAGGAAGAGCACTTCATGTTGAATTTTCATATGCTAAGCTAGATCATTAGTATTTCATTTCAATTTCATAAGAAAAGCATATAAATAGGATCACTAAAAGATAGACAAGCACAACCATACAAAAAGAACACAAATATTTATCCTGGGAAAACCCTAAAGGGAAAAACCCAGCAAAAGCTTCCTCAAGATAAAAGGTAAAACCAAAAGCGAGATCAAAGACTGATCCTCCTCCTTCTCCAGCTACTTCTCTCTCCTCCACTAATGCGCTACACAAGTGAGAGTGTATGTTTCAAATGAGGAGCACCACACCTCTATTTATATTCATCTGTTCAATTTAATTATCAATTCTGACATGTAGGCTTGAGTTAATCATGTAGGCTCGAGTTACACATGTAGGCTCAAGTAACCACACTGGGGTGCTAATGACCCACCTTTACAATTAGAGGGGAATACCTCATGACTCTTATTAGTTCTTCTGATTAGAAGCATCGGAGCATAAATTAATACAATTGGTTCTCCCGATAGGACCATTGGGGACCACAAAAGATACATATAGAATATTCTTCGAAGTTACAATATTTCAACACTCCCCCTGAATGAGAAGGGTCTTCTACAACAACATCAACAACAACAATACTAGGAGATAAATACAGGACATCATCGACATCATCAGGGTAACACATCTATAAATCATTGGAATCTTTTCAACATCATGTAGTCTTTGTCTTCAATATTCAGTCTTCAGCAACATCAACACTTTGACCGCTTCGATTAGCAACAAATTTGACCTCTTCGATCAGTAACAACTTTGACCTTTCGATCAGCAACAACATCTTCAGCACTTTGACCTTTTGATCAGCAGCAACATCTTCAACACTTTGACCTTTTGATCATCAAAAACGTCTTCAGTACTCTGACCTTTCAATCAACAATGACATCTTCAGCACTTTGACCTTTCGATCAGCAACATCATCATCATCATATTCTGATCCTTCGATCAGCAACATCATCATCATATTCTAATCTTTCGATCAGCAACATCAGCAACATCATCATCATACTTTGAACTTTCAAACAACAACATTAGCAACATCACACTCTGATCTTTCGATCAGTACGTCATCATCACATTCTGATCTTTCGATCAGTACGTCATCATCATCTCACTCTGATCTTTCGATCAGTACATCATCATCAGCAACAACCTGCAATCCATAAGTCTTTGGATCACTTTTGGACTTAAAGTCCAGGGATGATGCAATCCCACCACATTCTTGACAACCAAAGTCACTGGATTGATTACGGGAGAATCAGTCCCTATCACTTTAGGACTAATTCCAAGGATGATGCAATCCTACCACATTCTCGAGGACCAAAGTCACCAGATTGATTACGGGAGAATCAGTCCCTATCACTTTAGGACTATGTCCAAGGATGATGCAATCCTACCACATTCTCGAGGACCGAAGTCACTAGATTGATTACGGGAGAATCAGTCCCTATCACTTTAGGACTAAGTCCAAGGATGATGCAATCCTACCACATCCTCAAGGACCGAAGTCATTGGATTAATTATGGGAGAATCAGTCCCTATCACTTTAGGAATAAGTCCAAGGATGATGCAATCCTACCACATTCTCAGGGACTGAGGTCACCGGATCCATTATGGACAGATATCCCGGGATGATACAATCCCTCTTCATTCTCGAGGACCGAGGTCACCGGATCACTTTAGGGAAAGTTCCCAGGGATGATACAATCCCACTGCAACATCACTACTCCCCCTTTTGGGGAAGGTCTTTTCGAACCACACCAAGCTTGTCTCGAAAGTGTTCAAACTTTACTCAGGACAGAGGCTTTGTCAACACATCATCATCTAAACCATCATCATATACATCTTCAGTATGTGAATACTGAAATATCACCATCTATATCTCCAGTATGTGAATACTGAAAGCATTAGCATCTATATCTTCAGTATAGAAATACTGAAAGCATCATCACCTCTATATTCAGTATAGAAATACATAATCACCATCATCTGCATCTACAGTATGTAAATACAGAAACATCATCTATATCTTAAGTATGGGAATACTGAAACATCATCATCTCTATATTTAGTATAGAAATACTGAATCACCATCATCTGCATCTATAGTATCATCTGCATCTTATCTTGTATGTAGAAATACTGTATTTCTATGTGTTACGATGGAACACAGGGTTCTCTATCATCACAACTCTGGTTATCACATAGAATCATTGTAGTATCCATCTTCAGGTCAAAAAGACCTGATATCATCTTTCGAAGCCATATGGCTTCACAACTTAGCAGAGCAATCTTCTATGTATTCTGCTTCAGCCTTGCTAAGAGAAACACTGGACTGTTTCCTGCTAAATCATGGACTCATATCAGACCCCAAAGAAAAGCATCTACCTGATGTGCTTTTCCTGTCTGAGATACTTCCAGCCCAATCTACATCTGTATAGTCATATAGTCTATAGTCATGGTTTCCATCATAGTATAGACCAAAGTCTATGGTCCCTTTCAGATATCTCATCACATGTTTTGCGGCTATCGGGTGAACCCATCTAGGTTGAACTAGATACTGACTCAAGGTGTTCACAGCAAAACAAATGTCTGGTCTGGTATTTGTTAGATACATTTAACGACCCAATAATATGTCTGTATTGAGTCACATCCACTAATTCTGATGAGTCATCAGCTAACAACTTCAAGTTGGAATCCATGGGTGTGGCCATGGCTTTGTATTCCAACATATCGAATATTTTCAATATCTCTACTACATACTTTCCCTAGTTGAGAAAGATTTCTTCTGAATTTTTCCATACTTCCAGACCTAGGAAATAATGCATTAACCCAAGGTCTTTCATCTAAAATTCTTCAGCGAGCTTCTTCTACAATCTGTTTCTCATTCCCTGTCAGGAATAGATTATCCACATACAGTAATAGTATGACATGTTCATCTTCTATAGCCTTGAAGTAAATGTTAGGATCGACTTTTGTTAGGAAACTATCTATCCTTCCATACCAGGCTCTAGGAGCTTGCTTCAGGCCATAGAGGGCCTTCTTCAACTTGCACACGTGAGTCCATCTGTCTTCAACTTCAGATCCTTATGACTATTCTATGTATACTTCTTCTTCAATCACACCATTCAGAAAATTTGTTTTCACATCCATCTGGTGTAAGTCCCACTTAATCATGGATGCAAGTGCCATGATATCTCTAATTGAAGTATACTGTACTACTGGGGCAAATGTATCTTCATAATTAATTCCCTCTTTCTGATAGAAACCTCTAGCCATAAGTATTTCCTTACTTCTATATGCAACATATTTTATCTTGCAAATCCATTTGGAAGATACCACATTCTTGCTTTCTGGTTTGAGTACTATATCCCAAACATCATTCTAGTATTCTTTCATCATAACATCCTCCATGAGTTCGTCTTGTCAAGTCATCAACATATCCTAGTCTTCTGCATTCAACCTTGAAGTTTGGAACCCACTTCACTGTTGGTAAAGTCTCGAACCATCAGGAAGTTGTCCATCATGTCGTACCATGTCGAACTCGGATATCTTCTATAGTCACTCCCCCTGAAGTGGAGTATCATCTTCCCTCTTCATTTTGTACAGGTGGTTCTGTTATCTCTAGGGTTGTCCTAGTGTTTATTTTTTAAATTTTTGCTTGGCATTGGTTTGTCTTGTTTTAATTTCCAGTTTTCTTTGAGTTTTATGATTGTTTGTTAGCCTTTATCATGCCTTTAGATACCTTAAATCATTAAAGTTTCATTCAGCAAATAAAGAACCTATTTATGTGTATAGAATTATGTGTTACATGGTAGATTTTGCAAACTGGCAGCGAAATTCCCAAACCGGCAGCATTTTCAGAGCTTGCAGCAGATGGTGTTTTAATGATTTAACAGATATATGGTATGATTGTGGAAAGAGTCATGGTTTATGATATGAAATTTTGGTTAATATAAGCTTCGATTATAATGTTATATGCTGAGAACATGAGCCTTCGTTATTATTATGGTTTTAATGATTTATACCATAAAATGATGTTTTAATATGGAGGCATAAATGGGTACAATTGCTGTCATTTCACCAATATGTCCGTTCCTGCAATAAATACCGAGGAGCTATCGTGGCAAAAATAGCTATACACGTATTTTTCCTCCATTCATGTTTCCATTTGGCTGTTGATAGAGGTACAAGAGCGTTGGCTTTCATTCACCTTTGCAGGTGGTTCTATAGCGTGTTTTGGGATATTTTTGGCTCAGGTTCGAACCTCAGAATTTGCAGAGTTCAGAGTTAAGATTTTACATTATCACTGGTTTCAGTTTGCAGGGTTATAATTTTACAGCAACATTGGTTTCATCTACAGCGAAAGGAATATGCAAAGTGGTATAAGCCCATGTGTAGAACATTCAGTTTGAGGGTTTTGTTTTATTTGCAGGGTTTTCATAGCAAAATCAGTATCATTTGAAGGTTCAGAAAACCAGGTTCGCATTGCAAAAGTTTAAAGTGCATAATTGCAGGGTTGTCTGTATATTGACCTACATTTCCAGTTTCAATATTTTACTGCTTCAGCATACTGTAATAGTATAGAGTGCTCTGTTTCTTACCCTGTTCAAGGTTTCATAAAGAGTTTTCAAAGAGGGTTTATGACTGAGTGCTTACAGTATTGAAAGTGCTTCAGTAAGAGTGCTTACATTATTGAAAGAACTGTAAGAGTGCTTACATTATTGAAAGAACTGTAAGAGTGCTTACATTATTGAAAGAACTGTAAGAGTGCTTACATTATTGAAAGAACTGTAAGAGTGCTTACATTATTGAAAGAACTGTAAGAGTGCTTACATTATTGAAAGAACTGTAAGAGTGCTTACATTATTGAAAGAACTGTAAGAGTGCTTACATTATTGAAAGAACTGTAAGAGTGCTTACATTATTGAAAGAACTGTAAGAGTGCTTACAATATTCAGAATTTAGGTTTTGTTTACAAAACCTTATACAGTAGGCTGTTTATGTTGGTTGAAAGACAAAATTCCATTTCCCTGCACATGACAGATTGATCTCGTCCTAGGGTTTCAAGATGGCAAGAGAAATTGAAGAGGATGAGCCTGAAATGGTTGAAAAGAAAAGAACAAGCGGGTTTATATGCAGACTGGAGCCTATTGATACTCAATGGATTAAACAATTTCCAAGATCTGCAAAATTGATTCAGAAATCAAGATGGTTTGAATTTTGTGATAGGCTACAGGGGTATCATTCTCAAGTAACCATGGCCTTTATTAAAAACTATGATGAGGGTAAAGTTCAATTGCAAACTTTGACTGTAAGAGTGAATGAAAATTCTATTTCTGAAGCAATTAATGTGCCAGCAGAGGGCGAAAGATGGTTTAAGCAAACAGAGTGCAAAGAGGACTTCAGTGAATTTCTAATTCCGGGAGATAAAAAACTGGATTGGAAGAATGGCGTGCATGCTAACAGGGTAAAGCCAGCTTGGAGAGTTCCTTTAGAAGTGGTGCAGAGTTACATCACCTGCGACGGAAGGTATGACCGAGTACTAAAATGTCATTTAAAGCTTTTGTTACATATTCATGGGGTCATAAAGATAAATCTTCCTTTCTATTTGTTTAAGAGTCTTCAAAAGATGGTCTTAAAGGTACAGAAGCATCCATCACACACAGTGAGATCAATCTATCATCAAGGATTGATTAAGCTGTTAGTGTTAACCCAGTTGAAAAAAGAGGGAAGGTCATGGATGTCTTTCTTAACAGAACTTGGTTTTAATGAAAACCCTAAGGAGAAGGGGAAAAGGATGATTGATGAGGCTCATCAAACAAACTCTGCAGAAACCAACCAGAATGAAAATGATAAAGCAGCACATGTGGTTAACGAGCCTGTGAATCCTGAAACACCTTGTATTCAGGAAGATTCTGAAAAATTATGTGATATTGTTAAAGGTATTGCATCCAAAAAAGTAGTTTGTAAACAGTTGTTTCAGGCAGATAAACCCAGGACCAGACTCAGTAAACAATTACAGAAAGATGAAGAAGGAATAAAACAGGAAAAAGAAGTGATGATTATCGAAGATGAATTCAGTGAAGATACAGTAAATACAATGGAAGACAAACATGCTGAAAATATGGAGGAATTCATTGACATTCAGGGAGTAGCAGGTGCAATACCTGAAATCTTCTGTACAGGTGAACACAATAAACTTGAAGAAGGTTCAACAGTGAAAGGTCTATCTGAAGAAAAGAATGAGATGAAAGAAGAAGAGGTAGAGGTGACTTCAGAGCTTAATCAGTGTCAAAGATCTCTTCAGTCTTACAAAGAACAAACCAAATATTTACAGGATATTAATGAGAAACTACTGGTTGAAAATAAAAGGTTGAGAGAAGATATGGAGGAAAAAGAAGCAGATTTTCAAAAGCTGTTAATGGTTTCCAGGAATGTTCTTAAGGAGAAGCGAGCCATGCAGAAGCAGGTTGAATAGTTCAAATCCCAGGTGAAAGAAAATGACAAGGACAAAGAGTTGGCAAGACTTCTGAGGCGATCTCAGGTTCTCAATGATTTGGCTACTCTAGCCGAAGCATCCAGAAGTTTGTAGTTATTTTAAAGGTGTTTTATTTTTGAATTTTTAATGTAATGATGACAGCTGTAAGACACATGTATGAAAAGTCATTTTGAAGGGGATTTGATATCCCATTTTGTAGGGGATCGATCCAAACTTTTAGGATCTATAGTTAGTCTTAGATAAGATATTTTTTGATATAAAAAGATCTATCGAGCTAGTATAGAGGGGTTGGCAGTTTTGGGATGATGCTGGATGTATATTGAACCATTCTGTATAACATAATATCTTTGCAGCTTCACAGGTTCTAGCTTTGAATGTCATATGATGATGTTTTGTTGCTGTGCATTATAAATTATTTTCCTTGATAATTCTTTTATATCTGTGGTCATTCATAATCCATGTTATAATTCTTATTGAAGGAAATAGTTATCTTTATGTTTTATAAACAGCTACAGTTACACTTTATATTTCAGGATCATAGAATCCTTTGTATGAAATATTGTTTTGAATGTTATGTTATTTGAATTTTATGATTTTCTTTCCAGCCCTCACTGTCTTACCAACCTGTCAATACACTTTGCTCTTCTCTGTGAATATTTGTATCTAATGATCTGTGATATATACCAGCTGTATGTTATATTGTGATTTTGTTCCTGAAAGCTGTACAAACCTATGATACCAGCCTTAGGTTTTATTTTAGTCTGTATTTTGATTTGATTTTATTTTGATTTAGTCTTTATCAGACTTAAGATTTCCTTAAGCTTGGATCCCCTGTAGTCTAGGTCCAACTTTAGGGATAACAGGTTCTATGCTTGATATATACTTGTCAATAGAGTATGTTATGTCATAGTCTATTCTTTCTGACGCAAGTCACGAACCTTGCTTTGTACACTTGTTCTTGTAGATCCATATGGAAGATACTACGTACTTCCCTTTATGTCTTGAAACCATATCAAATACATCATTCCTCATGATCAATTGTTACTCTTTGATCATAGCTTCTTTCATAGCCATGGTGGTCTTCATCCTTCGAGGTGGATCTACTGCTCTCTGAAGCTCTTTCCTTCATCATGATGTCTCTAACCCTAGGAGCTTCAGATTCATGTTTATTGAATTGTCGTCACTTGTTCTTCGGAACAAGTCTCATCCTTCTTTTCTTGTGGGCGGTTGTACAGGAACTTTCCTACAATTCAAATGCACTAGTTGCATGGTTAGAACTATTTCATAAAACATATGCATAACAACAAATTCTTATGCATCATGCAACTATTTATCCAACACAAAATTCATACATATCTCACTACTGTCATTAATGCAACCAGTCTATCATGCATAACACATCAACTGAATATAATCAAATGTATAACAAAACAATATCATGAAATGACAATTGAATACTTATCTTTTATTCGTTTCGTGGGTAGAATCCTTCTTTATCCTTCTACTTCATCATCTTCTTCATTCATGACGTCATCATTTCTTATCCAAATGATAACATGAATAAGAGGTTCTTCAAGAATTGAGTTCTTCATATTCCTCATCGCTTCAGGGATCGTCTTTGAATGGTGAGAGCTTGATCTTAAATTGCTCCCATATTCTTCTTCTCTTCTTATGAGTCAAGATTCTTCTTCTTCCCAGAGTCAACTGAAAGTAATCACTTCCTTCTGGCACACATTTCTCGCATGAATGAATCCCATGATCCTCGGAGGCCATTCAAGGTGGCTATCACCACTTCTGCATTCTTCACTTCTTCTTTTACCTGTTTCTTAAGGTCATCTTCTGATGTATGATCTTTCCTTCAAATAGCTTGGTCAAGGAATCAAACATCTCTTTCGATGTCTTTAGGGAAGACACTTTTGGTACAAGTTGATCCGTGACTGAATCAGCAATGATCTTCTTGGCCTTGACCAAGTTCTTTTAGAGTAAGGTTTTGAGCCTCATCTCCCTCTGGAACTAGAACCTCTCTACTCATGTAGGTGTCTAATTCATTTTATTCAGAGAGATCAAATAATTCCATGCTTGGAATTTGTCAACTTCACCAAGCTTATCATCAAGCTGATGAGAACCTCAAATGGAAATAGAAAAATATTAGATTTTACCGATTTGAGGTGTCCGTCTTGGTTCCGGAGCTGGCTGATCTAGGGTTTGTCAGAGAAACCCTAATTTTAAAAACTTGGAATCTTTAATATCTGATTGGATATAAATATATATCTCTTCAAGCTAAGCTGTCTAATGTACTCCTTTTCTAAAAACTGTGGAGGGAAGCTCCCGGAACAGGAAGCCCTAGTTTTCCAATTTCTCCTGTAGAAATGCCTGATATTGTTTCTGCGCTATCTCTGACATTTCTAATCCTATGTGTCTAAAAATTCATACTGAGGTACCCTCACATGTACCTATTCCAAAACCATAGGTTTCATCAGAATTTGGTTCACCAATTGGGACTTATGATCATTTTCCCAAGGTGACCTGTTACAGGACTGTTTAGAACATCAAAGTTGTATGGAATTCCATGTGTCACTGTTCCATCTTCTAAGTATGAAACTCGGACCAAAGAAATTAAAGTCTGTGTCCTTTATAGGAAATCTTCCAAAATTTCATTTGGACCTTTGTATCCCAATATATATCAATTCTCCCCAGGTGTCCTGTTTAGGGATGAATCCTGGAAGAGGTTGGAACCCTAACTTGGAGGGATCATAGCTCCCAGAATATAGCTAATATGAGGTTGAATTTTGGATACAGTTTACATCATGATTGTATATTAGACCTATGAAATTTTCATCTCATGAGCCTTCTCCAATCCCAAGATATAGCGAATGGACCAAAACTTATCATTTTTAGTATTTAGGGTTTTCCAGCTCGGGATCAAACTAGGGTTTGACTTTCCCGGAGTTTCACCCAACCAAAAATATTGATCCAGGTCTCTACACTTATATTTTGATGAGGAGAGAGATCCTATGCCAAGCTCACTCAAAAATTATTCTTGTGTAGAAAGCCCTAATTTCTTGCATCGAAAACTGAAAATGCTTGGAATCAAATTCTGCTTCGATAGAAAGATGCGCCCTTCAATGAAGAGTCAGCCTAACCTTCTTTTGCTGATTGATTATGGAGAGAGACCCAAAAAGTAAGAATCCATAGCTTCTATAGCTGCACAATGTCTTCTTTCAGGGTGGCTCTGATACCATGTTGAATTTTCATATGCTAAGCTAGATCATTAGTATCTCATTTCAATTTCATAACAAAAGCATATAAACTGGATCACTGAAAGATAGACAAGAAAAACCATACAAAAAGAAAACAAAGATTTATCTTGGGAAAACCCTAAAGGGAAAAACCCAGCAAAATCTTCCTCAATATAGATGCCCCAAAATATAAAAGGTAAAACCAAAAGAGAGATCAAAGACTGATCCTCCTCCTTCTCCAGCTACTTCTCTCTCCTCCACTAATGCGCTACACAAGTGAGAGTGTGTGTTTCAAATGAGGAGAGCCACACCTCTATTTATATTCATCCGTTCACTTTAATTATCAATTCTGACATGTAGGCTCGAGTTAATCATGTAGGCTCGAGTTACATGTGTAGGCTCAAGTAACCAAACTAGGGTGCTAATGACCCACCTTTACAATTAGAGGCGACTACCTCATGACTCTTATTAGTTCTTCCAATTAGAAGCATCGGAGCATAAAGCAATACAATTGGTTCTCCTGGTCGGACCATCGAGGACAACAAAATATACATATAGAATATTCTTTGAAGTTACAATATTTCAACACTTCAGGATGCTGCTTTAGTATGGGATCAGGTGTGATTTCTTGGATTAGCAGGAAGCAGTCATGTGTGGCACTGAGTACAGCTGAAGTAGAACATGTCGCAACTTGTTTAGCTAGTTGTGAGGCAGTGTGGCTAAGAAAGCTATTGTCTAATTTATTTGAACTCTAGTTGGATGCTACTTGTATATATTGTGACAAATAGAGTTGTGTGAAGTTGTCAGAGAACCTAGTGTTCCATGACAAGTCAAAGCATATTGAGATCAAGTATCATTATATCAGGGTTATGGTGCAGAGAGGAGCAGTGAAGCTCCAGTATGTTGTGATGGATGAACATATAGCTGATGTGTTGATGAAGCCATTAGCTAGAGTGAATTTTGAGTACTTCAGGGAGAAGCTTGGTGTTCTCCAAATTGAGGTTCCCTCCAAAGGGAAATGACGAGACCTAGAGCCATTCTGAAATGGTGAGAGGATTAGGTTCCTTCCATGGTCAGATGTAAGGGTTGAGCCATTCTATCATGGTGAGAGGATTTGGTTCCTTCCATGTCAGATGTGAGTGCTGAGCCATTTTGATGTGACTGTAGGATTGGTTCCTACATGATCAGATATAAGTGTTGAATGCCATTGTTGGAATGGAGGCACCTCATCAGTTACCAGGAAAACTCAGTTTGGGATTGAGGGCCATTCTACTATGACTGTGGGATGTAGTCTTCAATGATCAGATGTGAGCGCATGGCCATTCTGATGTGATTGAGGGATGTGTTCCCACTTGATCAGATATAAGGGTTGATGCCATTCTCTAGGAGAATGGAGGCACCTGGTCAGTTACCAGGAATCCTCAGTCTGGGACTGAGAGCCCTTTCGATGCGATGTTTTTGAACATGGTTGAATGTAAGTGCAGATCCTTTCTGACAAGATGAGGTCGGATGTAAGTGCAGAGCCTTTCTGATAAGATGAGTTCAAATGTAAGTGCAAAGCCTTTCCGACAAGATGAGTTCAGATGTAAGTGTTGAGCCATTCTGGCGTAATGTGTTTACACATGGTCAGATGTGAGTGTTGGGACTTTCTGACAAGATGAGCTCAGATGTGAGTGCTAGGCATGCCTTTTTGACAAGATGAGGTCAGATGTAAGAGCTGGGTGGTCCATTTTGATTTAGGGTCAGATATAAGTGTTGAAGACCTACATGAAGGGTAGGCATACAACTAGCATGAAAAAGGGCTAGCTCTGTAGAGCTTCCTGTGACGAGTAGAATCGAGAGATAACACCATTCTGAGATAGCACCGATGATGATGATCCAGACTTGATGATGATCTAGATCAAGTGATGATCTATATGTGATGATGAGCCAGACTTGATGATGATCTAGATCAATTGATGATCCAGATTTGATGATGATACAGTGATGATGATCCAGCAGTCATGATGATCCAGATCATGTGATGAAGAATACTTGAATAAGAAGATGACTTAGAAGAAGACTTGAAGACGAAGCTAACTTGAAGATGAAGAAGACTTGAAGATGATGATGACTTGAAGATGAAGAAGACTTGAAGATGAATACAAGTTGAAGATGAAGATGATGATATGATCCAGTCGATACAGAGAAGAAGACTAGTGCTGAAAATTGTGTTGAAAGAATACTATTGTACAGGAATAAACACCTTATAACCGAAGGTGTGGGGTTACCAACATACTCATAAAACTTGTAGGCAATCAACTTCAGAGTACAGAAAGGAAATAGGAAGATAGAGTAGACTCACCCAATTCACGACGGTTGATCCTAGCTTTGTCCTCTTCCGCTCTACTTCTCCTCCAAAGCCTTCGGGGATGTTTCTCCTTCACCTGTAAAGAGAAAATCCTCCAAGTGCAAGCTTATACATGTATATAGAAAAGGTTAGATAAATAACATATAGAGTTCTTAATCATAAATATTCATCAAACCATGATACATGAAAGACATTCAAAACACATTTGGAAGAAGGATTCTCTTTATTAACAATAGTGAATGAGTTAAGATTACAACCCAATGCCTAAGACAAGGACTCCTCTGCAACCAAATGATTTTGAGTTTCTCTGCTCCAAAGACTTATGAATAGACACCACCAGGATAACTTTGCTCTCCAAGTATCATTCCTTAATACCCTCCCCAAGGCCTTTATTTATACTTAGTGAAATAAGGAAGTTTCGAGGGTTGAGGAGGTTGAGATAGTTAAGATGGTTATAGTTAAGGGCTTAATAAATCTCAAATAATCATGATTTATTATTTTTAATGTCAAAGGAAGGCATACGCGGGTATTGATATTGGAAACCCGCGTATGACACGCGAATTGATCTAAGAGAATCCTACGTACAGATCTGTACGTGGGTTACAATTACAAATACTCGCGTACAATACGTGACATGCTGTAGGAAAAGTCGTTTATGTACGCGGGTTGCATATAGGCAAAGGCGCGTACAACAATTGAAATATTCAAAGGTAAAAATGGAAAGATGGATGGATAAGGAATGTATTTCATAACATGCCCATCTATAGTGTTTTAGGCAACCTTCAATCCATAAATGTCCTTTTGTGTTCCAACATAGGAAATGTCGGCACTTGGACGGAGAAGTGCCATTTGGGTAGATAACATATTCCCCCTAATGTGTGAGGTCAGAGGGAAGCGATTGTTGAAATACATTATAATCTTTATCTTTGAAGAACTCATAAATCCAATGGAGCAGAGGTAGTACCTGAAATAAATACATAATAATTTCATATACAAAGTCATATCTGAGGATGCTATGTTCAATATACTGGAACAATAGCTCCTTTACAATATTTGAGTACATCATATGATACGGGTACAATACCACGTAGATTACAAAGGTGGATCAAAGCCACAATATACAATAATGATGAGTCTTCAAAGATCTGGAAGCTGTGTACATAAATGGAACATAATCTTGCGCAACTTAGTCCATAGGTGAGGAACTGAGGTCTTCATAAACAATCCCAAAGAACCAGTACAATCCAAGCCATGTGAATAAATGTAGGCTGAAGTCGAACATGGAAAGGATTCAACAGTTTGTCAATCAATAGGTGATAATCAACAACTCAAGCAAAGGAATTCACCAATGATAAAAGTGAATGTTGAGGTACGATCGTAAAAAATCTAGGTCTTCGTCATCAGGAAGTATTGAAATGGAACCATGCTATGATAAGGAAGGCAATAGATCCTCCAACGGATCACAAGAGTGACCAGGAACTAGGCAAAAGAAGGGAGACATAATATATAACAGATATAACAATGATGGGATCAAGATAAAGGTCAAACATTGGGTTATGTCCTTGAACAGTGTGCACGACACAGAGATGACCCAAGGTAGTTTTTAACTCATAGATAGAACAACTAGACTTATCTGTCATGTAGGAGACATGATCAGATTCCCTAGGTATAACGGACAAGAGGAGGAGGAGTAAAATCGAAGTAATAGCTGAACTAAAAGTGAACACTGAGACATGGGTATCAGAAAAAACAAAGAGTGATATGTTCAAGGATGACATGCTGCCATTACTAAAAACAAGAGAAAACTTCTTCCTTACCTTCCCTGTTAAATTTTAACGAGTCCAGGAAAGTCAACTCGGATCCCTCTTCATTTTTTAACAAGCATGAAGAGAAGGGAAAATAATGCTTGATAGTGTCACTGATTCATGGAATTAATGAGCCCGAACTAGTACATGCTCAGTTAGTGTTTTCACATTTAGATAGTCTGAAAACTCTAAAGAAGACTCCAGGGGGGTATTTTTTCATCCAATTTAGTCTCCCGAGGCTGAAAAAGTATAAAACATACCACAGAAGAACTCTCTTAACTTCCGTAGAGGAAAAGGTGAAACTTTTTCGTACTTAGTTAGGGAGATCTGAAAAAGATTAAATTACCACCTACCCAACGCTCCTTCCAAAACAGCATCAAATAGCTTTAGTTTTATGAGTGTGAAGGAAAGCAAGATCAATCGGAAATATCCATTTGATTACGAGAAATGGGGCTTACAACAATAAACTCGTTGCTTTGTTCTTAAGTGTTTAACGAGCATGACAAAGACACAAAGTACACTCGAAATCTTTTTCATGTTTAGGTCCAAGGCACGAAAAAGAGAAAACTAAGCTCATACTGGGAGTTCCTTTTCCGTAAATTTAGTCCCCCGGGTCCAGAAAAGTGATAAAACTATGCCTGAGAATACTCTTCTCAATTCAAATAGAAAAGAGAGGGATTCTTTCTTGTATTATTCCGCATGGTCCGAGAAAGAGATAACCTACCACCAATGTGGATTTCCATTCACATATTCTTAACGAGCTTGAACGGACAAGTTAACTCGGCAGTCAAGTCTGTTTTGAAGGAGTCAGACCTGGGCCTAAAGAAACTCCATAAGGGCGGGGAGTCCTATAAAGGGATAGATTGTAAAAAGAGATTCAAAAAGAAGCTCTATTTGGCGTGAAAAAAAGCTAAAAGGATACCCCTATACCTGAAACAACTGCGGCATGAGTATCAAAAGACAACATAGGTTTTAAAGGAGGATACTCATGAAAAAAAGGGTCCTATCCACGGAAGAACAATGGTAAAAACAGGGAACTAATGGTTTATAATACCATAGTCCGTGGAAAAATGTTGATTGCTAAGGTTAATTTGGATTGAGTATAGATGCAAAAAATGCATTGGAAATGACAAAACCACCCTATGGGAGCAAAAAACACTTTATAATGATGAAAAACCCGTTTCAAGGCAAAAAGAGATATGGTATTAGTTGAATAGATTTCAAACTATAGGAAAAAACCCACTTTGAGAAATAAAATTTCTATAAATAGTTCAAAATCAAAACAAAACTCACCATTATGAATTTTAACCATAAGAAGCAAGTTTTTACCTCTACCTTCATTCGATCGGTGTGGACAATCTAGTGTACGAGATCAAATTCCACAAGTTGTAGGTAAGCCTACACCCCGAGCTCTTCAATTTGATCCTAGAAATTATCAATTTTGAGTTCCAATTTCGTTATTAAAGCATCCTAAAGCATGTCATGGTGCAGACGCGGGTTCACAGTGTAAACATTCGCGTACACACGTTATGTACATGGGTTTCCTGTAGAGACAGTCGCGCACAGTACGCGACATGTATAACTAGACAGTCGCGTGTACTGCGTGAAGGATAAAAAGTTAATTATAGGCAAAAAATTTTGAAATTTTATATGAAATTGATGAATCATAATACTTGTTTTGCTAGGTGTGAAGATGGTGTTGGAATGGAGGGAACGAGAACATGAAACTATGGACCAAGAAGTGCTCCAAAGTGTGCCCACCATACATGCTTTACGAACGAGTGGGTTATTTAAATTCTTTTGCACATCACCCATGCGGGCCAATGTCCGTCTATTGGAGTTCATGATAAACTATTGGGATCATGATTTAGGGATGTTTGACCTACAAGGTGAGACTTTGGAAATTACTTCCGAGGACATATATTTCATTACCGGTCTGTCACGACGAGGAGCACAGGTAGGGGCAGTGATCCTTTAAGTGTCCAGAACTACATTGATGTGTTTTGCACACCAGGTACCCAGAAGAGAGGGAGTTGTGTCCCTATTGCACATATCCGTGATTTCACACTACAGGTACTGACGAGCACCATCGTGAGGATTGCAGGATCCTCTTCATTACATTTAGCTACATGGAACCAAATGAGGTTGGCGGTGGATTGTATGCATGGTGCCCTCTATGATTGGTGTTCAGGAGTTGTCCCCATTATGAAAAGACAACTCTTCGATTGCAAGAGAGGAAGGCGAAATAATTTTGGGTATTCTAGCATATTGGTTGCCTTCTTCTTTGAGAGAGTACCAGGGTTGAGCCTCGCCATACCTCTACCAGTCCGATCTACATGTCAACCAAGGCTGAGTAGATGGGGAGACATCTTCCTCCGGCAAGGAGGAGGAGACACATTGTAGAGTGTATACAATGATGACTTCCATATCTGGTGGGAGCTACAGCTACCAGCACTAGAGTAGTTTCTGTATGCCAGCATGGATTTTCGAGGTGATCCAGACCTTGTCCTCCCTCCTGGAGGAGCATGGGGAGAGCTAGGTAAAAAAAAAAAAGTTTTTAACATTTTAAAAAATTTTATGAATTTTAAAATGATAGATATATACATATGTGTACAAGTCTTAATCCTATAAACATGTCAAAATGCAGATATTGGACTGGTCTACCCTGAGGGGCACCCACGTATGTTTGTTCATCCTATCGTAGTCGAAGACCCAGGGCTTATTGGGGTTCTAGAGGGGAATCTGGCCAGGCTTACCCAAAGAGTTCACACCTTGAGGATAGAGCATATCCCGACCGTCATGCAGGAGTTTGTGGTTGGAGTTCCACCTGTCTGGTTACGCCTTTTGAGGTGAGTGGCCAGAGTGGTTCTTATATACATAGATGCTGTGGAGGCTACCGAAGCTAAGGAGGCTGAGGAAGCCAGAGTACAGAGAGACCATGGGGACCAAGGTGGTCCTGCTTAGATCTAGGACATTTTGATGGACTGCGATCCACATTTTTGTATATTTTTGTATATTATACAGTTATGACTGGATCTGAGGATCAGACTTGATCTATCTATGGACAGATACTTACATATATATATATTGTTGTCGGTTTATTTACAAGTTTTTTTTATGTGCATGCTGTATATTTTTATGATATGTGTGTTAGATGCCAATCTAAAATGTAATTAGCATATGCATCAGTCAATGAATTCTGATTTCTTGGAATGTGATTGAATATAATAACTTCAAAATTTCTTTTCAATAACCTAATTTGCATGAACTGACGTAATAGAATAGGATTTCGCACCTGATAAGCTCGATTGAGCTGGGAGACCACCAGTTGAGAGTCCAGATGGACTTCGAGCTGGGTGATACCACATGACAAAGCATCCCATAGAAGCTCAATTACAACCCTATACTCAGCAACATTATTAGAAGCAGGACCTAAGCAAGCGCCTCCCATGGCAACTAGCTGTCCCGAGGGAGAGTAAATGACCCACGCTGCTGAAGCTAGATTACAAGTGTGGTGGCTAGTGCCATTGGCGAACCCTATGTACCTCTCAGAAGACATCTGTAACAACCAGTAGATGGTATAAAAAACAAAACCGACAACCTAATGTACATAAAAATACATACAATAAAAATACAAAAAAAAGTGCTAAGACTAAGCATAGTACTTCTTCAGGTAGAGCCCATTTCTAGGCTCAGGCAGCTTATTCCCATCAAAATAAATTAACTCATATGTTCCCTTCTTCAATACTTTCGGCACGACATAAGGTCCTAACCACATGGCCTTGAATTTTCCTACCCCCAGGGGTTCTTTGTCTTGGTCCCAAAGCAAGACAAGTTCTTCCTCAGAGAAATTGACCGATTTATCATATTGAGTTTTGTCCCTATTCTTATGAGCTTGGTTAGCAGTCAGCACATCTCTACACTATTCATCAAGGTGTTCTAAATGTACCAGACATTCCTCAAGCTCTGTGGTATCAGGTAACACATGAATAGCTATTTTTAGAGACAGGATTTCACACTCAATCGGGGTAACTACTTCCACTCCATGAACGAGTTGGAAAGGGGAGAAACCCGTAGCAGTTTTGACATTATTTTGGTAGGCCCAAAGAGCAGGATATAGCATGATGTGCCAGTTAGAACGGGCTGCATCAATTGTACATTTAAGGATAGTCTTTAAAGTCTTGTTTACAGCCTCAACCTGACCGTTTGCTTGCGGATAGTACGAATATGAATGTTCTTGTCTGAATCCGAGCATAGTGGTCAGTTCCGTCATCATGCTATTTAAATGACTGCCATGGTCAGTGACCATCACCTTGGCTGAACCAAACTGCGCTATAATTTGATTGAATACGAAGAAAGTTACTGTTTCACCGTCGGCTTTAAAATTAGGCATTTCCTCTGCCCATTTCGTAAAATAGTCAACATCGACAATGATATATTTATGCCCCCCAGCCGAGGTTGGGTTGGATGTCACGTAATCAATCCCCCATTTCATGAAGGGGCCTACCAAGACAACGGGAAACAAAGGAGCGGGATGTGACCGCATTTTCCTGGTGTAAAACTGACAAGGATGACAACGCTTCACTGCTTCCACACAATCTTTGAAGATCGTGGGCCAGAAATAACTGGCACGTAATATCTTCTGGGCCGTTGCTAACCCAGATAAATTACCCCCACACGCTCTGCTATGGGAATCATTCAGGACAATTTTCGCTTCCTCATGGGTAAGGCATCGATGCAAAATGGAATCTACCCCTCTTCAATATAAAGTATCTCCTATGATGAGGTAGTTCTTAGCATGAAGGCATAATTTACATCATTCCTCCTGTGGGAAAGCTGCAGGATACTTCAAAGTCTAGAGATATATAAGAATATCTCTGTACCAAGGATCAGAGGTGGATATCATGAAGATGTGCTCATCTGGGAATGAGTCATCTTCAACAGCTACATCTTCTTCAATAGGAAATTCTGCTATAAGCTCAGCAAAAACTAAGGACTTCTTAGACTTAGCGGACTGAAAATCCAAGTCAAAATCTTGGAGAATGACTATCCATTTGTTGAATTTTCCCCCAACAATCCGTCGAGACAAAACATATTGAGACAGATTCACATCCGCCACTACTGTGGTGGTCCTCAGTAAAATGTAGTGATGTAACCTCTGAACAGCATAGACAACTGCTAAGGCCAATTTCTCAATGTGGGAGTACCTGAGTTTAGGTCTGGACAAAGCACAGCTATGATAATAAACGACATGCTCTACGAGCTTATCGTCCTCCTGGACCAACACTACCCCAATGGTTGACTCAGACGCGGCCATATATAATATAAAATCCCTAGAATAATCTGGTGGACGCAGTAAGGGTGCCGACAACAAAGATTTTTTTAATGCCTAGAAAGTGAGTTGTGTAGTTTCATCCCATACAAATGGGGTGTCCTGTTTGAGCAGGCGCATGAAACCCTTTGTAATCTTGGCATAATTAACGATAAAACGTCGAAGAAAATTAGACTTCCCTTGCAGGATTTGAAGTTTCCTGATAGAATGAGGAGGAGGCAGATTTATAATGGCCTCAACTTTTAAAGGATCCACCTGGATGCCTCTATTAGAGACAATGAACCTGAGCAATCTTCCTGACTCGAAACAGAATACACACTTGTGGGGATTCAAGCAGATTTTATAATATCTGCATCTCTCAAATATCAACTGTAAGTGATCTGGATGTTGAATCCTCTTACGAGAATGTGCAGGAAGATCATCAAGGTATGGTTCAACAATGGCTTTAATATCATGGAAGGAAAAGTTCATAGCCCGTTGAAAGGTTGCCCCAGAATTTTTCAATCCAAAGGGCATTTTCTTGTACGTGAAGGTACCTCAAGGACAAATGAAAGCAGTTTTATGTTGGTCTTCCAGTTTTATTTGAATTTGATTGTATCTAGAGAAACCATCCATAAACGAGAACACTTCACTTCTTGCACAAGCATCTATAGTCTGGTCTATAAATGGCGTGGGATAGTTGTCCTTAGGACATGCTTTATTCAAATCTCTGAAGTTAGTACAGACGTGGATAGTCCCTTGCTTCTTATCAATAGGAACAGGGTTGGATACCCATTCTATCAAAGCTATGGGATAGATAAAACCAACCTTCAACAGCTTTTCAACTTTAGCCTTCACAGCCGCCGCTTTGCACAGGTTAACAAGTCTTAATTTTTGTCGGACAGGTTTGGCATCAGGATATGTTTGGATTTCGTGTTCAACAATCGATGGATCAATGCCTGACATCTCCTCATATGACTAGGAAAAGACATTGTGAAATTCCTTAAACAAGGCAGTATAGATAGCAATCTCTTTAGGAGAGCAGTTTGCACCTATGTAGATGTTTTCCATAACATCAGGATTTATAGAGATGTTAATAGGTATAGTGGCGGAAATATTTGCCATATTTCCCTCAGCAAACATTCCTTCCCTGGGTAAGGGATTGATGGGTGTATCAACATCTTCTAACAGTCTCAAACGAAACTCTTGATTTTCTATTCTGCTTAGTTTTGGAAGAAAATATGATTGATGGTGAAGATCCTCACAGATCCTACCATGTCCACTCATGGCTTCCAAGATGGCTTCATCAGAAGGTAAAACCATATCTAAATAGTCCGTAGAGTGCAAAGCATTTTCTGCCCATGCGGGCAAATAGACTTCTTTTAGGTCCTCCGAGACTTTGAGGGGATCCGGAAAGGGGTCAACAGTGGTTTGAGTGATAGATTGGTAAGCTACTTCCACTGCTAATAAGGGCACCTCTGGTTCATGGGGGGAAGGGAGAACCCAAGGATCAGTCCTATCAACAATCATGGCTATGGACCTCCCCACACTAGTAGAACCAATATAGTTAACCAGGGCTGGAAGATCAAATGTTCCCATTAGTGATGTGTACATTCCATCCCCCAAGCTCTGTGCAGCAGGTTTGACTTGATCAACCAATGGCACAGTGGACTCATTAGACTCTAAACAACCTTTTCAAGTAAAATCAAGTTGGTCAATAGTAACCAACTTTCCCTCATGTGGAAAAACCACTACACGAAAGACAACCGATGCAATAGCGGACATCGCATAAGTCTAGTTTATTCCTAGAAGCAGATTATAGTCCAAGGGTGCATCAAGTACTTCTACCTCAACAGACACTGCTTTCCCTGCCAACTTAATTTCAAAAGCCGGCAGGATACCATGTGGACAAAAGGACCTTCCATCGAAAGTAGTAAGTAGAGTGTTTGACGGTACCAGCTCTGTGTTGGGGCGCGCACCTTAACTATCACTAATTTTGGTAACTCCGCGGTTTTTGTGGAAGCTTGTAAGCGGAGTTGCCACTCAAAATAGTCTTAGGGGTGTCAGGGTTGAGTCAAAGCCCTCTTTTTTGTAATTGTCCATAACATTTGGGTGTAAGCCCATGATTTTGTAATAGTGCACTTGTATAAATAGGCACTCATGTGAATATGTCAAGATGATCTAATGAAATGAGGATCATCTGATGCGAAGAAGATAGATCTATTTTTTGGGTTTTAAGGTCAAGTCCCAGCTGTGTGCGTGGATGACCTCTGCAGCTATGTGCGCAAAGGGTTTTGTAAAGAAAGGAACTGCAGCTAAGTGCACAGCTTAGGTTTTGAAAGAAAGGAACTGCAGCTAAGTGCACAGCTTAGGTTTTGAAAGAAAGGAACTGCAGCTAAGTGCGTAGTTAGACTTGAAGGGCGGATCTGCTGCTGAGTGCACAGATCAGAACTGTTGTTTTGTAAGAAGTGGAATAAAAGCACAGTTTTGTGGACATAGCCCCTACACTGGGGGTGAACCACGTTATATCTTGTGTTGTGGTTCTTTTGTGTTGTTTCTGTTATGGTGTTATTTTATGCATTGATAAGTAGATAATTGATAAAGTAAGATAACTGTTAATATTAACTTCCCTTTGAATTTCCAGTTAAGGGTTAAGCAAGAAACATCTTTTATCTAACTGCAAAGCTAATTAAGTGAATATCGAAGCTCTTTTTCGTATAAATATTTGTTGTTAAGGCTAAAGGTACAGTAATATCCCTCTTCTGCTTGCAGAAACCTGGTTCTGTGGCACCCCATAGTTGTTTCGGGTGAGACTGCAACCTGTTCGCAGGTTGTTGCTAAAAGGGCCAACACTGTGGGTCTGTTTTTTGGTGTGAAGTTAATGGTATAAAACCCAGGTCTGCCCTATAGCCCAACAAATTGGTTCCGTTGCCGGTTGAACTCAGATCTGCTTGAAGAGGGATCTACGTCGGACCTGAAGGGCTATGTTTTGGAGGCCCTCAGTAAAATAAATCGGTGATTGGGTTGAAGCTACCTATCCGAAATTTGCGGAACAAGAAAATAAGGATCCTCGTCGTAGCTCAGACGAATTCTTACAAAGGTATGTTTTTGCTGATATTTACAAAATTTTCTTTGGTAGTATCCACATAGAATTGCACCAGTGGTTATCCAGGTTGACAGAGAGAAGGACGAACTTCCAAGAAGATCAGTTTCCTGACTAGACCCCAGCAAGAGTTAATATATTGAAAAGAGTGAATAACGCGATATCCCGAGCTCTTGATTTCTGGACAATGCGAACCCTTGAAGCATTTGTGACAGAATTTGCCATCGACACAAGTACCTATTTTAGAGAAGCTGAAAGGCAGTTCTTCAAAGGACCAAGGAGTAAGTACCTAAATTCATTTAGTCTGCAAATTAAAATGCTCTTGGATGAGAAGGGCATATTGCTTATAGAATCAGATTGCTAGAATTATTTTTACTAACCTATGTTTGGAAGTGAAAGTAAATTCGACGAGCAAAATGGTTTGTTGCGAAGTGGTAAAAGATACAAGAGAAACCTAGAATCCTATACGCTAGGTCAAAATACTGAGTATACACCAGAAGACCCTGAATCTGAAGAAACCCCTTTTGTTAGAAATCCTCCTATAACCCCGCAGCGAAGATATCCTACCCCTGGGAACCCGTCGCAGTCTGGTAGTAACCCTATCCCGAGTATTCCGGTCGCAGGCCAGTCTACCCCAGTAATTTCTCCCCCCCCTCAGTCCGCTATGGCCCATATGACTGATGATATCAAGCTCCCAGTTTTCAAAGGAATTGGATCAGAGGATCCAGAACAGTTTTGGTTTTTATGCGAAGTTGTGTGGACAGCTAAGAACATTTTGGATCAAGATGTAAGAAGAGCGCAGCTGGTCACTTCTTTTAGAGACCGAGCCTTGACTTGGTTTATGAAGTTTTCCAGTACTCAGAACCATGTCTTGGCTGATATTAAAGAAGCAATGATCAAAGAGTTCAAGAAGCCTAAATCAGAATCACAGTGTATAACTGAATTGAAAGAGATTCAGCAGAGACGAGGTGAATCAGTTTGGGACTTTGATCAAAGGTTCAAAATTCTGCTAGATCAAGTTAGTTTCACTATTGGACCAACGCAGCATAAATAATGGTTCATTGCAGCCTTATTACCTCATATCAGAATGCCACTCATGCAACAGAAGGTTACTGATCAGCAAGAGGCTTTGGAGATTGCCATGAAACTAGAGACAGCTCCTGTCGAAGATAATTCTAGCATAGCACAAATACAAGCGCAGTTAGCAGAAATGGCTTTGGAGCTGCGCGACATGAAAAAAGGGAAATCTATTCATGAAGAGGTGTGGTGTACACGATGTAGGACAGAAGGTCATGACAAGGAACAATGCCTTGCGCTAAGAAATTACCTGAATACTAGTGCACAGAACCCATTTAACCCTAATGTTATATATTGTGAGATTTGTAGAACAACTGGCCAGCATCGACCTAAAGACTGCTATTTGCTACAAAGATATGTACAAGTCCCTAAGAATCCCTATTGCAAGTTCTGTAAGTCAGTGGGACACAACGAAGAGGAATGTCGCAGCTTTGACCTTATGTGAGAGCGAACATATGATTCTTATAGGGTACAAAACGATGCACAAGGCAATGATGGATATTGTTACCATGGTAATACATCAGGTCGAGGTACTTTTGGAGGTCATGGTCATGGTGGTATGCCTGGAAGAGGTCGAGGCCAGGTTGTGTGCTATAACTGTAACCAGGTAGGACATCTAGCTAGAGACTGTCGGAACCCAACTACGACATCTCGATATTGCCGAGCAGTAGATCATGTCATTGAGCAATGCCCACAGCTGATAGCCAAGATACAAGAAAGAAATAGCGCTCCTCCTCAGAATATTCAGATGATTACTGTAGAGAAAAGACCTGTCCTAGCCATTAACATTGTTATAAGGAGTGGAGCTATGACACAAGTGCAGAATAAGAATAAATAGCTTGACGAGGCTTGGGTTTGTAAGACCCCAGAGAAAGTTCCAACCTTCGATGTGGGAAGAGAAAAGGAAACATTTATGGAAGCCAAAAAATACTTTGTTGATCTGAGCACAGCAGTAGTATGTACGCAGCAGCATCAATAGCAGTCCTAGTCCCAAGAAGCTTCGAGAGAGCAAGTAAGTACACTGTCGACATTTTTACAGAGTTGTATGAAGCTCTTATGAAATCAGAATGCTTTAAATGAGTTACAGAAAGTTATTGCTTCTTGTGAACCTCAGCGAAGCTCTGGTAAAGAAAAAACTGTCAATAGAGTTAGAAGAACTGGAAGAGAAATGAGATTGCATGCTCAGATAGGAGAGTATGACATGACTGATATCATTTTAGACCTGGGATCAGAAGTCAATGTCTTAACTAAGCAGACATGGGAACAAATGGGAAAACCTACCCTTGAATGGTCCCATATACAGTTGAGATTAGCCAATCAGTAGAAGATTGTGCTCCTAGGAATATTCTCTAGCATCCCAGTAGACATTGATGGAGTCAATACCTTAGCAGATTTTGAAGTCATTGAGATAATTGATGATAGCAACCCCTATCCAGCCTTGCTAGGAATTGAATGGGCAATAGAGAATTCTGCAGTAATCAATCTTAAGAACAGACAGATGACTTTTGAAGGAAAAGGCTTGAGATTCATAGTCCCTTTGGACCCTTCTCAAGGAGAAAGGTACACAGAGCCAGTCAGCGATGAGGATCAAGATGTTTTGGATCATATCTACAACATCACAGGTAAAGAGGAAGACTATGTTAATCCTACTACTGAAGGTATAATGGATTGGAAGTGTGATAGTTCTTGCATGACTGATTCAGATGAAGGCCTAGAGAATTGGCAGCATAGACTTTATGAGCTACATGGACAAGGGTGTGCAAGAATTACCAAGTCTATCAGATGGCTTGGCTCATAGACAAGAGTCTTACCTATTTTTGATGGCTTGATAGACCCCGAAGAGTTTATTTTGCAATTTTCAGAGCAGGTACCAGATTCACAGAAAATGGAACCTCTAGATTCAGTATTTCGAGCCACAACTGCTAGATGGTGGAATGGTCATAAGAAGTATATTCATAGTTGGGAAGCTTGTCAAAAGCTTCTTCGCCTCAAATTTGTGGATCAACCTCAGGAGGTGCGAAGCAGGTTTAATGGTCAGACTAGCCCTCAAGAACATTTGGAACAGTGTTATGAAGCATGGAAGCATGTCCCTCGTGAAGAATGGCTACATTGGTTCGTGCACACCCTAGAACCTGTCACGAAGAATTGGTATGAAAAGGTGGAGCTTCGCCAGGGTACTGTAAGTTGGGATAGTCTTGTTGATAGTTTTGTGCTGACATTTTCTATTAATGAGGCTTGTCCTGCTTTGGACGCAACTGTTAGGCCGATCCACACTAAGGTGTTTGATGGTAAAGAAATAGCTGAGTACCAACCTGATTGGAAAGAACAAGAAGCTAATGCAGTAGAATGTTATAACCTCGCAATTGACGAGGATGATGACCCACGCAACATAAACATTCCTGAGTCAGAAGGACACTACGAAGTACATGGACCAGCAGTCGAAGCACCAGAAGTGACTCAGCCCTTGAAGACGAGGCAAGTAAACATTGGGTCAGAAGAAATGCCTAAGTATGCTACTATTGGAGATTATTGGGATGAAGAAACGGTAAGCAAAGTGACCCAACTTTTCCATGAGTATCAGGACCTATTCCCAACGAAGTTCTTATAAATGAAAGGTATCCTTGGTGATATAGGAGTGATAAAAATCCCTTTGAAACCTGATGCGAAGCCTGTGAAGCAGAGCCCTTAAAGGCTGAACCCTAAGTATAAAGAAAAAGTCAGGGTGGAGCTAGATAAGATGCTCGCAGCAGGAATCATTGAGCCTGTCAAAGAGTCAGAATGGGTCAGCCCCATGGCGGTATAAGAAAAGAAGACCAAGGGAGAAATATGAATCTGTGTTGATCTCAGGAAGCTGAATGATGCCTGCTTACATGATCCGTTTCCTACTCCCTTTATAGATGAAGTTTTAGACAATGTCGGAGGTCAAGAAGTGTATTCTTTCACTGATGGATTTTCAGGTTACTATCAGATCAGAATTGCCCCAGAGGATCAACATAAAACAACCTTCGCTACAGAAATGGGATCGTTTCAGTATACAGTTATGCCTTTTGGATTGAAAAATGCACTTGCTATGTTTTCCAGAGTAGTCATATCTGCATTTGAGGAATTCATTCATAAGTTCTTAGAAGTTTACTTTGATGATTGGACTATCTTTGGCTTATTGAAAGATCATATAGTTAGCTTAAGGCTTATGTTGGATAAGTGTAGACAGCATCATATTTCATTGAAACTAAAGAAGTGTATCTTTTGTGCACCTTTTGGAATTCTTCTAGGTCACATTGTGTGGAAGCAAAGATTGATGGTGGATCCTGCGAAGATAGCCATCATTGTGAACCTGCCACCTCCGAAGTTTGTTAAGCAACTTCGCACTACACTTGGTCATACTGGATATTACAGGAAATTCATCAAAGGATATGCTCAGATTACAGCCGCTATGGAAAAGCAATTGAAGAAAGATATTAAGTTTGAATGGACACCTGAGTGTCATGAAAGCTTGGATATTTTGAAAGAAAAGATGGTAGCTTCCCCTATCCTAGTATTCCCTGACTGGAATAAGGAGTTTCATGTTCATGTCGATGCATCTTGCATTGCTTTAGGTGTAGTATTGGCTCAGTCAGGTGAAGGTAATATTGACCACCCTATTTCTTTTGCAAGTAGAAAATTGTCCATAGCAGAGAAAAATTATACTATGACAGAACGAGAAGGTCTAGCTATGGGTTATGCCTTGCAGAAGTTTCGAAACTATCTATTAGGATCGCATTTTAAGATGTTCACTGACCATTCTGCTTTGAAGTATTTGGTTAACAAGCCTATGTTAGGTGGAAGGATATGTAGATGGCTGATTCTGTTTTAGGAGTATGACTTTGAGATCATAGTTAATCCTGGAAGACTTAACCTAGGGCCTGACCACTTGTCGAGGCCTGAGTCAGGAGAAGAACCCACTAGCTTGGACGAAGGTCTTCCTAATGCCCATAGTTTTTCCATCCAGATGGTTGATGACTATTTTCAGGATATTGTTTAGTACTTATCTACAGGTTTTCCACCCCCTGAGATGACGACACAGCAGAAGAAGCAGCTGGTGGTCAGAGCAGCTGAATTTACCTTGATAGCAGGACAGTTATATAAGATGGGACCAGATGAAATATTGCACAGATGTGTCCTAGAACACAAAAAGCCATTGATCTTGGCTGAGGCACATTCGAGAGAAGAAAGAGGTCATTATGTAGGAAAGGCTACAGCTCAAAATATTCTGACAGCAGGATTGTGGTGGCCTACAATTCATAAGGATGCAAAAGAGTATTGCCACAGCTGCGATATTTGTCAAAGGAAAGGCAAACCATCCAGGAGGGATGAGATGCCTTTGGTTCCACAGGTAACTTTACAAGCATTTGACAAATGGGCTATTGATTTTGTAGGACCAATCAGTCCCCCTGCAAAGAAATCTGGAGCAAGATACATTATTACAGCAACTGATTACCTTACTCGTTGGGCTGAAGATTCGAGAGAAGCAAGAGGTCATTATGTAGGAAAGGCTACAACTCAAAATATTCTGACAGCAGGATTGTGGTGGCCTACAATTCATAAGGATGCAAAAGAGTATTGCCACAGCTGTGATATTTGTCAAAGGAAAGGCAAACCATCCAGGAGGGATGAGATGCCTTTGGTTCCACAGGTAACTTTACAAGCATTTGACAAATGGGCTATTGATTTTGTAGGACCAATCAGTCCCCCTGCAAAGAAATCTGGAGCAAGATACATTATTACAACAACTGATTACCTTACTCGTTTGGCCGAAGCTCAGCCAGTCAAGAACTGTAGCACTGCTACAGCTGTGAAGTTCATCTTTGATAATATCTTGTCAGGATTTGGGTGTCCTAGAGTTCTTATGAGTGATCAAGGATCACATTTCCTAAATAAGACTATTGAAGCATTAACCGAAGAATTTCAAGTATATCATCAGAAGAGTACTGCTTACCATCCTCAAGCAAATGGAACTGTCGAAGCCTTTAACAAGATCCTTGAGCACTCTCTGACGAAGGTTTGTAATGTTAACAGAAATGATTGGGATCTTAGAATTCCAGTAGTACTATGGGCTTATAGAACCACTTGCAAGAAGTTGACAGGCCATACACCTTTTAGGCTGGTCTATGGACAAGAAGTAGTTATGCCCATGGAGTACATTGTTCCTAGCCTCAGAATATCTGCCTTCACAGAGATGGATGACCCAGCCATGTTGAAAGAAAGGCTGGGAAAGATGCTAGAACTAGAGGAAGACAGATTCATTGCAAGTTTCCAGCAACAAGTAAAAAAAGCTAGAGAAAAAGCGTGGCATGATAGACACATTAAGAAGAAGCAATTCCAGATTGGTGATCTTGTGCTCTTGTACGACAGTAAATTCATGAAGTTCCCAGGTAAATTCAAAAAACATTGGAAAGGACCATACATAGTTCAGGAAGTTACCGACGGTAGTGCAGTCCAGTTAGCTAAATTGAATGGAAAATTTTTACCATCCATGGTGAATGGAAGTAGATTAAAGAAGTATAGGGACAAGCATGGACCCCCTAATAAGAAGTAACAGCAAGAAGGAGAGTTTAAGTACCAAGAACAGTTGAAATTGGGTACTAGACTATAATGAAGCTGTTCTCAACGCTATGAAGTATTTCAAAGTTCGAAGGTCGAAGTTCGATTGGCGCTTGGGTCAGGATGGGTCGAAGGTCAATATTGTGTCGAAGGTACTCATTGTGAAGCAGCTGAAGTTAGTGGTTGTGTCGAAGAAGAAAGGTCTGTCGCAGCCTAAAATGTGACTGATGGGAAAAACTAGATTTGGTGGCGACGGCATGTGAGCTGCCTTAATTGCTTGTAATGATGAGATTTTGGGGAAAATCCAGCACCATGTGAATAGGATTTACCGCCGCTCCATCAGATTTGGTGACCTTAATGCACCATGATGGCAAATTTTGTCGTGGGATTCTATAAGAAGCCACATAGGCCTGTGACTCCTGCATTACGCATTTTCTTGCATTTACAGTTAAGACCATGTCGAATGATTGCGAATTCTAGGAATTGTTACGAGAGTTCAGGGAGAGAGGTATGCAGAACCTTATCAGCAATCCACCTGCATCTAAACTCCCCCATTGCTGCATCCACCTATGCAAACATGTTCAACCAGGACAAAATTTAAGGCAGAAGTTCGCTCTAAATGGAACGAAGAAAGGCACAAATCCTCAGGAAAAACCCCGGAGGTTCCCGAGATGTATCCTTCTGGCTCAACAGAACGGAGGCATGCTGTTTGTCTTATGCAAAACTACATTGGCATGCAATCATAGGGGTACTGTCTGTTGAGGACCCAAAGTTGTGGATGGTCAAATGTTTGATCGGACATGAACGGGAGGCAGTTTGAGGGATGGAGTCCCTGATAGATCTAGAAGGCCCAATGATTCCCATGACCATTATAAATATTGCGAAGGAAGTCAGCAGCATAGGAAACATAGGTAGTCTGCAAAGAATGAAAGGATGAAGGATCAAGCAAGCTGCGGACGTGGCAAAAGTAGCAGAAGGGATGATGATGATGACAGGTATATAAGGGAGCAGGAAGGCAAGAAAATTAAAGATGATGGTTACAAAGATGCAGACGGATACAGAACTCGGCAGAGTGCAAAATGAGCTAGTAGAGAAGGAGCAAGTAGCCAACAACATTTTACTATCTTCGCCAACAAGATTCTCTCACTAGACAAGTAGCAGAGTGTCCCGGAACGGGACACTGGTGAGTCTTAGGGGCCTATTGGGGCGCGCACCTTAATGGTCACTAATTTTGGTAACTCCATGGTTTTTGTGGAAGCTTGTAAGCAGAGTTGCGACTCAAAATAGTCTTAGGGGTGTCGGGGTTGAGTCAAAGCCCTCTTTTTTGTAATTGTCCATAAAATTCGGGTGTAAGCCCATGATTTTGTAATAGTGCACTTGTATAAATAGGCACTCATGTGAATATGTCAAGATGATCTAATGAAATGAGGATCATCTGATGCAAAGAAGATAGATCTATTTTTTGGGTTTTAAGGTCAAGTCCTAGCTGTGTGCGTGGACGACCTCTGCAGCTGTGTGCGTAGAGGGTTTTGTAAAGAAAGGAACTGTAGTTAAGTGCGCAACTTAGGTTTTGAAAGAAAGGAACTACAGCTAAGTGCGCAGTTAGACTTGAAGGGCAGATCTGCTGCTGAGTGCGCAGATCAGAACTGTTGTTTTGTAAGAAGTGGAATAAAAGCACAGTTTTGTGGGCGTAGCCCCTACACTGGGGGTGAACCACGTTATATCTTGTGTTGTGGTTCTTTTGTGTTGTTTCTGTTATGGTGTTATTTTATGCATTGATAAGTAGATAATTGATAAAGTAAGATAATTTTTTATATTAACTTCGTTGTGAATTCCCAGTTAAGGGTTAAGCAAGAAACATCTTTTATCTAACTATGAAGCTAATTAAGTGAATATCGAAGCTCTGTTTGGTATAAATATTTGTTGTTAATGCTAAAGGTACAGTAATATCCCTCTTGTGCTTGCAGAAACTTGGTTCTGTGGCACCCCATAGCTGTTTCGGGTGAGACTGCAACCTGTTCGCAGGTTGTTGCCGAAAGGGCCAACACGGTGGGTCTGTTTGTTGGTGCGAAGTTCATGGTATAAAACCCAGGTCTGCCCTATAGCCCAACACTCTGGGGATCCAAGAGCTTTCCAATAGGTCAAGGACATAATGCATTTAGAAGCACCCTCATCAACAACTGCCCTTCCAATGGTCTTTCCACCATGGATGACATCTATTGATAAGGCTACATGGTAAGGTAGGCAAAGTTTAACATCAAAGAAATGAAATTTTGCCATGAGACTCGATGATTCCATGCTGCCTAAAGCTGCTAAAAGGGCATCCCGCTGAGCGGGACAACTTTGTAACACCTCTAGAGCTGACATTGCACACGGGGTTTGGGCTAGATCTTCAACCATGGAGTAGTTTGAAGCAGCCCTAGCGTTAGGGTTATGCAAGGTCTTCTTGAAAACACCTTTCGATATTTTCAGCATAGTTTCAGTAGGATTCTCTATCGTGAGAGGGTTAGAAGTTTCACCTACAGCTTTACCCTTCTCAAAAGTCTCTTTCTCATAATTTTTATTCCTCGTCTGTAAAAAAGTCAAAGATCGAACCATGTTGATATAGTTTGGGTAAGGGACATTTTGAGTGCCCCCTGCTACATTAGAAGCTGAAGCAGAGTTCTGTCCTTGGGGAAAAGGATCCTTCAGGACAGCCGGTTGTTGAGCTTTAAGCAGCTTCTAGGCTTGTACCATAAGGGGACAAAGGTGAGTAAGGTGGTCCTCGTGGCACAACTTACATGGGAACTTAACCTTCTTCTTTTCTTTCTTGCCCCCATCAGCACTATTTGTAGGTTTCTGCTTGTTTTGGTTTCCCTCCCCTTTCTTTCCTCTCTTTTTCTTCCCATCAGGCCGCTGATTGTCCTTCTGAGAGGTCTGTGCAAAAACATTTGCATTCTAGGGGGAGGGGGCAGCCTTTGCTACCTCCATCGTAGACTGCTTGACAGACAACTGATGAAGTTGCTTAGCCAAAGTCTCTACGGTGGGAGAGTTTATGGACCCAACCACACCATCGACATGGGGTCTAGGCTTAGGCTTCTTCGCATCGTGGGTAGGCCTCGGCGCCTCAGGGATAATCTCATACAAGATCCCAGATTGTGAATAAATCAAATCCAATTGCTAGGCCCTGAGAATGGCTTCTTCTTCATTCGTCACTCCTGAGGTGGATACGTCCTTAGATATGTAGGGCAACATGGATTTAAGGGACCACTCTAGTAGGAACTCAGGAGGGATGGTGGCTTTTTTAAGGCTCTTTCGCCTCCTCCACTCTTGGATGTGATCCGAGATGTGGGTAGCCTTGTTCTGCCTAAAGGTAGATAACAAGTCCGTTCTGAAATCATATCAGACTGGAAGCTGAAAGTGGCTAAGAAATGCACTAGCCAAGTCCCAGAAACTACTGAAAGCAGTAGAAGGTAACTCAATATACCATTTTGCAACGGTACTTGTCAAGGTTCTCTGGAACAGCCTCAACCTGACTGAATATTCATTCAGTGAATTCGAAGAACACCATAAATGAAATGTGGTGGCATGAGCCCTAGGATCTTCACCAACTTTGCCCTCGAATTTAGGGATGTCCGATGGCAATTTGGTGGGAACAGGTGTGTTAACACCCAAAAATGGTTAACTACCTCATCTACCCCACTACATGGCTCATTTGTCCATTTGCCTACCATATTTCCCTGAAAATCCCACTAAAAAGCCTCCAAAAGGCCTAAAATGCCTCTAAAAGGCCATAAAACCATCTAAAAAGCCTCCAAAAGGCCCAAAAATGCCTCCAAAAGGCCAAAAAACCCCTTTTTCCTCCAAAAATGTCCAAAATTCCTCTAAAAATAGCAAAATCCCTAAAAGGGAAGAAAAAATATAAAATAATGAGGAAAAGGAGGAAAAAACCCTAAACAAGCTGCCCTAAACCACATGGTTTCCAAAACCATGGGCCAGCACTCCACCACTAAAAAACTATAAATAAGTGGTGGAGACCCCTCATTTCGAAGATACACAGTCAAAAGCATCCTGCCTCTGCCGAAATTATTCTCGAAACCCTAGCTTACCATCAAGCTATTTTCACCATTGAGAACTCTTTTTGGCCCATTTCCACCACCGAAAAAGGAAAGGAAGCAGCTTGGAGCTCGAAGCCACCGACACCGGACCAGCGCAACGGACTCCACCAACCTCCTCATCGGAGGTAATATCAATAAAATCATCATTATACATTCCTTTACTGTTTTTACTTCATTTCATTTACTTTTTACTGCTTTAGCTTAGTCTTTGTTTTAGTTTATTTTTGTTTACATTATTGAACTGCTACTAAGGATTCCAGATTCCTTAGTAGGTGCTCATCAGCACAAGCTAGGGTGAAAACCCTAGCTACAAGGTGGTCACGAGGGGTCATGCCTCACCGGGTCATTCATTAATTTAGACAAATATGGCAAGTTTAACGTTGTCAAGAACGGAAGCTTGGGTTGAACTGGGGCACTAAAAGTGCCAGCTTGGGGATTAGAGGGACCTACCCCTGAATGCCCATAGGTAAAGGCGGGGTTTCTCCCTGCCACCGGTTGCGAAGTGGGTAGATTACTCTGAAACGGGTTCCATCCGTAAGCGACAGGGTTGTGAGTGGGAGGTGCAGTATAAGAAGTTTGCGTCATCCCAATCGAAACTGGGGTCTGAAAGACAGTAGCTGGTATCCCTTCACTAAATAACGAAAAGGGAGAGCTTGTAAACGGGGCCAAAATCGAGGTTTGAAAACTTTTCCCATAAGAGGTATTGTTTCCAAACTACACTCCTACATAAGAAGGTGATGGGCCTACGTATGGAGTGGATGGGGGAATGTGCCCCCCATTCCAAGGAAATCCTTGGACGAAAGCCAAGGAGCCTACCGGACCACTCTAGGTAGTGTATGGGAAGGAAGAAGGAACAGTAGGTATACTGGGAATCCCAGTAACCATATCACCAGAAGTACCTGCTAAGTTCGAGTGAACCGGCGGTTGGACCACCCGGTTCGCTGGAGTCAAAGGCATAGAAGGTATGCTAGATCTAGGGGCACTTACCGGGGGAGGTAGAACCCCTTCAGCCAGAACAGCTGAGGTGAACACAAAAGAACTTTCTCCCGCAAAAGACATAATCCTACCCACAGGGACACCTAACATAGGTGAAAAAAAAGGTCTAACCTGAACGATCACAGGATCGTTTAAATCAGTCAAGGGTGTGTTAAAATTCCTTGCAAACTCGTCAGTCTGCAAGTCTTCTATCTCAACTGTATCAATATTAAGGCGGTTAGCTATAAGTGATGATTCACCTAGAACTTCAGTTACTCCTACCAGTTCAAATGAACCGTCCGTGTCCAATCTCCGCCTTTGGGGTGGAGGTGGAGGTTCCAATGTGACGAGAGGAGGAAGGTTTTGCAACCTTCTTGACCTTCTTATAGGTTGGTCGTCCATGATTGAAAATTTAACAAATAAAACCCTAAGGCCAACTAAACACAGGAAAAACCACAGAGCACACACTATAAAAATTCCTAAAACCTCAAACAATCAATCAAGGGTGAAAGATATGCTTTCCCGAAGAAAGCTGAAGAACGATTACTTGGCGTCCTTGAAGTGGTTCTTAGGCACAAGCAGAGGAATCACCCACCGACCTCCCACACTTACAACAAGGGTTACCTTCCAAGCCCGTCCAAGGTGAACCAGAAATAGCCTTTCGGTTTACCTAGGTATGAACCCTAAATGTCAAGAGACTAAAGGCTACCTTAGCTATACCAACAGTTTGGGGGGACAGTCGCAAGCCTGACTCGTACGCATGGGCAGGGTAGCTGAGCCTGAAACTCTATCTAGGACAGAATCCCCAAATGCGTAAAAGTCCTGATTTACGTTTTGACAAGGAATCAGAGGGTTATCTCCTCAGTCCAATGCCTCCGCGTGGCCTCGTGCTTGACTCCCTTTTGAGGGGATCTTCCTAGATACAATTGATAAAGTCAAGGATTTACCTAACGAAAGGTCCACTACGTCTGAATTTTAAAACTTATGGGAAGTTTACACTTCCTATCCCACAAGTCTAGCATAAGCTAGTAGGTGAAAGGCCCCTAAAAATAAAAATTACTAGTAAATTTTAATTATTGCGTTTATTTTAAAGGTCTATTTCTTACTCAGAAGGAAATGGAGTGATGAACTATGGTGTTTTTGACTCGATAAGAAATAAAAAAAGTAAAGGTGTATTTTTTTTCAAAGCAAATTGCCACTATTAAAGAAAACTTCTTTTTATTTTTGTAAATATATATTGATGAACAAATGCAAACGATAAAGAGAAACTAAGACTATGTTTTTGTAGTTTTTGAGATTATATTTTAAAACTGAAATGAAAACTACTTATGCAAAAGCAAATGCAAAAGCTTGTAAATGTTTTTCTTTTCACTTTTTAAAATGCTCAACTACTACTATGCACCTAAAATGCACTAAACTTGAGTATACTTGGATCAAATCAACTATATAAAATAAGCAAACTGAAGTAAACAGGTCAATAAAACCAAGAATCAACCAAAAGGGAAGACCGGGACCCTAGCTTGGGTGTGTACAATGACAAGAAATCACTGCAAACTCATGAAGGTAAGTGACAAACCAACCACTATTAAAAGATAGACTGGAAAAATCTTGCCCAAAACCCTGATAACTGATTCGGACAAAACACTTCAACCTATAACCCAAAATAGGTCAACCTACTTCAAAATGCAAACAGAAGACAATCCAAACAAAAGAAACCTAAGGGCTTTACAAGAAAGCACAAAGTGTGGTCAAGAAGGTCTTCAGACTGACTGCATAGTGTTTATAAATAAAGCCAACTAATAAATAGGAATCACTAAAGGACAGGGACAAGCAAACCCTAGCCCAAAAATCCCTATTTCCAGGCTTGTACACGACTGTGTATAAGGGCAACTCACATACTGTACGTAACTGTCCAAGAGAGCAACCCACGTATGCAGGCCTCTGTACGCGACTGTGTTTGAGATCAACCCACATATAGGTACAAAATTTTTCTCAAAAAAAAGAAAAATCCACAAGGCCTTCAAACACTATGGTAAGCATGAACCAGGATAAAATACCACACACAAACTTCAAGGAAAAGACTAGTCAAGGGTGACAGAAATAACCTACAGCAGTCTGGGCTCCCCAGTGGAGTCGCCAGTTCTGTTGTACAGGAATAAACACCTTATAACCGAAGGTCTAGGGTTACCAACATACTCATAAAAATTGCAGGAAATCAACTTTAGAGTACAGAAAGGAAACAAGAAGATAGAGTAGACTCACCCGATTCATGACGATTGATCCTAGCTTTGTCCTCTTCCACTCTGCTTCTCCTCCAAAGCCTTCAAGGATGTTTCTCCTTCACCTGTAAAGAGCAAATCCTCCAAGTGCAAGCTTATACATGTATATAGAACATGTTAGATAAATAACATATAGAGTGCTTAATCATAAATACTCATCAAACCATGATACATGAAAGACATTCAAAACACATTTGGAAGAAGGATTCTCTTTATTAACAATAGTGAATGAGTTAAGATTACAACCCAAAGCTTGAGACAAGGACTCCTCTGCAACCAAAGGATATTGAGTTCCACTGCTCCAAAGACTTCCGAATAGACACCACCAGCACAACTTTGCTCTCCAAGTATCATTCCTTAATACCCTCCCCAAGGCCTTTATTTATACTTAGTGAAATAAGGTAGTTTCAAGGGTTGAGGAGGTTGAGACAGTTAAGATGGTTATAGTTAAGGGCTTAACAAATCTCAAATAATCGCGATTTATTATTTTTAATGTCAAAGGAAGGCGTACATGGGTATTGATACTGGAAACCCGCGTATGACACGCGAATTGCTCTAAGAGAATCCCATGTATAGATCTATACAAGGGTTGCAATTACAAATACTCACGTACAGTACATGACATGCTGTAGGAAAAGTCGCGTATGTACACGGGTTGCATATAGGCAAAGGCACGTACAGCAATTGACATATTCAAAGGTAAAAATGGCAAGCTAGATGGATAAGGAATGTATTTCATAACATGCCCATCTATAGTGTTTTAGGAAACCTTCAATCCATAAATGTACTTTTGTGTGCCAACATAGGAAATGTTGACACTCAGACGAAGAAGTGCCATTTGGGTAGATAACAAATACCTTCCTAGTTAAGAGGGAGTGTTGATGTATTTGTAACTTTAGAATATATTCACTTGTATATATTATGTCTTGTACCCCGATGTTTATTTCAGGAAGTGTCTATAATGTATATGAGTCATGTCATGCCCCGATGTTCCTATCGGCAGGTTCTATAATGTAAATAAGGCATGTCAAGTCGTTGTGGGTAACCCTCCTATTATTCAAGGGTTAAAGTCCCTGCAGTTCCGGGGCACTAGGGTTATTAGACTCTCCTAGAGAAGTCGGCCCTAGTGAGTCATTGTCAAGTCAGGAATTAGTATAAATAGAGAGTGAGCCTCTCTATTTATCACACACTCACTCACACTCAATTGTAGTGCATAGCTGAGAAAGAAGAAGTTGTTGGGGCTAGAAAGAAAGAGGCTACTGTTGTCGGGATATAATATTACTATTTTTGGGGCTTTGCTATTTGGTACTGATTCTATCTTTGAGGAAGTTGTAGGGTTTTCTCCTTTATGGTTTCACCGAGGAAAATCTTTGTGTTCATTGTCTTATGTGTTTGATTGTTGTGCTTGTTATTCTCTCAGTTAAGATCCTAAGTTAATGCTAGCTTAAATGATAAAAATCTAACAAATTGTTTGGACAAGGTAATTATGTCTTTTCATAATTAATTACATACAATATTATTTCATATTAAGGAGGCCATATGAGGCAAGGAGCATGGGGTTGCAACATCCTTCCTGTCGGTGCTGGAAAATACAATCAAGGTGTGGAAACATCCTTTCTATGGGTACATATAAATCTCAGGGGGTAGTAGCATCCTTCCAATCGGTGCTAGATAATGAATGGACGTTGTAACTTCCACAATAGGAGAGCACAATTTTGCATAGGTCGAAGCTTAAAGTCGTAAGTCGTAGTTTGCATAGTAAGAATGATATCTTTTTAGGTTGGTGCCTAAATTTTGTGAGTTGGTTCTTACATAGATTGAAGTTGCTACAGGTTGTTGCCAATAATGCACATATTGTACTTGGGATCAGGTCAATTCCTGAAATGAGTGGGTTCTCATGTTTGGATACTATAATCTCCCACTAATATATATATAATACACACACACACACACACACACACATTTTTTCTCAAGTGTTTGTGCGTTGTTTTGATTATTATTGTGAATGTTGGAAATTTTAAATATGTGAAAATATGCATAAGTTTAAACTGTACATATATGCGCAATTACTTATTCAACCGCAACCCCCCTATTAGTAATAACTTAATACCAACAACACTAATCTTCCTAGAATTCTCATCCATTTTCCACAAGATAACATATTGAAATAGGGCAACATCATCTTCCAATTGGTAATGGTTTTTCAACAACTCTTTATTTAATCCTTCATTTTATGTCTGCAATTCAGACACAACAGTATTCAAGTCTTATACCTCCTCATGAAGTCAATTATGATATTCTTGCAAGTCCAATGACTTCTTCTCCCAAATCTCCTGCAATGTTTGAAACAATAAGGCTTCATTTTTCATCAAGGATACGCATGCTTAATAGTATATCAATGCATAGTCAATTTAAGCAATTCGATAATATGTTGTCTTAGTCCAAGTTCCAGTTCTAATACCATCAAAACAATAATTCCTAAGGAAATAGGTTCTTGGCCTTTTCAAAAATAATCAATAGCACCAATAAGGCTTCCTTCAAGGCTTATATAATAGAGCAACACATGCACAAAAATAAGCATGATACTTTCACCCACATATACATAAGAATATAGAGAAAATACTAGGTAATCAACCACCTTTTATCATTAGTTGACTATACCAATAGCCAATTGCATGTTTTCCAGTAATGTTATAAACCTTATCAACAGACTTGAAACAATAATTGCATTACATGGTCCTAAAAATTTACTAGGGGAACAATATTCTAAAGAATAAGGTACAAGTTAACCATGCCATCCTATTGGTCTAGACTTCTTCCATTGTTTCAAATTGCCTCAATAATTAACTCAACAACAAAATAAGATAAACCATACCCCATCTTTAATCAACGATATTACTCAAGTCAACGGTGTTGCATGTACACCAATTAATGAACTTCATGTCTGAATGTTATCGATGCAACAAATATATATGAGATTCAATCATGTGTCGATGCACAGAGTATCCAATTGAGTAGAGGTAGTAAATCACATACATGATATATCTCTAGTCAATTCACTATACAAGTTAACTATTCTATCGAGGGTTATTATTTGTTTATCTCCAGATCTCACGGGTTCCCAACAAAGAAGGTCACATGAAATGGACCAAATAATAGATATTAGACTAGTCTCAAAACACAATTCAACCACTCTAGGTAGAAGTTTCTAAGAAGTTCAATTCACATCAGGTAATGTTTTTAGTTGATTAACCTTTAGTAGACCCAAAAGATCAAAGCACATCCCATCGACTATCTCCCAATCTGTAGACAAATGGATATTTTGAGAGAATTTAACCATTTAGATAATCCAATATGCATGGAATCAATAAGTCAATGGATCAATGACTCATCATTCTCTTGAACCCAATAAAATTTCATAGAATCCCAATATACCACAATCTCTTAATGGAACTCAGTTACTATGGAAAACCCTAATCATGAACCTTAAAGCTATGATAACATGTTGGGATTACAAAAGAACTTCATAAGAGAGAAAATAGATTCCAAGAGATTGGTGGTGGTTTCTAAAGACACTTCTACATCAATTAAGCACAATGATAAATATCCATAAGAGCACAAATATTCCATGATAGAACCATCCATAAGGATCATCTATAAATAGGTTTGTGTTGGTGCCCAAACTAATAAAAATGGGACCACATAGGTCATAAATATCTATAAAATGTGGATCTCAAATCCAAAGTGCACACACTTTAGTTGGTAGTTATCTCCCTTCAATATTTGACTCCCTTATTTCAACTAGGCGAGGTTTCCAACGAACCTACAGTTACAACATTCTATTAAGGAGAAAAACTACTAGATAGTTAGGGATGACTATAATATAGTAGTGGAAATACAATAAACCAAATTCCCTTAGGATTATTGAATTATATTCATTCAAATAACTTGAGGAACAAGGAAAAACATAGTCAATCAAGAAAGGGGGAAGATGAGGCACCTAGATCCTTTCAATTATCCTATAGCTTCCTCCCACATACGAATCTCAATGCGATCCACTTGATGAATATTCTATAACATGCAAAGAAGAAAGACAAAAAATAGAGAATGACATACAAACTTTGAGATATAAGACTAATTCTTATAGCATAACCATGATATGAGTGCCAAATAACCTGATCTCTTCCATTAATGTCATGTTTATGGGAGAGGGGAGGAGAAATCTCTATTGATTAATTCATAATAACAAGTAAAAATTACCTAATCTTGTTTCCCACACCTTTTGAAACCTTTTTCTTGGTCCATATGAACCCAATAAACTAATTCCATGACATTTCTATGCCTTCAATCTTGTTCTCGAGCATAAATGGAATCCAATCACAAATGGATACCTCATTGATCAAGGGTATGATTAAATCTCCAAAACACTACAACAAAATCCTGTGCTTAGCGTCTCTTTTAGCTTCCTTTTTAGCGTCCACCATCACTTTTAGTGTATCTTTCATCATTTTTTGGACAAAGTAGACGCTTTTCCACGGGATGGTGCTTTTGATGGCGTTATTTGCATCCCTTTTTAAAAGTTGGCGCTATTTTGGACACTACTTAGCATCCCAATTAGAATCCCAATTAGCATCCCAATTAGCGTCCCGGTTAGTGTCCCAATTAGCATCCCAATTAGAGTCCCAAATAGCGTCCCAATTAACATTCCAATTAGCATCCCTTTTTAAAAGTTGGTGCTATTTTGGATGATAATTAGCATCCCAATTAACATCCCAATTAGTGTCCCAATTAGCATCACAATTATCATCCCAATTAGCATCCTAATTAATGTCCCAATTATTATCCAAAAAAGATATCTTGTATACTAAATGTTCCTTATTTAGGGATCTTGTGGAGGAATTTGGCACCACGTATGACCCATAAGTCCCACAAACAAATTTTATGTTTTAAGATCCCAATTTTTGGCCCTATAACAACGAATGGATCTCAAGAATCATTTACATCCCATGAGTCCATTAGGTCATTGGTATCACCTCATAATCTAAGTTTTGGCCATAAACCTTGGCAAATACTATGAAAACATTCCATAGTGTACTTAACAATATTAAAATGGGAATAATATCCTACGTGCAAGACAAACATCCCATAGATCCTAGCTTGATGAAATAAATATAGACCATAATAACTACAGGAAAATGTTATGGACTAAAACCCCGATCTTTTTACCTTGGACTAATCTATAAGAACATTATTATGTACCAAACTTGAAATTCCCAACATATCCCATTTACGTGACAAAGATATCATTTTTAGGGCCAATGCAAATGTTAGGGCATAAGACCATCCATTTTTAGCATAAAAATTTCCCTATTTATGGTTAATTCATTGAGACCCATCAATGCATCATTTACGCATGTGGATGCGATGGATCATTTATGTGTGTCGGTTAAGTATGCAATTTATGTATGTGGGTTACGTAAGTCACATGGGTTCAAAAATGCATCACAACAAAACATTGGAGTTAAGTGTGCACAAGCCACTATGGCATTAGTAAGGGTGTGTATTCATCATTCAACACCTTATCCCATTAGATCTCTACAGTTGATGCACTCGGGCTAGGGAAACAATTACCTCTAGATCACAAGCTCATAGGAGGCAAGGATCACCTTTTTCTTGGAAAATACATAGGCGACAATGATACATTACCTTGTGGAAGTCACTATGTAGCCTATGGTAGGTTCCTGGGCATTGTACTACATCATTTAAAAGGAGGACGGTTTCTCATTGTAGTCTAACCCCAATTCTATCCACCCACTTTACATAGTGAATAAGTATTGGTTCCCAGAATATTGCAAGGATGGATGGAAAAAGGTTTGAGTTGGAAATCACTCACCTTTAATTTACCTCACAAGGTAGTAGGTGGCAAGGAACTATTGTATTTTATGCTCAAAGTGTGTCATGAGGTTATAACACTAATTTTGTTTCTGACCTACCTATTTGAATTACTTCTTTTCTATGCAATGGAGCTTGCTTGACTCCCTCGCATCTCAACTCAACTAGGATGGGGAACAAGAATTCTATTTCCATTCAAAATAAAAAGATGTCTCTTGTGAGGAAAATCATGGGCTATGTTCTTAGTGTAAAAATCTATGTATATTTTATCTCCTTGGCCCTATATAGTAAGATAAGCTAGCAACTCAACTCAACTAGGAGATAGGATAGGAATATTGTTCCCATTCAAATCAAAAGATGTCTTGTGCAAAGAAATGCATGCGCCATGTTCTTTGTGTGAAATGTTATGTACATTTTAGCTCCTTGGACGTGTTTTCATCAACAATATTCAGCGTGTTAGCATATGTACCTGCAACATAGATAATCGACAATATATAAGAATATCAGCTTTAATCACTTGAGTACATAATTTTTGTGTGTGTTTTCCTAGCTCCATAGTTATAAGGCTTACCAATAGAAATGCGTAAGATTCAAATGTCATTTCTTGATGACGTAGGATCCCTATTCAAGCTTCCAATCAAGATGACATTTCCAGCATTATACCCTAGTTTTAACTCTGAAGATGTATTCAATGATGATCCACTACGAATGCATGACAGTTCTATGGATAATAGGAATATCTTCTCCAGCTTTCTCTCTGCATACTACATTGTATGCAATAACTCTTACTAAAGCATTTACAAGTATTCTATGTAGTACATGTCATGGGAATATGCCGACAAGGTAAATCTTGTAAATGAATGAACCTCAATCTACTTGTCAACCCTGGAAGCAAAAACACGATTGCAGTATCATTGTTGCCAAACACAACAAGTAAGGATACTACCAAATGAAAGCTAACCCGATTTCGTAGCTTCAACGTGCATCCATTAAAATGGTTCAAACAACACCTCTGACACAATGTCATGTTTTCTATATTCTACAAAATATAATATCCAAACACATGGCATACATACACTTCACCCTGCACTTGACATAATGGTATACAACAGTATTATCAATATGTGGATTACATCAAAATTTCTCAACACATGGGGATGGATTTGTCTTCCTAACTGTGAGAATTTTTGCATGCATTTAGAACACTGATAATGATAGGTTCCTCTAGCTTCATGTCTGACTCATGCATTTGGTACAAGAGTTTCAATGCCTCTTTACTATACTCGTGTCGTAAATGTCCTAAAATTATCACATTCTAGGGCACTGTGTTTCGGTTGGCTATCAAACACATATAATGCTTGAACCAAACTCCCACACTTAGCATATAGGTCAACAAGGGGACTTCCTACAAAGATGTTTGATTCAAATTGAGATTTTTTAATGGAACCATGGATCTTCTTTCCTTGCTCCAGAGCTTTGAGGCCAGCACATGCTCTAAGCACACTTGTATAGGTAAATTGATTTGGTTTCACTCCCTCACATCTCATTTGCTCTAAAAGTACTAGGGCCTCCTAATTAAAACCGTGTTGAAAACATCCCGTAGTCATCGCAGTCCATGAAACAACATCCTGTATGGGAATCCCCCCAAAAAGATGCCCTGCATATGCCAGATCCCCACACTTTCCATATAAGCCAACAATATTACTCCACAAATGTATATTTGGCTCATTCATTTTTTATAATCCTGGCATGAACCTCAGTTTTCCATGTTTCATGGATTCAAGTAGAACACATTCCCTAAGAACACTAACAAGGGTAAATTTGTTAGCTTTTATGCATGCTCTTTGCATTTGCTGAAATAGTGCTATAGCCTCCACACCATACCCATTATGTGCATACCCTGCAATCATTGCAGTCCACAGAACATTATTCTGTTTATGCATTCCATAAAACACTTGCTACACATTCAATACACAACCACACTTGACATACATATCAATAAGGGCACTACCCACATAAGCATCTGTCCTGACTTTGGTTCGAATGATGGCAGCATGAACCTGCTTCCCTCGTCTTAGGGCACTCACCTTAGCACATGCTTTCAGCACACTCGCAATAGTGAAATGATTGGGTTCCACTCCTTGGCATTGCATTTGAAAAAAAAGTATTGCGACGTCCTCTCCATGACCCTGCTTGGTACACCCTGCAATTATTGCAGTCCACGAAACAACATGTCGTTTGACCATTCTGTCAAACACTTGGAATGCATCCACAATTCTTCCACATTTCCCATACAGATCAATGAGGACACTCTCCAAATACAAATTTGGTACACAACCTCTTTTAATAATCAACCCATGAGTTTGTCTTCCAAACTCCAGAGCTTCTACCTCAACCATAGCTTTGACTGCGCTGACGAATGTAAACACGTTAATCTTCACACCTTCACAATGCATTTGATAAAAGAGCCTCAAAGCCTCCTCTGCAAGCCCATTCTGTGCATAGCCCGCAATAATTGTTGTCCATGACAATGTACTTCTTTGGGACATTTTGTCAAACACTTGGCTAGCAGCCAATAATCTCCCACACTTTATATACATAGTGAGAATAATGTTACTCCAAAATATGACATGTTTGAAACCCGTTTTGATTAGATGGGAATGGATGCGTTGTCCTTCTGGCCATGCTTTCACATCAATACAAGTCTGTAAGGGAGAAACATACATAGTCATGTCCACCCACATGTTTGGCTACTTTGCGAAATGTAAAATCTCTAGCGCCTCCTTCAATAAACCCACCTTGATTATTGTGTCACATCCTTTTTATTTAGTTTTTTTTTGAATCCTCCATTAAAAACATTATTGGTAAGATACAAGTTATTGTTCAAGGTTCGGTTCTTATTCTCCATTATGAGCGGAGCATAATGACTATAGAGTATAGTCCTATGCCCAGTCATGATTGTATTTTGTTAAGTATATCCAATTATATTCCTTCTCTCAGTGTTTCAAGTCATGCCTGGCTTTCCAACGAAAAAGATAAAAAAGACATGCTCATCCTATACTCTATGGCCCCATGAATATGCTTATATCCAATGCTGTTGGGGATCATGTACATCTCCCAGTGAAACCACTGCAATATCACCTTGGGAAGCGAATAAACATTATGAATTGGCATCACAATATATCCTAACCATTTTTCCTTGTGGATATTCATTAGCTTGATGGAAGAAGGAACTTTGCTCGTCCCATGGTGAATAGGATCCATGTGAAGCACCAACTATTGGTTATTGCTCCACTTATACATGGATATAGGATGATCTGCTTGTCTACTATATCCTTGGCATCCACACTAAGATAATTGTTGTTGATAGGTCTCATATAGTGGTACACTTACAGTTTCTAGGGAATAGTGATTTGTGCAATCCCATTAAGCCAATTTCTTGAGCTTTTTTCAAAATTCCTAGAAGATGTTTATGGATTTCATAACCTACTTGATCATATATTGTGAACTTATATAATCTATCATCATTTTTCGACCATTAGATACTCAAAGTTGTGTATTGATCATTTTTACCATTATAAAAGACTCGGTAAGTTAGGTTCCCAAATTCTTAAAGGGTGCTAGCTCAATGGAAGAGTGCCTGCCTTACAAGTAGGAGGTTAGTGGTTCGATTCCTCCATGCCCTAATGATATTATAATATCGGTTACAAACAAATAAATTATTAAGCAAAAAATAAGAGATAAGTGACCAAACAATGGGAGATAAGTGAATAAACAAAATGACCAAAATTTGTATGTAAAACTACTAAAAACGACTAAATTAGTGACCAAAAAATGAGAGATGTGAAACTAGGCATTAAAAAGGATGCAACATGTGGCACTAATGATGAAGCCAAACATGGCATTGATATGGTAGCAAAATAAGACACGAAACTAGGTATTAAAAAGGATGCAACATGTGGCGCTAATGATGAAGCCAAACATGGCGTTGATATGGTAGCAAAATAAGACGTTACTTTAGATGCAAAACATGGTGCTACATAGGAAGCAAAATATGGTGCAACAATAGAAGAAATATTTGGCATCATTTTGGTAGCAAAACATGATGCAAAAATTGGTGCAAATTTGGAAGCAAAAATTGACACATATTTGGAAGTAAAACATGGTGCAAAATGGGATGCTAAAGTGGTAGAAAAAATGGATGCAATATTGGATGTTGATTTGGATGCTAACATGGTGCTATTAAGGATGCAAATATGGCGCTAATGGGGATGTCATTTAAGAAGCAAAAGAGGACACTCGCTAGGAAGCAAAATATGACGTTATTTAGGAAGCAAACCTCGACGTTGTTTAGGAAGCAAAGTTGGAAGCTATTTTGGAAGCAAAAAAATAGACGCTATTTTGGACATCATAAATGATGCTATTTAGGAGGCAAAACAAGATCTTTTTTGAGACAGTTTAAGTTTTTTCCATGATGCGTCCCATTTAGCATCTAGTTTGACCACTCAATGTAAAAAAAAATTACACTAAAAAGGGACGCTAAATGGGACGCTAATTCCAGGATTTGTTGTAGTGAAACAAGGGTTTCTAAGTTGGGGAATGAAATAAAAACTTAGATAATTAGGACCAATTATTTTAGCATAACCAGGATATAGGTGTTATATGACCTTATGTATTCCATTAATTTCTTATTTATACATTATTGGACATGGTTAATATAGTTGGAGGGTGGTTTTAAGGAGTTATAATCGAGAAATTATTGTTCCAACCACTCAATTTACTGAATTTCCATAATTTTATATATTTTTGTGCATATATCAAGGAACACACTCCTTTCCTAAATAAAAAGAAACGTTCACATGTGGCTTGCATCAAAGGAAGGTATGTGTTCCCTCAAAACCATGTATTTTTAGTGAAATTTGGGTAGGATTGAGTTGGTACTTTGTCCTAAGGCGGGATCGTCAATTGTGAAGGACTCTGATGTATTATTTAGGGCTCTTAGAAGCTAATAAGGAATCTTCATATGACATTACAGAAATTTGGAGGTCATTATGGATGATCATATGCCATTAGGGTCACCCATATTCCATTATGGTAATTAGGGTGCCATTAGGGTCACTGAAGACCCAATTAGTGTTATAAAAACTATCCCCATTTATAATATTAATATTAACAACAACTATTGTGTATCAATGCCACTTTATTTGAAGGTATTTTTTTATCTCCTTTTATATTTGATATAATAATCTAGAACTATTTTCATGAGATAATACTAAAAGATTTAATCAAACATAAAAATTTAATTTTTTAATCAAAATTGATTCATAATTGTTTTCATGATTTGATATACAAGATGTCATCACTATATAAAATTGGAGGACTAATTAATTTTTTAGTTAACTATTATAATTATATTTTTTATCAATATTAATAATAAGTTTACTCAAAATATTTAGTAATAAATTACGAAATATCATTTAATTTAAAATATATATATTCAAATCATGCAACAATTGATTGAATTATTTAATCAAGTCTGTAAACATGTTTAATTAGCAGGTTGTATCTTCCTTTTAGACAAACATTCCACCTTGGAAAAGAGTTCAGAATTATATGGAAACTCGGAATTAAATGGGTGATACATCTCAAACTTTAATTTAAAATATGGAAATCATTAATAGTCTTAATCATTAACATGAACATACTACATTTTATAAATCACACAACATGAATATCAACATGGTATGAAAACATATAATATACATGAGTGGTAATATCAAAATCAACATACATGGCAAATATATATCGCAACAATCGATGTACATTCCAACCATTGCAACTTAATCACTACTATGTCCAAGGATGTATTAGTGGATGGTTCAATTGATTGAAATAGTTGGATAAGTTGATGGTTTCAATTGAATTGGAAGAGAATGCAGTTAGTTGCACAATCCTAGCTTCTCTTTCAATTCAATTGAAACCATCAACTTATCCAACTAGCTTCCCTACACAAGTACTCTTGCTATCCACTCTTTGGAAACATCTATGGCACATGCACATATGCACATATGTCATTATCCAAAGACAACAGTGGTCAAATGTTGGTCAAGTCAGAGAAAACATCTCAAAAATAAATTAAATAACTTTAATCAAAGGGGAAGAAATGCCTACTCTCCAACATGTTGTGACAATATTCCAAACTAATACAAAACTATTTTTAAAAAAGTGGTGACCACTTTATCATTCTAGAATTTTGAAATAAACTATCTACATAGTACGCCATAAGGAACTAATTCCCTATCCATTAACGGTACGATGTACTAGCATGGTGATAAAAAGGTTCAAGAACCTAACCTCATGTGATAAAAAAACATGTATATCTACTTACCCCTGTGACTTGGAACTCATTCGAGTAAAAAATGTCCACATCGACATATCTCTACACATATGCTAGTTGAATCTCTCTAGCAACACCAAGTGGTAGATTGGGGAAATGGGGAAAATACTCTAGCCTCGTGGATAACCCGATGATGAAATAAATGCCCTCCTTTGTGGGTTGGTACCACATATTGGGACCAAATTAAAGGATATCCTACCATAATCCCAATGAAGAATCAACTTTGTCAATAGCTCAGTGTTCCCTTAAAGGGATTTATACTCCTCATAAAACTTGAGGAGGCCACATCCAACAAAATTTGGTGATTCTAAGGTGTAGTTGATGAAGAAACAAATCCATGTCCTTCTCCTTGACCTCTGATCCATGATTAAATTTATATGGGTCAACTTGCAACTATTGTGGTTGTCCCTAGTTCTGATACAAATATTATCATGAAACATATCCCTAAAATAAACAATCTGACTAAATGACTAGTAATATTCATTTAATATTGAACTTATTTTTTTTTCATTAAAAATCTATATAATTATCCAAAGTGCCTATTTAAACTACACACACCACCTATTTTAACTACATGCATTGTATCCCCATAGTTGGTGCTCATCACACGCATGGAGGAAGAGCTACTAGATCAAGGGGGCAGATTCTGAGGCAACATTTGTCAGGGAGGAGGAGTGTCGACCATGCATTTAACCTTATGTGTGAAGTTGGATATGGAGAAAATTTTGGCATCATATCAATATTTTCCAGAAAAGAAGAAGGGTAACTCTACACGATTTGCACTAGGGCCAAAGTTATTTTTTAGTATGTGGGTGTTATTCACATTATGGCACCTCACGTTAAGCAAGTAAATTCTAAAATATGGTGGATGGGTTTTATACTCCACACATTGTTGCAGGATCCAATTTTGACTTGGAGCTCAACTACTTTGGTGTTGAGAGGTCATGACATAGGTTTCTCATCTTTCACGGTTGGTCATTGTCTCTTGAAATAATAAGGATTAATGAGATTTTCTGTTAAGATATGATATAAACATAATTTTTTTTTGAATAGGCTTAAGGATGATCTATTTTCCACCTTTAGACAACCAACATAAGTTACATCTCATGTACTTTACTAGTAATAGAAGAAACTACCTACTTACCATTGTAATTTGTGCATTATAATTTTTATACACACTAGAATTGTCAATGCTACTATATTTCCCCCATGTTGGGTGTCATGAATTTGCCCAAGCATTTTGATTATGACTAATCCACACGTCATCTCTAAAGGATGGAGGTTGTGCATGTAGGCTATCCAACCCTTCATGATATCTTCTGGATGGCTTAATGGTTCAATCTGCAAGTGTGGCTCAAACGAGTGAAGTTTTATGGTTTTTTATGATCTCATGTGGTGGATTTTAGCCAAAATAATAAATCTTGACTTTCATTTATATCGAATAGCTATGTGGACTTCTTTTTTCCAAAATACTATTTTTTTTGTTATTAATTTCTTTTAAATCAATATTTATAACAAAATGTTTTAACATACCTTGGTTATTGTGGTGGGGTCACACATCAATACTAGTTTTAGAGTGTAGGCACATGGTGTGATAAGATAAATGAATCACTATAGAAAAAAAACATCTTCTAAAACCTATGGTTCCTCATCTCCACAAGAAACCTCTACTCTCAATGGGGAGGTATAATGTTTTTAATGAGAATAAAAAATTAACAAAAACATGTTAGATAGTGTTTTGCTTATATTGTTAAAGGATGTCCTTGATATTTACAGTATAGAAAATAAAATGGGAATCAACATGACAAAATCATCCATCTCTTTCTTTGATTTAAATGTAAATCAAATAAGAAGGATTCATCAAATATTACCCTTACAAGTTTTGGAATTTAGTAAAGGAATTAAATGCTTGGGTTTTATTTCTTTAAACATTGTCATCATTGATCATATGAAAAAGTGGATAAAAGAGTATAAGGTGGTGCAATCATAGGCTCTATATAGATGGGATATTAACACTAATAAACATCAATTCTGAAAATCACTCCAATCTATTAATTACTCTTTGGCATAAATATTCCCTATGAGTATATTGTAAAACCGTTGAAGGAAATGCTTTAAATTTCTATGGAAGAAAAAAATAGAAAAGGGGACCCCATTGCTTTAAATTTCTATGGAAGAAAAAATTAGAAAAGGGGACCCCATTGGTAAAATGGTAGAGACTGGAAAATCCAAAAGTAATGGGAGAATATTGTCTAAAAAAATCCACTACTTTGAAAAGGATTTTGAAGCTATGAGCCTATGGAAATTTCTCAAGCACTTGGGTTGTGGAAAAATGTTATACTCTCCAAATACATTGACTCATAAACACAGAAGAAAGGATTAGAAAAACAACCAAATCCCATGAAAAATCCTTCGTAATGTGGAAATCCTTAGTATTATCCTTCCCTCTGGTGGGAAATTAGCTAGCCTTGAAGACAGGGTATGGAAATAGTTTTAGTTTTTGAATTAATCCATGGATTTGGAGTGATGGGAATTATAGACTGAACGATGGCGTAGTTGAGAAGTAGAGTCAACAAGGAATAATACACTTTGTAGCTATTGCAATTTAAGGATCATGGTAGTTTATGGAATTGTGGATGGAAATAAACTAGGATGAATGGATTGGATGGTTAAGAAGTTGATCATTGGAATGCTTATGTAAATAGATTGAAAAATACAAATTATATTTTTTTAAAGAAGAGGATGACCCTTTATAATGGTGATGGAACCCTTGTAGTGATTACAGTGCAATTTTAGGTTATACATCCATTCTCCTTAATGAATAATTAGGAGGAGAATGGTGGTGAAATTATTTATGGAAAATCAAGGCTCCAATAAAATATAAATTACTAATGTGGTTACCACTAAATAACAATGTACCTACCTAGGAGGTACTTCAAAAGAGATCTTGGCAAGGACCAAGTATTTGAATCATATGTGGAGAAGATGAAGAGAGCATAAACATTTGTTTATGGACTTACAAAGGAGGCATGGAAGGATTTTTTTCCACTAATGAGGGGGTAGGTAAATGGGAATATCCCTCCTTGGTGGATTTTTTTAAAATTTGGATGGATAACTCAAGATTGATGAATAAAAAAATCCCTTGTTTGCATTGTCTCTTGGTAAATATGGATCACCAAAAATGAGATATTATTTAAGGAAAAAACTTTCACTCTCCTGAAATTGTGTTATAAAATAAAGTACATTTATGAAGACATATACTTACCACCAAAATGGAAAATGTGAAAATTATAACCCCTATAATTCACAAATCCAAAAGGTAGGTCTTCTTTGATGGACCCAACTAGTTGAACATTGGGCCTTATGGAGTAGAAGTAGGATTCTATCACAATGAAAGATGCCACATTACTTTTAAAATAGAATTAGGCAGGGGAAAATGTACTGTTTAGAGCCACATGCACTATAAAATTTGTCGAATTTCACTATGGAAGAATTATAACCATGTTTTAAGTTCATATGGACTCAAATATTGTGAGAGAATGGGTCCATAAGTCACTCAATATACAAAACATCACTCTAAGTCCTTTTCTTGATTAGATATTGCTAATAGTAGCACAATTTGAAAATATTTCATTTCTCCATGTAAGAAGACAGTACAAGAAACTTGTTTGCGAGCTATCTAAGCAAGTTGTGTCAAGACAACAAGATACACTTCAAATGGAAAATCATAGGAAGGACAAGGATCCCCTTCATGTGCCTTAATTTAATGCCTTTCTATCAACTCTTAACTAGTTTATACCCCAAAATTTCACTTGTTATGGCGGTAGGGGAAATGATGACAAGGATATATAAAGCCTTGTGAAATTATTCTTTTTATTTTATTTTATTTTATTTTTGAAATTTATTTTGGAGGCTATAGTTGTCCTCTTTTGTAATTTTTGTAACAAGTAATATCATGCCCATACATTGATTATAACTATATGTTATACTATATACTACATATGATTAGTGTGGCTTGCCTTTCAACATTTTAACTTTTTTATGCGATGTGTGTCCACCTTCAAAATATAATATCTTCAACATATTACAATCCAAAATTTGAGAGTTGATCATCTTGGTCATTTGTGTCCCTGTAAATATGTTGAAAGGAGACTTCTGCAATTGATTCAATCAGCCTACACATATCCTCATAAATTGGCCATAGGTATACCTATTCTTTAGTGGTATTTTATTGGTAATCCAATCTATCACTAATAGTGAGTCACCAAAGACTTGAAGAGTTTTCACCCTAGAAAATATAGTCAACTTTAGGACCATCAAGACTGCAAATAATTCTACTTTGTGATTTCTAGTTATTCCTATTCTTGTAGCATATTTAAACCAGTGACTTTCAAAGATGTACAATAGGCGTCATGTTCCCCCACTACTGGGTCTACCTTTTGTAGCACCATAAAATTAATACCATGCCTTATATTTATCAATGTGTTCATCTTCATTACTTCTCTTATGGATATCCTTTTGAAGTTGAAGAAAATGTTCCAAAATAGATAGGATCTTAAAAACATAGATGTGTGGAGGAATAAAGTGTAATATCCCAAAGACTGATACTCTCTAATGTTCTATTGTAGTGGTGACTCAAACACTCAATATTATACAAAGATATAAAATAACTGTGCATGCAAACTTTCCATGCAAAAATGCCCTAAAATGTAGCTGAATTAGGGCTAGGGTTTGCAGAGAGAAATTAAAACTTACCACTAATATCCCTACTGATAATGACTCTAGATATAGTTGCATGCATAAATATATGGATAGGTGGGCTAGTAATGCTTCTTTCCCCCAATGTTACCGCCCCACTGTACCGTAAGCACCCTCCAAACTGAAGGTGGTGTTTTTGTAGGAGGAGAGGTCAGATACCCTCGAAACTTTGTAGAGTTTATGGTCTTCCCCTCCTGAAGAGAATGGCTGGAGCATGCGGAAGATTTGACCTCTCTAGATTCCCTAGAGAATTGAACTAGTAGTTTGGTGCTCACGCCCTCAAATCCCTCAGATATGCTGATAGCTCCTCAGAATGAGAAAACGGAAAATTGGGAACTACACAATGCAATGGAATGACCCTGCTGAAGAAGAATAAGCTGACATATAGGAGATAAACTAGAAATCAAAGACCCAGTGAATATTTTGGGGTATCCAGCTAAATCCCTACCTGCAAAATGTTTACCTGCAAATCAGTAATCCTTCCGAGTGTGCTGTATCCTGAAAAATGATGTATATGGTGAAATCCATTGATAAACCTGGATGGTCTATCCTAAAGAGACTAGGGCAGATTTCTCATTGTAGAACCCTCGCTAGCCGAAGACACTGTCTTCAATCCCAACTATCGCGGCTGCACACGGTGTTGTTTCTCAAAGCTCCAAAATCAATAAAAAAGAATCATAGATAGACCCTTTAGTCCCATAATCCTTCTTAAATAGATCCTTATGCACTTTTAGGGTTTCTATGTCACTTTTGCATGCATGCAATTCTAATTTCAAGTTGACTTTAATACTGAAGAAATAAGGCCTGCATGCTTTATGATAATAACTCTGATGGCCCTCTTTAGTATACTGATGGCCCTCTTTAGTATACCAATGAATGAATAATTTTCCTAATGTGCTCACGGTATTAAAGGTCCTCGTTCGATTCCCTATTTATAAAAAACAGAACATTACTATCCTCCCTCACCAAATATTGCTTGTCCTCAAGCAATGCCAACGAAACTCCACAATCAATCAAACTGAACCAACTGAATCCAAGCATGATCCCAGGGTCCCAAATTATCTTAGGAGATATGTAGCATCCTCTGCTCAAAGCACTGCACTGCATGGTACCATCACAAGATATCCCATGTAATCCTCCTAGAAGTAGAGTAACTAACCACGGTGTAAATGGGGTACCATCACAAGAGACCTCCTGAAAAAATCCTCTAGCAATCACTATGCTGCTAATCAATGTAATCCCAAGGTCCCAAATCAATTTGAGAATTGTAGAGGTCAAAATGCATCCACTGCTACCCTGTGTAGTATTGACACAAGGAGCATCATGTAGACTCCCAATTAACCCCATCCGTAAACATTGTATCCATCCCTCATAAGGTCTCCCACCTGGATCCCAATGCAAACTTGTGCATCTTTCATCCAAAATATCCCAAGGTTATTGTGGTACTATACCCCTGGCTAGGAATGGATTCCCAAGAATCGCCCACTCAATAAGAGACCACCCATTAATCTCATCAGACCCCCAAAAAGCACCTTGTCCATAAGCACCATCGCAAAGAATAATTCTACCAAGCTGACATTCTACCCTTCTGGTTTCTATTGGAATGCTCATATACTACTTCCCAATTTATTGATCCTAGCCAACCTATAAAAACCATCCGCCATTATGAAAATGTGGACTCAAGCTACTGCAAGCCTTCTCTATGTACTCTTGAAGAGGAATGCTTTGAAATTCAATAGTATGTTTCTTCTGCTGCCCCATCAAGGAATCCAACTTCCCTTCAATACTAGAAAGCCTAACCATTGAATCGGTACATACAACTTGAAGAACTGTAAGCTCAACATCTTGTTGTACTATGGTGTCTCAGAGTATCTTGGTCCTCTCTTTCATCGCTAGAATGCTTTCTTCAACTCGTTCAATCTTCTTTCGGTGACTATCATCTGGAAGCTCTATCTCATGCATGTATAAACTATCCCTTACCTCCATGTGTGACTGCTCATTGTCTCAACTGTTGTGCTCATTGCCTTACACCTCATGTATTTCACCTGTCATAATTGTCTAGATTCCTGTTGTAGGTGATGAAGAGTGTACCAACTCCAACTCGTCACACGGCTTGTCCACAATCTGACTAGCGAATGTGGTTGTGTCTCTAGACTCACAGGATGGATCTAATGCTATCTCCTTGTGCACATCCTCATCATGTACTGTTAACTCCAAATTAAGCTCAACAACAACTTGTACTTCATACTCATCTTTCTTCCTCCCCCAACTATGACTTTAAGGAGATCCTCATCCAAATCCTTGGGATGGCTCCCAAACTTGATGGTGTAACAATCTTGAAAGGACAATGCTGCACATAGCTCATCACCCAGGGATAGATACTCCTGATATTGAGGAAAGTGTTGAAGTACTACTAACCTATGCAAATTTCCAATCAATATCCTTCTCATTGTCTTCATGTTCTCACAAGATGGAAAAGAAAAACTTTTTTTTTCTTCTGACATACACTTCACCAACATCACTGACATGCATTTGCATGTACAAGCATGCATCAACATGCACTTTTATTCAATTTCTCTGTGCCCACAGCTGGCAAGGATCATGCTCTGATACCACTATAATATCCCAAATACTGATACTCTCTAATTTTCTATTGTAGTGTTGACTCACACACTCAATCTTATACAAAGATATGAAATAACTGTGCATGAAAACTTGCCATGCAAAAATACCCTAAAATGTAGTTGAATTAGGGCTAGGGATTGTAGAGAGAAATTAACACTTACCACTGCTATCCCGGCTAATAATGACTCTAGAGATAACTGCATGCATAAATATCCGGATAGGTGGGCTAGTAGTGCTTCTTTCCTCCGATGTTACCACCCCGCTGTACCGTAAGCACCCTCCATACTAAAGGTGACATTTTTGTAGGAGGAGAGGTCAGATACCCTCGAAACTTTGCAGATCTTATGGTATTCCCCTCCTGAAGAGAATGGCCGGAGCATGCAGAATATGTTAAGAACCTATGTCAACCCCCCTCTTTATTTTGTCGGTATATTTTGTCGGACGCATATGCATTGTAAGTTGTCCCATTAGTATGATGTATTATCCCACATTCATGGGGAGTAAGTAATAGTTGTTAAGTCGTCTAGTTAATAGGTTGCATTATCCCACATTCATGTGGAGTAATAGTTGTTTAGATTAGACTTAGTATATAAGTATGTGTTGAGGCTAATGAAGGAATCAAAGAGTTATTTTGTATTGAGCTTGCTCAAAGGAGGTTGCCCCCTCGAAGTGGCCCGCGATCAATAAAATCTCTTTTGTGCTCCAATATTTTGTTATATCGTGCATTTTGATTGTTCATTGCAGGAGGTTCTCCACATCTAGTATCAAAGCACTTTCTTGGGCTCGTTGGGTGGCATTTCGGGAATTTTTTTTTTTTTTTTTTCTGCCGTGCTTCCTGGATCTGTGTGCCTTACAGTTGTTCTTCTTCTTGTAACAATATTATTCATCCGGATCAGGGATTAAACCCTATCCGCTTAACTATGGGAAGTACTTGGGAATATCCCTAAAACTCATTGTGAGGAGTACCACAGGAACCCTGAAGTAGATGGCCATTGAGAGGACCTGCCAAGCAAAAAGGGCGACGACCCCCACCAGATTTACTAGATTCCCATCCATGAGGAAAAACAAAGAGCTGTCGTTTTTGGCCAAGCGGTTAGCATTTTTACCTGTGCCATGAAGTGAGGGGTACTGCCCCAATACTCAAGCCTGAGACAACCTTGGTGGCCGAGTGACTACCTTTGAACCAATAGGAAGCCGAATATACCTAAGGTACATCTCTATTTACGGTTGATAACGTGTAGAATTTCAGAATTGTCGCAGATCATTTACTCCATTTCCTGTTGATAAAACATAGCTTCTAGTTCCTTGATTTAGCTCTGTTTTCCTTGAAATTTCACTGTCACCCCCGTGATAGCATTCTGCATATTCCTTCATTGAGGCCCTTATCCCCAATTTCACTTCCTCCAGGCCGAAATTCCACATTTGTCAATTTTTAGAATTTGTCATAACTTGCCGCCATTAAGTCCAAACTTGAGGATCTAGATCAAAAAATTCTCGGCCTCCAAGTTCAGCATTCACCCATGAAAAACTGCCGCCAGCCTGAGTCTTCTACAAACATTGGGTTCTCATTGTTTAGCAACTTCCACGGGGCGAGGCTGGATTTTCCTCGCTTCAATGGTGATGATCCAACTGGATGGATTTATAGGGCAGAACAATATTTCAGTTTGCATAACACTTTTGATGTCAATAAAGTCCCCCTTGCATCCTTTCATTTGGAACATGAAGCACTTCAATGGTTCCGTTGGTACATCAAGGCTCATGACGAGCCAAACTGGACAGATTTTTCCCAACTCCTCTTGCAGTGATTTGGTCCTAATGCTTTTGATGACTTCACAAGAGCACTCACCAAACTTTGTTAAACTAGCACTGTGCGGGAGTATCAGACAAAATTTGAGAAACTCTCCAATCACATAGAGGGATTGCCTAATGCATTCTACCTCAATTGTTTTATCAGTGGTATGAAGGATGCAATACACTCTGAGGTTAAAATGTTCTGCCCCAACACAATGATGGAAGCCCTCGGGTTGGCTAAGCTAGCAGAGGACAAGATCCAAGCTCAACAACGCTCCAAATCCACTCTTGTTCCATTCAGACCTATGGTTCCTCAAAGAACCCAAAATCCGCCAGCCCCTAGAACCACTCCTATCAAGCATTTGTCTAAAGCAGAGATGCGGGAATGTCAGGAAAAAGGGATTTGTTATAATCGTGACGAGAAATTCACCTGGGGACATAGATGTGTTGAGCAAAATCTCTATCTCTTGGATGTGGATTCTCCACCCGCACCTAAAATTTGTTATGATGCTTAGGATCCCACAGATGATGATGGTGACATTCAACAACTTCCTGCCCCAGAGGACCAACTAGAGATATCTCTCCATGCCTTAGCCGGAGTCACCACCCCACAAACCATGCGGGTCAGAGGGTTCTTCAAAAAACTCCCTCTTACAATACTCATTGATTCCGACAGCACTCACAACTTCATTGACCCGAGGATCGCTAAACAGGCTGATTGTTTCATCCATCCTTGCTCCAGCTTTGAAGTGATGATTTCCAAGGGGGCACCTTACCTTACAAAGGGAAGTGTCATAATGTGTGCATCTCTATGGGGGATTATAACTTGCTCTCTGAAATGTTTTCCTTTCCCTTAGGTGGATGTGACGTGGTTTTGGGCGCTCAATGGTTGCGCACACTTGGACCCATTTTATGGGATTTTGCTGAACTTTGGATGCAGTTTTCAATCAATGGTACCAAACACACATTGTGGGGTTTACAACTAGGGTCTCTCAGCCTCATCAGTTCACACCGCATGGAAAAGCTTCTTAAGAAAATTTCACATGGTGTCATCGCACAGCTCCATTTCATTTAGATGCAACCTGCAGCAGTCTCAACTACTCCATTGGATCTCCAATAATTTTTGGATCGATATGCATGTGTGTTTGCTGAGCCAATGTGATTGCCACCTTCCTGACCTGAGGACCATCATCTTCCGCTCCTTCCTGGAATTTTTCCCCCCAACATCAAGCCCTATCACTACCCATTTCACCACAAGACAAAAATTGAGATGCTTGTTTGCAACTTACTCAAGCAAGGTGTTATTCGCCCTAGCACTAGTTCCTTCTCTTCACCAGTCCTTCTAGTCCAGAAAAAAAGATGGGTCATAGCACCTTTGCATCGAATTTCGAGCACTTAATCACATCACAATCAAGGATAAGTTTCCAATTCTTGTTGTTGATGAGCTTCTGGATGAGCTCCATGGTGCTCATTTTTTCTCCAAGTTGGATCTTCGTTCTGGGTATCACCAAATTCGGGTCCATGCGGATGATATCCCTAAAACCGCTTTCCGTACACATGATGGCCATTATGAATTTTTGGTCATGCCATTTGGCCTCACAGACGCCCCTTCCACGTTCCAGGCATTGATGAATAAAATATTTCGGCCCTACTTGCGAAACTTCATTCTTGTCTTCTTTGATGATATCCTCATCTATAGTAACACCTGGGCTGAGCATCTCCAACATCTGGATCTTGTACTGCAACTTTTCTGTGATCATCATCTCTATGCCAAACAATCTAAATGTGTTTTTGGGTAGAAGGAAGTAGAGTATCTCGGGCATATTGTTTCAGCACAAGGGGTTTGTGTCGATCTTGCCAAAATTGATGCCATGAAAAATTGGCCACCTCCTCAGACCTTGAAGAGCCTTCATGGGTTTTTGGGACTTACTGGCTACTACCGCAAGTTTGTCAAGGATTATGGGAAGATTTCAGCTCCATTAAAAACTCTACTGAGAAAGGATGCTTTTGCATGGACACCTGCTGCTGCGTGTGCATTTGAGAAATTGAAACAAGCTATGTGTACCACACCTGTTCTAGCCATGCCTGATTTTTCCAAGCCCTTCACTATTGAGAGTGATGCTTGTGACAATGGACTTGGTGCTGTCCTCCTCCAAGACGAACATCCCATTGCATTCACCAGCAAATCCCGATCTGGTAAGAATTTAGCCGCCTCTACATATGAGAAGGAAATGATGGCTATTTTGCATGTTATACAGAAGTGGCATCTATACCTCTTAGGGAATCATTTTTGCATCAAGACTGATCACCAGTGTCTAAAATATTTCCTAGAACAACGAGTCTCATCCCCAACACAACAAAAATGGGTTAGCAAATTCATGGGTTATGACTAAGAGATCACTTAAAAGAAGGGTAAGGACAATCTTGTGGTAGATGCTCTTTCCTACACATTTGATGACCATGCTTCTCTTTCAGCTATTTCTATGCTTATTCCAAATTGGTTACAATCTGTTCAGCAAGGCTATGTCAATGACTCTTCCTTATCTAAAATCATCCAACAGTTGGCCAGTAATCTTTCTCTTGTACCGCATTACTCTTGGGATGGTTCTTCTCTGTAATACAAGGGTCGCTTGGTGCTTCCCCAGAGCATAGATCTTCACCAGGCTGTCTTCTATGAACTCCATGCTTCTCCAGTGGCAGGGCAATCTAGGTTCCTCAAAACATATGAGCAGGAACGACATAACTTCTTTAGGAAGGGAATGAAATAGAAAATTCAATAGATGGTTGCTGAATTTGATACCTACCAGCACCACAAGGGTGAAACTACACTCCTCCCCGACTTGCTCGAACCCTTGCCCATCCCTACAAGGATTTGGACAGATATTTCGATGGATTTCATTGACGGGCTCCCTAAATCTAGAGGGAAGACCGTAATCTTGGTTGTGGTTGATAGACTCTCCAAATATAGTCATTTTTGTGCTCTCGGCCATCCATATACTACCTCCTCAGTTGCACAAATTTTCATGGACCAGATATTTTGTCTTCATGGCATCCCTTCTTCCATTGTCTCAGACCGCAATGCAACTTTCTTAAGTCATTTTTGGACCGAACTCTTTCGCCTCACTGGAACCAAACTGAAAATGAGTTCAGGATATCAACCACAAATAGATGGTCAAACTGAAGTCACCAACAAATGCTTGGAAACTTATCTTCGTTGCTTCATCTATGAACAACAACATCAATGGGAAAAGTGGCTCCCTCTCGCTGAATGGTGGTACAATACTTCCTACCATACTGCATCTAAAATGACTCCATATGAAGCTATTTATGGGTAGCCACCCCCAGTGCTCCTTCCATACACCCCCCATAGTTCACCATTTCAGGCAATTGACATGGTTCTGTGCAACCGTGATCAGATTCTTTACATTCTGCAAGAGAATCTTCACATGGCACAAAATCGCATGAAGCAGCAAGCCGATATACATCGTTCTGAGTGCACCTTTCAAGTTGGTGATATGGTTTTTCTTCATTTGCAACCTTACAAGCAATCCTCCATTAAACTCAAAGGGCATCAGAAGCTGGCTCCAAAGTTCTATGGGCCATATAAAGTTCTTTAGAAAATTAGATCTGTTGCTTATAAATTGGAACTTCCTCCTTCTTCTCGCATTCACCTAGTCTTTCATGTCTCTTGTCTCAAGAAAGTGATTGGCTCCAACATCAGAGCACAATTTTTTTTACCAAAGCTGGATATAGAAGGCTCCATCATTTTGGAACCAGAGGCCATCCTCAATAAGCACACTCGTCAGCTTCGCTCTCGAGCCATCACAGAGGTCTTAATTCAGTGGCACGGCATGCAACCAGAGGATGCTACATGGGAACCGCTCCTTCAGATTCAACAGCATTTTCCACATCTAAAGCTTTGAGGACAAAGCTTTTTCTAAGAGGGAGGGGATGTTAAGAACCTGTGTCAACCCCCCTCTTTATTTTGTCGGTATATTTTGTCGAACGCACATGCTTTGTAAGTCGTCCCATTAATATGATGTATTATCCCACATTCATGGGGAGTAAGTAATAGTTGTTAAGTCATCTAGTTAATAGGTTGCATTATGCCACATTCATGTGGAGTAATAGTTGTTTAGATTAGACTTAGTATATAAGTATGTGTTGAGGCTAATGAAGGCATCGAAGCATTATTTTGTATTGAGCTTGCTCAAAGGAGGTTTCCCCCTCGAAGTGGCCCGCGATCAATAAAATCTCTTTTGTGCTCCAATATTTTGTTATATCGTGCATTTTGATTGTTCATTGCAGGAGGTTCTCCACAGAATATTTGGCCTCTCTAAGTGCCCTAGCGAATTGAACTGGCAATTTGGTGCTCACGCCCTCAAATTCCTCTGATCTGATGATAGCTCCTCAGAATGAGAAAATAGAGAACTGGGAACCACACAATGCAATGTAATGACCCTGTTGAAGAAGAAGAAGCTAACATGCAAGAGATAAACTAGAAATCAGAGACACGGTGAATACTTTGGGGTATCCAGCTAAATCCCCAGCTACAAAATGTGAACCTACAAATTAGTAATCCTTCTAAGTGTGCTGGATCCTGAACACTGATGTATATGGTGAATGTCATTGATAAACCTAGATGGTCTATCCTGAAGAGACTATGGAAGAAATCTCACTACCGAACCCTCGCTAGTCGAAGACACCATCTTCAACCCCAACTGTCGTGGCTGCACACAGTGTTGTTGCTCAAAGCTCCAAAATCAATCAACAATAATCATAGATAGATCCTTTAGTCCCCTAACCCTTCTTAAATAGATCCTTATGCACTTTTAGGGTTTGCATGTCACTTTTAGGGTTTATGCTCACTTTTGCATGCATGCAATTCTAATTTCAAGTTGACTTTAATACTGAAGAAATAAGGCATGCATGCTTCACATGCTTTATGATAATAACTCTGATGAACCTCTTTAGGGGATAATTAAGGTTCCATATCACCATATTCGTTGATAAACCTGGATGGTCTATCCCAAAGAAACTATGGAAGATATCTCACTGCCGAACCCTCGCTAGCCAAAGATGTCGTCTTCAACCCCAACTGTCGCGGTTTCACACAGTGCTGCTGCTCAAAGCTCCAAAATCAATCAACAATAATCATAGATAGATCCTTTAGTCCCCTAACCCTTCTTAAATATATCCTTATGCACTTTTAGGGTTTGCATGCCACTTTTAGGGTTTATGCTCACTTTTGCATGCATGAAATTATAATTTCAAGTTGACTTTAATACTGAAAAAATAAGGCATGCATGCTCCACATGCTTTATGATAATAACTTTGATGGCCCTCTTTACTATACTGATGATTGAATAATTGTCCTAATGTGCTCCTGGTATTAAAGGTCCTCGGTCAATTCCTTATTTATAAAAAATAGAACATTACATAAAGGTATTTTGAAATATCATTTTATTACGACCGGTGAGCCAAGCCCCCATATCATAAGGATAGGTAGATCTCTCTAGGATTGAAAATTTGTGATGTTCAACCACCTCTACAAAACAACTTTAATATCATCCCCCTCCTAGATAAAAGATGTACCTGTTAACAATGAGGCATACTTCCACATTTTGGTCATGTATGGGAAAGTTATAACTATATGATTTATAGATTCACCATAAGTGCTACAGAGAGAACACCTTCTGAGTCCAACACCAAGATATCAGATAAGATAATCCCAAATTGGCACTTTACCAACCAATGTAAGACACATGAAGAGTTTAATATTTAGGGGATAATTAAGGTTCCATATCACCATATTCCACAATTATGTAGGTGGGTGATCTTCTTCCTTCTGCAAGATCTGTTGACCTATTTTAGGCTTGTAATTTCTTCCTAAGACATTTTTGGTCCAAAGAAGGGAATCCTCCTATTCCACTATTATGATATGGATTTATTTCAGAGATTTTATATATATGTCTCAATGTAGTCATATGTAAGCCATTCTTGATGTAGGAAAGTAGAATTATGTGTATATTGAATCTGATATAAAAAATTATCTTGTGTCAGTAAGTGCTTCAATCATCCCCTTGAGCGGTCTATGTGCATCCTTGCTTCCAATCCATGGATTAAGTACCAATCTTATACATCTACCATTACCAATCTCCTAAGATATCCAATCTCGAATAATATCAAACGTTGAGAGCATAGCCTTCCACATTATAGATACATTTCTCATCACCTTGGGGATGGACCTGATCCATTCCAGGACTGTCAATGGATCCATATAATTTTGGTGTATAACCTTGACCCATAGTCCATTGCCTTTAACTATTCTCCAAATCCCTTTTGCAATATGAGCTTTTGAAAAGCATAGATGATGATTAAGCTCCTAACCTCCAAGTTGTTTTGGAAGAGTAAGTATATTCCTGGAGATCCAGCAATGAAAAGGTTTCTCATCACACTGCCTTCTCCATATAAAACTAAAACAAACCTTTCTAATACAATCAATAATATTGGTGGGGACATGTGCAAGTGTAACCTAGAATACAGGAAGACCTTCTAAAATCGACTTCAATAAAACCATTCTGCCAGCTTTTGTAAGCCATTTATTACACCATGGCCTCAACTTGTTCTCAAATTTTCAAATAAGCTAATCCCAAACCTTGTTATTATAATCATTATGATTTATCACAAAACCTAATTACTTGAGTCCCACAAATAAATCAGAAAACTCAAAATCAAATTGTCTAGCTATCCAATCTATAGCCATTGTATCCATATTCAAGAAGGAAATAATATATTTTTTAGGATTGCAAATCATACTTGTAGCTTCAAAGAAAAGGGCAAGTAGATATTTGTATTTTTTCATCTCCCTTATGGATCCATCAGAGAATAGAAAGATATCATGAACAAACAAAAGGTGAGTAATATGTACATATCCTCCAAATAGGAATCATTTGACAGTACCATTTGTTATGGCTCTAGTAATAATTCTACTGAGTCCTTCCATGAATAGTAGAAATAATAAGGGGGGTAGTTGGAACCCTTGCCTCAACCCTCTACCGTGTCTGAAGAATCAAGAGGAAGATCTATTTATAAGAACATCAATTCTAACAGATTGTACACAAGAGAGAATCCAGTTCACAATGGGAAGCTCAAAACCAATCTGTGTGAGGAACAATCTAAGAAATGTCTAGTCAACTATGTCATAATCCTTTCACAGATCTTCCTTAATGACAACAGTAGGAGTGTTATTGATCTTATTCAAATGTAGAACCTCCTGGATATTCCAATGGAATCATGAATATGTCTTTCCTCAAGGAATGTAAATTGTTAAAGTGCAATGGATTTTGCCAATATGCCCCTAATTCTATTGGCTATGACCTTTGCAATCAGCTTGTAAACACGGGTACATAAGGATATAGGTATGATCTCTTTCATTGTTTTGACCTTGTCCACTTTAGGAATAAGAGTTAAGAATGTAGAATTGAATGCTACAAGCACTCTTCCTTTAACCCTAGATTCTTCAACAACTGATAGTAGATCTTATCCAATAGTCTCAAACATACCCGAATAAAACTCAACTGGTCAACCATCTAGTCCATGACACTTGTCATGGTGCATTGACTTGATAGCCTCAATTAGATCATCTCTAGAAATATGCTCTTTAAGGGATAGATTATGTTCTTCATAAACAAAACTAGGAAAGTGCACAATAATATCAAGCATGGATGCAATAGGTGCTATGTGGTCCTATTTATGTAAACCAGAGAAATGCTTCACTCCAACACATGATATATCATGGAATCCTGAAACCATCTTACTATGTTCATCTTCAATTTCCTAGATACAGTTGATATGGACTATGTGATTTATGTAATTGTGATAAACTTTCAATTGTTATCTCCCTTATGGAGCTAAATGGATTTGCTTTTAAGTCTAAGGCGATCTTCCTCATCCTCTAATAATTTCCTTCTTTTAGTGTCGAGATCCAAAATGTGGTATTTCTGTTCAATCAAGTCAAAAAATTTAGGATATTATGAGTAATATGTATCCAACTATTCTTAAATAGAGAGAAGATCCCTATAATTAATTTTCTTGCAATTCTCTACCTAGGGTATAGTGTGTGCCTTAAGTGTTTTGAGATTGTTCAAAAAATGCACAACAACAGTACAATGTGCTTGTGGGTTGTATGGAGTCCAAGTTGACTTGGCCAAGATATGAAAACTGCCATCTTGTAACCAGGGGGAATTTAACTTAAATGGAGATGGAGAATTTCCCATGTCTCCTCTTACTTCCATAAATACATAGAAGTGATCAGAGCCACCTTCCACTACAACCCATTGTTTTATACTAGATACCAATAGTAACAGACCTTCAATGATGAGAACTCTATCCAGTCTTTTGGCAATTCCATTGTCTTCAACATGCATGTTCCTCTAGGTAGGCATGAGCTTAACCGAGGGAAGATCAAATAGGGAGACTTCTTCAATCATTCTCATAGAAAATATGATAGTGGGTCTTTATGTGCCAATATACCCCATGATGTCTGTGCCTCCCCTATGGAGAAGTTCATATCTCCCACTATAATAAATATTTCAGTAATATGGAACCCAACTTCAAATAAGTTTTGCCAGAATTCCATTCTCTGTGAGTGAGGGCCATATATGTTTAATATGGTGAAGTCAAACCCCATATATCTTGAAGACAATACTGCTCCCATTCCAGATGAAATCCACCAGCTTCTAGTGCAAGAAAGAGATCTAGTATTCCAAGTTGTAGTCAATCCTCTAGAATTTCCCTATGCATCAAGATAAATAAACTCCCACTCATACAAAATAGACTTCAGCTCATAGATTCCAAAAGCCATAGATTCCTATAATAATATAATATCCGGATTATGTATTGAAACTAATCTCTTCAGAGCCAATCTTTTGGTCGGGTGCCCTAACCCTCTAATGTTTAGGGAGATGCACACCATTGTGTAACCTTTGTTCTAGGGGTGCATGCTCTTAACACCCCCTTTATAGTTATTTATTTGCCTCTCATAACATTGAGTGTTGCCTATATTTTGGCAGTGGCCATCACTCATCTGCGGCCTCTGAGTCTATATGAACCCCCAAATGTATGCTTAAATAAACCCATGATAGCACTATCATCAGATCCAGATTTTATTGAAGATCTAGGCCTAAAATGGTACCTCATAGACATCTTGCACTTGGAAACCGACAAACAGGTTTACTCTGCACTAAGTTTTCGATAGGTATTCGGGTCAATACAAGACCCATCATTACCAGGTTTAATCAGATGTAGGAAAATCTCCGCAAATGAGTCCTTCAAGGATATGGAATTGTCTCTCGAGGAAGTAGAGTGGGACTATGGGTCAATGAGAATAGTTGTCACCTTATTAGGGGATATGGTAGATAGGGGGAAATGTACAAAAGCAAGCCCGATAGGTGATAGGTCAAATGAGGGTTGTATCACAAAAGGTGCCTAATCAATCTGTGGGGGAATGGGGGGGTGTCCAGATATACCCTTAGTTTCCTTTGATGCGTCAAATGGTACACCATGTCCCCCTTTAAGCACTGAGATGATTCACTCCAGGGATTTTGTGGGATGAGCACCATTTAAATCATGTCCACATGAAAAAGGATTCAAGGTAGACGTCCTCTGACCTCTACAAACATCCATGTAATACACCCAGAAAACGTCGGTAGTAGAGTCACATGGGACCAAAGACACCGGAATAAGTGCATATGATCCCACTATCCACCAATGCAGAGCTCGATATAGGAAGAAGACATAAATACATAGCAATGCATGATGCAACATAAAGTCCTAAACAATACACCTATAATTATTTATGTTAAATCATCATATAACCAGACAAAAGCCATAGTCTAACCTCAAAAAAACAAAACTTAAGAGCTTATACAAACCTAATATTTTATAGTATTCATATTTTGTAAGTAAAGTGTCACGGTCCATAAATCACCATTTTCCATGATACAACGCTCAATGCTTTTAATCAAAGCTTAAACCTTATTACAAAATATCTTGACACATGGTGTAATGAACTTTCAAACTCAAATAACATAGTTATGCATGGGACAAATTCCCCCCCTCTCTATATAGATTAAAATTACATGCATAAAAATAATTGTATACATGCGTTTAAAATAATAAAATGTAGCTTTAAGTAATCTCGACTGTTCGAATAGTATATACATTTTATATATACACATACTTTTTACTTCGTGTTGGGTTCACTTCAATATACATTTTTTATATACACATAGATTTTTTTTAGGTTAGGGAAATCGGTAACTCGTCGAGATTACTTGAGCGAGGCCCAGGTTATATACATACAGATTTTACTTCGTGTTGAGTTCACTTCAATAAAGACTAATGGAATTTAGAGTTAAATTCCGAGTAGGATAAAAGCGACGGTCTTGTTTTTTTTGGTTAATTTTTGTTAAAAAGATTAAAATTGTTAGTTATTTTATAATCTTTTTTATCTATCTTATATTAAATGCTTAATTTTAAAACTACTTCGATCACTGAAATTACGATTTAAGTATTCCAAATTACAATTTTAAAAAAAAATTCTATACCAAATCGCAGATTAGTAACATTTTGTTTAACGCTTATAATGATTCGCTAAATTCAATATAAACACTTGATGATGAATGAAAGTGGGTCCCATATGTGCCATAGATGAGATGGCTTTGTAGGATAAAGCAATATCATTTTATTCAAAAGTATGTTTGAGTCAAAACTTTACAAGATACCTCCTAGTAGATGAAATACCATTAATTAATCATGACATTGGAATTTATTGGACCAATAAGTATGTAAAAGTCCTTTTATGTTATATTGTAATAATAATGGATTTGGTAGGGTATATATATATTATGCAGAAAGAAGGATTTACAATGATGTTATGTTGAATTATATTTTTTAATATGTATAATAGTTTTGATGAAAATGTTGTTGTTTATGTATGGCATTTTTTGAGCCTTAAGAATAATATGATTTAAAATTTTATAGTAATTTGAGAAAAATCATATAGGAAATTATGGATCAGAAACATAGTTTCGTTTTAGATATATATATATGATCAAACCATCTAATAAAAAAGATTGAAAAGTGCTGAGATAACCATGTATCCCACTGGAATGTAGCTGCTCCGATTCTTCCCATCATGAGCCAAACTGAAAGATATTCTCTGTCCGATAACACATGTGACTATTTCCCCATTCTCTTTCGGAGCAGTGGGATCTGAACCCACGACCTCCATTACCCCAAGATGGCATGCTACTATGCTACGCCATGCTCCATTATAACCATCAACCAACATAAAATGGATTATAGACTATGATCTTTTTTTCTGAGTGTAAAAAAAGAGTGTCACATATATGTAGCAAAGGGTTTAGCCATACTAGAATATTTCCCACATACACCTATTCTTATCAAACAAACATTATTGCAAATTTGTTGTAGGTATTGATCTGGCCACAAATAACAAGGCACAACTGCTTGGGACACTATGGTTCTTAAACTTTCTACTTACATTGGTGTCAACAAGATAGAAGTCTTTGATGATTCATTAGTGATAATACATTGGTTATCAAAAAATAAGCCACCAAAAAATATGTTCCTTAAGCCTATTTATGAAGAAATCGACAAGATTACTGCATTATTTCAAGAGATATCATTTAAACATATCTATCAAGATAGAAATATCTAAGTATATCAACTCTTATAATTAAAATTAAAATATACTGAAAATTCTATTATCTAAAAGATAAATAAAGAAAATATCAATTATGTAAAAAATAAATAAAAACAATATCAAGAATTGGATCTAAAACCTCCCTTATTCTAATCACTTTTCCAAAATACATGAACATTTATAGATACTGGCAATTTCTGTTTATTTAGTACGCACTCATAAAAACATGAATTAAAGATAACTATAAGTAACACTAAAGTAGGAAAGAATTAGTAGGAAAGAATGCCAGATATATTATTATAAATATATGATATGTATTGAATAATAATATGGTTTTATATATTAAACAAGAAAAATAGAAGAAGACTAAGTGTAAGGCTTTCAAAGTGGATTTCCCAATCAATTTGCAATTATTAAATTTATCATTCCCTTATTTTTCATGGTAAAATATGATTATTGTTGTGTTCAATGAATGGAACCATATGGCAACCTAGTCCAACCATATGGAAACCTAGTCGACAAATTTAATTTACATATGAAATAAATTATGTAATAGAAAATAATATTCTTTGTTAAAAGATATTTTATTTATATTAATATAAATTGAATTGAATGGAATGGAATTATATGATGATGGTTAATGTTGAGACCAAAATTTTGGTCAATTGGACCTAAAGAAGTGAATTATTTAGTTTGTTTTAAAATTGTATGTCTATGCTTAAATAGTTTGGAGAGAAGCGTCCTGAGCTTACTATAATTTTGACATGTTAAAAGGCTAGGAAGGTCGTCATTGCAACAAAGATTATGAAACTAAGATCTAATATGGGTGTACGCAAGGCACTCTAAGAGGAAGTGATTTTCATCCTCAATGTTCATATTCTCACAGAGATGGCAGATCCTTTCGCCCATGGAGTTTTAGGAACTATCCAATGACCTATTTCACTATGGAGCTCATGAGAGTTTGTTCTTATCTTGGCTATATTAATTTTTTTCTTTGAACTAGTTAAAACAGAGAGATACTTTTGATCTTCTAGAGTAGGGTTGATGACCTCCTTATAATATCTTAATTTTCTTTTAGCCTCTAAATCTTTCTCACACCACATTTTCATTTTAAACTTAGAAGTAACAATATTTTTAATGTTATTAATATTTTGCAATGCAACATTTTCGATGATTTCCCAAAGGTTTAACCAGGCCTTGGTATCTTTATACCAACCTCGCTTGAGCCTTAGGTGGTTTTGGCTGGAATTGAAATCGAGCTTAGGAAGTCTATGGTCTCCCATGTTATTGATTTTGTGCTTGTACAACAGGAGCCTAGTCATAGCTAGGCTCTCGATAGGGGAAAGACCCACTTCTATAAGGAGAATATGATAGGGAGTGTTGCTTTTAATTTTGTGGTTATACGTTATAAAGCGCTTCTGGATTTGCTCAATCTTTCTCCATGATTCTCTAGAGATGGTGCATCGCCAAACCTCACACCCATACAAGATAACAAAAGTGACTAAAGTTTCAAAGAGGAGCTTCTTTTTGACCCACATCTCAAGGTTGGCTGCTTTACAATTATTTTCAAGACCAAAGAAAGCTTTCCACCCTCCATTAATCCTTTTCTCAATGCTATAGTTCCAGTTGAGCTTGTGATGAATATCAATTCCTAGGTATTTGTAAGAAGACACTTCCTTCAAGTTGCTATTTTCATATAGAAAATTAGCGTAAGTATCCTTCTTGGACTTGATAATTATAACCTTTGTTTGTCAGTGTTAACAGTCATACCCATGGTAGAGCATAAATCCTTAGAAGTCTTAGTTGCTTATCAAGATCAGATGGACACCTTGGCAGAAGAACAATATTGTCAGCATAGAGAAGAAGGATGATGACTATTCCAGCTAAGATCGTGCCAGAACAACCTGCTTCCTCTAAACAACCTTCTAGCTTATCAATGTAAATGCCAAATAGGATAGGGTAGAGGGGCAACCTTGTTTAACTCCGATATTACACTTAATATCTTTTGACCACCCCTCGTTGCTCTTAAACTTGGCAATTGCATTCTCGTATAACCTTATTACAGCAGCTCTCAACTCGAAAGGAACCTTTAGCTCTTCTATCTATTCCAAAGGTTATTTCTAGGTATCATATCAAAATCCTTTCTAAAGTCCACAAAGCAACAAAAGAGATTGGATTTATCATTACAACTCTCCTCCACAATGATCCTAAGTGTAATGAGGTGGTTTGTTGTTGAATCTTGTCTTCTAAAACTCGCTTGGCCTTTAGCCCGCTTACCTTCAATTTCAAGCCATATGTTGATCTAAGTTTTCTAAAATAATACCATATAACTTGGCTAAGAGAGGGATAATCATAATTGCCCGATAATTAGAGGGGTTATTTGTATCCCCACTTTTAAAAATAGGGATAATGAGGCTCTGAGTCCAAGGTTTAGGGAACCCTTGCTTGATTGGATAGCTTGTGGATGTGAGGGATGAGGACAGGACCTCCAATTTTTAAGATTTCTGCATGGTAACCTTCAATGTCCTTAGCTTTTCCATTTTCCAGACACTTAACCCCAAAATCTATGTCTTCTAATGAGAAAACTTATTTCGTTGTGAGCAGGGTTTCAAAGTTATCTATGACATTTGAGGATTCATATATCTTTTTAAGATACGAGTTCCAGTCGTGTAAAGCAATTTTATTATTATCTTTAGTTTTTCTAGTTAAAATATGCCTCCAAAATGTCTTAGGAGCCACCTTAGAGAGGTGTAAGAAATTTTCTTGTCTTTTATGGATATATTGCATTTTTTTCCTTTTAGTTAGGGCTTTGTATAGTTTTATCTTGTCAATTTTAAGTGACTCATCAAGAGCTTCCTTAATTTCTCTCATCGCCCTTTTACAATCTTTATCATACCAAGGGTTGGTTTTGCTATTCCTTTTATCACATGAAACTTCAATTGAGAACTTGTTAATAGAATATGAGAGGGTTGTGGTAAAATTGTGATAGAGGTATTCTATGTTGTCTATACTTGATAAATGAAGTAAATTAATTTTTAATTCATTTAGAAAAACATCATGTTTATTTCTGTCAAATATCAAGTTATTTTGGCTATAAGGATTATTTTCTATAAAATCTCTGTGCATGGAAAAATTGAGAGTTACAACTAAAGGTCTATGATCTGAGTCGGGCTCATGGTCGTTTATGATGTTTAAATTTTTTATTTCGCTGTATAAAGGGATATCAGAAATAACATAGTCTACCATGCTGCTACCAAGCCCATGGATACAAGTCGTTTGGCTAGAATTGGGCCACTTCTTTAGACCGTTGCAAATTATGAGATCTTGAGCACTAAAGAGTTTGGGTAGCTCAGGCCCAAACAAATTTTCCCCTAGATCTTCAGAGCTTCTTTTGTACCTGCTACCTAGAGTAAGGTCTTCATCTAACCAAAGAGGGTTGGGGTTGGAATCATTGCTTAGAAGAATGCCTTGGTTGCTTGAAGTTCGATCATTAAAGTCGCCTATTAAGAGGATATTACCTCCATTCCTTAGGATACAAATATCATTTTCTAACCATTCTAAGGACAATTTTTATCTAAATTGTTTTTCTTATAGAAGTTAGAATTAATAGGGGCAAAATATCAGATTGTTATGTAGGTTTTTTTATCATTAATGTCAACAATCTCTATCCAAATATATTGGTTGTAAGGGTGTTTTTTATAAAGCCTAGCATGGGGAGAGATGTTCTTCCTAATGTAGTAAGCTATACATCCAATGCCTCTATGATAGGATCTCTTGTTCCTTATTGACCATAGTACAAAACCATCCATGTTAGGGACTTTAGATTCTTCGTGCTCCCAAGTTTCAACTAACAATATAATATCAACTTCATTCGATATCCAACTTAGCTTGGGGCCTTTGTTCCATGGAAAGCTTCGACAGTTCCAAGAAAGGATCCAGAGCATGTTGAGTTGTTGTTTATTGCTATATTTTTTGGTTTCTATCTCGAATAACGGCTTTTGTATTTCTGATTATTGCCCATTTTCCTTCCTTCCTAGCTTCTTTTACCTTTTGAACTTCCTTTCTTAATTCTACTTGATCTTCTAGAATGATATCTTCATTTATAAATATTCTCGTTCCTTTTAGACTTGAGGTTTTACTAAGTATGTCATACTTATGGTCACTAGAGCTCACCTTTATCCGGATCAACCTTCCTTTATTTTTAGTTAATTTCCCCAACCTTGTTGCTTATGTAAGATATGTTGTTTCAATTTGTAATCTATTATGTAATTATGTTTGGACTATGGTTAAAGTATCCTCGTATACCTTCTTTAAAGTATCATTGTCTACCTCCTCTTCCAAATCGAAGATTATAAGGTTCAAGGCCCTTTTGTTACACTCATGGTCTAATTCTATCAATTTTTTCATTTCCTCTTTAATGGGTTTACTATTTAGGGTGAGATTGTTGTTAACTTTTTCTTCTAATTCCTTAATCACGTCCTTCATTTTAAGACTTTCTAAAATGTCAGCATCTTCTTATTGAGATATTTGGTTGGTATCTTGACTTTGTTTTTCTATTTCAACTTTAAAAATTGATAAAGTTTAAAATTATTGAAAAAGAAAAGTAAAAGAAAATTTAACAAATAATTTCAAAGATGATAAATAATTTCAAAACACCATTACAGTTATCCCAATGAGAAAAAAGGAAACCAGGGCTTTTATATATATATGAGAAATAAAAATAAAACTTTTTACTAAATGAATAAATAAAATCAATATAATATATAAATTAAAAATTAAAAAAAAAAAAGAAAAAGAAAAAGAAAACTCTTAGTAAGTGAATAGATAAAGTCAATATAGTGGTTAAAAAGAACAGGAAAGATAGTATATAAAAAGAAACTAGTGAATGAGTAGTTTATGAATAAGTAATTAAATAAATAAAAAAGTATGATATTAAAGATTTTTTATGATTCTAGAGTTATTATTGATTGGATTAACAATTCAACAAACTTACACATATTGGAATTGGAGGATTGGTGCAAGCATACTAGGTTTTTCTTTGGAATTGGAGGACTGGAACAAACACACTAGGTTTCTCTTTTCTATGTGTTGATAGTCAATATATTTACAGAGAACATAACCACATTGCTGATAGACTTTCAAAAGAGACTCTACATATTTACAGAGAGCATAACCACATTGCTGATAGACTTTCAAAAGAGACTCTACTATCACCTCCTTGTTATCTTTCCATATCTGAATATGAGGAGGGGGTTTTGACTCTCTACCTGTATCAAGCTCTTTGATTAACAACTCCACCTTTAGCTTGTTCTGAGTGTGTGTTTGGTAGAGGTGATAGTATGGTGGTTCATTGACCGAAATGTTTTTAGCTATTTTGATTGACAAGGGTTATATA
>LPNX010938939.1:325487-369114 GCA_001517045.1 Pseudotsuga menziesii
TTTGATTAACAACTCCACCTTTAGCTTGTTCTGAATAGTTTTTTTTGAATGTGTTTGGTAGAGGTGATAGTACGGTGGTTCATTGCCTATAGTGTTTCTAGCTATTTTGATTGTTCTGAATAGTTTTTTTTTTCTGAATGTGTTTGGTAGAGGTGATAGTACGGTGGTTCATTGCCTATAGTGTTTCTAGCTATTTTGATTGACAAAGGTTTTTTAGGTTTTTTTTTTATAATTTTTATATTGAATGATTTATGGTTGACAAGGATTTTTCTAGAACAAAGGTACTTTGTATGAACACTTCTCTGTGATGTAAATGGTTTCGTTGGTTGTCCAAAGGAGGAAAGTTGATATTGATTAAAGCTGTTTTACAGGCCATTCCAGTCTATTGGATGCATTTTTGGGTTCCTATGGGTGTCATAGACAAAATCAGAAAGCTTTGTTTTAACTTTCTTTGGGCTGGTAAACAGAACTCTTCTGGTTTACCCTGGATATCATGGAAGTTTCTTGCTATGCCTAAATCTATGGGTGGTTGGGGACTTAAGGTCCCTGTTTTATTTGCCAAGGCTCTTGCAGCAAAAAAGGTTTGGGATATCATTCATGGTTCGGGTTTATGGGTTAAGATAGCAATTCAGAAATATATTTATCCAATGAATAATCTGGTATGGATACGATCTACTGTTAAAAAGAAAAAGAACATTTCTATCTGCTGGAAAGCTGTTCTTTGGGCTTTTGATCTCATTGGGAATTTTCTGGTTTGGAAGATTGGTTCTGGCAATGTTGTTCATATTGGATTAGATCCGTGGGTTGGATGTAAATGGAGACATGCTCTTTCTATTCCTATGATAGACAGATTACATTTGGCTGGTTATCATCTTCTTTCTGATATTGGAATTCATGGTATTTCTGTTTTGATGTCACAAGAATGGTTATCTGCAGACTCCTTGGGTTTTAATGATCCACTTGAGATTGCTGCTTGGAAAGGATATATTGCCATTCTTAAGTCTAGCCATGTTAGACTTTCTTCTGCAGATGATTGTCTCATCTGGAATTTATCTAAAACAGGCAAGTATTCTCCTAAAGTGGGATATGCTGAACTTATTAATAGAGAAGTGGAATCGATCTGGTGGTGGAAGGTCTTATGGAAGATGAAGTGTCCACTAAAAACAAAAAAAAATAGCTGGTTTCTTCTCTCTGGTAAAGCATTGACCTGGGATGTTCTCTGCTTGAGAGGTAGAGAAGGTCCTGGTAGGTGTTTTTTATGCAAATAGAACTGTGAATCCAATTTTCATATTGCAGTAGATTTCCCTTTTACTCAATTTGTTTGGTCAATTATTGAGGATCATCTGAAACTTAATAATCTTTGGAATGGTGATTCTCTGTCTACTTGTTTTAAAAACTAGTGTTTTTTATCAGATGTGGTACTTATCAAATCTTTACCTATCATTGTACTCTGGTTTATATGGAAAGCAAGAAATAGATCCTGTTTTGAGGATCTTGACTCAACTCCTGCTCAGATATCAAGCTATAGCTTGGGTATGTTGAAGAATTTACCACAGTCTTTATCTGTGGTCTCTATCAGATCAATTTTTGTGGAAGAAATTGATCAAACTTATGCATGGGGTTACTTTGATGGATCTGCAGCTGGGGATCCAATGATTTGTGGCGCTGGAGGTATTTTGTTCATATCTGATAGGAATTATGTTTCTTTCAAAGCAGGTTTAGGCTTGGGTACTAATAATTTTGCAGAATTATGTGCACTTAAGTTTCTCCTTAGGCTGGCTCGGATGCATAATTTGGATAAAATTCAAGTTTTTGGGGATTCCCAGTTAGTTATAAATTGGACATCTGGTAAGTATCGATTACAAAATCTTGAACTAGCCATGATTCTTCATGATGTTCACTATTTAGCTGACAGTCTTGATTATGTGTCTTTCAAACACATTTATAGGGAAAGAAACTTCAAAGCAGATACTTTGGCTAAAGCAGGTGGCAGCATACTGGAAGGTTTTTGGTGTATTTGTGAACAGAGAGGGGCATAAATCATAGAAACCTTTCAGGTTTTCTAATATGTTGTTGTGTGCTGTCTGTTCTTTGCAGTTTATATGACTGTTTTTTTCATGATGGATTTATCTGACAGATTCTTATGAAACCTTGCTAGTTTTTTTTGGAGATATAAATGCTTGGGCATTTCTGGAACTTGATTTTGCTCCACCCTTGATATGATGCCTTGGCTGATATTATTATGCATCTTTTTGCATTTTGGTGATCTCAAGCAACATTCTTAGAGCTTGACATGCGGGTTGTTTGGCCTCTCTTTATTTGGTTCTGAATGGATTTGGATATGAACTTTCTTCATTGGATGGCCTGGAATTGGCCAATTTACTAGCTGCTGAGTATTTGATCAGCTTTGATTTATCATTATTATGAGACTTCATCAGCCAACTAGTTTTGCTCTGGTTATTTTGCTTTTGATCACCTGACACAGTTGATCTGACCTGATTTAATCAGGAATGATAAAATAAGTCTGCTAAGATCAGACTTAATTGTTGCATGATATTTGATTTTTTCTGCTGAAAAGTTTTGGTGAACATGATCTTTATATTTTGTATGTAATGACATTTTTTTCAGTTGGATTAGTTTTGGATATGGATTTGGATTTGTGCTCCTTCTGAGGCAAATATTATTTTGTAAATGACAACTTCTTAGTTGAATTTTGTATAATGGACTTTGAGGGCCATCTGCTGAATGTGAATAAAATATTGACGATTTTTTTCTTTGGAAAAAAAAAAAAATTGGTTTCGTTAATATATAAAGAAATAAAGAAATGATTTAAAAAAAATTAAAAAATAAAACAAATACTTAATAATATAGTAACAAATATTACTAGTAAGGTTATGTATTATGAAATCTACACAGCCTATTAAATGAGAATAACAATTTAATTAAAATATAATTTTTTACTTAAAAGTAAATAAATAAACCAAACATGAAATGACGGTTAAAATCCAATAATAAAAAATTTAAAAAAAACATGATTCAACATTAACATTTTGAATCCATTCTAACTGCTTCAAAACAGTAATGGCGAGATACAAAGAGCCACTGTTTAGTACGTACAAAAGTTTTTTGTATTCTTTTGAAAGATTAAAAGAAGACAGAAATACAGAATCATAAGAGAGCCATGCGGCATTCTAACTGTTTTTTGCTTCAAAACAGTAATGGTAAAATACAAAGAGCCACTGTTTAGTACAAACAAAAGATTTTTTTGTCTTCTTTTCTGCTTCAAAACAGTAATGGTAAAATACAAATAGCCACTGTTTAGTACAAACAAAAGTTTTTTTTGTCTTCTTTTAAAAGATTAAAAGCCAGAAATACAGAATCATAAGAGAGCCATGATGCTGTATACATTCTGGATTACATTTTAAGCCAAAGAAGAAAAATATTTACTTAACTGAAACTGAAAATGAAAACCAATAAATGAAAGAATCAAGTTCCTGTAGCCATTCCTTCCAACACATGAGCCAGAGAAGAAGGCTCATTAAGCAAAAGCAAATGATCCCCACCAGGAGTAGTACAACAGTTGTGCAGGGAATCATGGCCGGGGCTTCTTTGGACTCCACCAAAGAGCCAATCATGGACTTCATTTTCCTCTATAAACGCCTGCTCTGCAGCTACAGTCACACCACTACAGGCCCCCAGTTCACTGAATATCTCACAACCTTCTTCTCCTGGACGCTTCACAAGCAGCTCTGCAACAAACTCCAAACTATCATCCTCATGAACGCCAAAATCCAAACCCACATCGTCAAAGAAGAGATCCAAGCCCTCTAATGGAAGTGGGCTTCCATGATCATAACAAGCACCCTGTATCTCAGATCTCCCCTCTTTCTCCTTCTTCTGCAAATCTGAGAACCCATTAATTGCACTGTAACAACCATGATGTTCAGACGATGGATATTCAGTTTCACATGATGATGCATTTGTATTTGTAGTCAAATCGCCACCGACTATCAGATTCTCAATAGATTCATTATAAACTCCATTCCCTGATGAATATAAGAAAATATCATCAGTCTCTGAAGCCAATACATTACTAATTAATTCATGCTCGGCCCCCTCAACGTTCCTATATTCTGAGCTGCTCTGTAAATCAATATCGAACTCTTTCTCAGAAGATCTACAGACTCTTTTACCACCATCATCAAATTCTTCCTGGTCCTCAGCAGCTCTCTTCCTTTCAGATATAACTCCCATGCTGTTCCAGATTAATACAATACAGATAGAAGAACCAGGCAATATTTAGGACTACAGCAGCAAGGGAACAGCCTGAGCCTGAGCCTGGTACTAGTACTGTCTTTAGGATAAGAAAATGAAGAAAAGCTTAGACTCCAGATTCATAAGACGTGTAGACATTTCACAATTCCAAGAACCTGTAACTATCTGATAAAGACAGGACAGGATGATGTCCACAGATCAAGATGGATTGATTCCTCAGACACTTATTGCACATACCAATGCAAATGCAGAGCAACCCAAAGCAAGATCAAGATCAAGATCATGGAGCAGGAGGAGGAGATGATGGGTTCTTTATGTGGGACTCTAGTCACTCTCTGCCAGCCAGCCGTTGCCTTTGCTTGGTGAAGCTGAGGTTCCAAATGGCAATGAGAATCAAAAGGTACAGCAGAGAAGCAGCAGTGGACAAGTGCTCTCCTGCATTCCACATAACTCAACACGGCACCAATATCTTAATATGCTCTTACGTGTTTATTACTGGAAGATGGTCGTGGAGATAATGTGGAATTATTTTGACCCCAAAATCCTCCAATCAAATAAAACCAAAAAATAAATCACATCCATCCGGTGGATGTTGAGTCACCTCATATTCGTTCGACGTTATCCCCACCGTAACTACACTAATCCAAATTTGTTAATGTCAAAGTTGGTTTTTTTTAGATGTATGTTGTGTTTGATGTCATTTATTTTTTAATATTTTTTTATTGTTTAAATAGTATATTTATTTAATATGTGGTGAATATATAGTTGGTAAATATAAATAGGCATAGATTTTTTTATAATTGTTTATTTTAAGTTTGGAACTGATTATTATAAAATCAATGTAATTAGAGGTGAATATAAATACTTAGTAGTATTTTTTTTTACATTTAAAAATACTATTTTATATATTAGAAAGTTGTGTCATAATAACTAAGCCAAAAGAGTTCAAAATGTTTGTATTGACATCTATTCTACATAAGGCCAAAGTAGCCATGCCAAAATCTGAGTGAAGACCCTATCTACAATTGCTAACTATCCATGAGACCCTCGCAAACATCCAACTGTAAGGATAAAAGAGTCAACCCTTAATAGGAACAAAAGGACAACATAATTGCTACATAAAATTTAAGTTACCAGCTTCTACCCTAGAACTTCCATGAAACAGTTCCCATTCAATGAGCTCATTACCAGACCCAATTACCTGCTTGGAAAAGCCATCAGCTGTTGAGTTGAGCTCTCGAAAGATATGGCTGAAAGTGAAAGAGACCAATGAGTACCCTGACTTGACGGAGCCAGTGATATAACTCAATAGTATGCAATTGATGAATGTTATTTGCCCAATCTACAATCACTTTCGAATCACCCAGGACCGAGATATAATGTAAATCTTTCTCATGTGCAAATTTGAGCAAGCCCCAAAGAGCTAAGAGTTTAGCCTTTGTATTCGAGCCAATGCCAATCCCCATCCTTAACCTGTATGAGCAATTAGGTAGAACCTTAATCACCATCCCAGTCCCACGGAGATCACCCTGCTCCGCCCCATCAAAAAACCCATTTGTATTCTTGTTCTCTAATAAAGGAAAGGAAATGTTACGAGCCCTTTCCCTGGAATAAAAGGAACCATAGGATTGCAGCCATGCCAAAGCCTTCATACAAGAAACCCATGGATCCACACTTCCTTGTTGGAAGAGGACATAGTTTTGGGCTCTCCACGCCACACATGATGACCGAAGTAAAGTCCATTGAGAGAGAGGTATCCTTTAACCAAAACAAGATGTTTTCTTCCAGGCTCAACTTATCGCAACGAATATTCACATGCAAATCCTCACAGAAAGTTAGCCAGACCACATGAAAGAAGGAACACTCACCAAATACATGCTCCACTGTTTCCAATTCATTGAAACACAAACAACATCATCCCATATCCCGATAACCCCGTTTCTGGAGTGCATCCTAGGTCAGGATTTTATGTTGAATGCACAACCACCCAAAACATTTAATTTTTAAAGGCAGCTTCCCAATCCATAATCTAGTGAACCAACCAGAGGATTGCGAACTCAAGTGAGAGTCACTAAGAAATTAAAAAACCAGGTCCGTCGTAACACAACCTGACTTCTTATTGAAATCCCAGACAATCTGATCACTATCCTCTAACAGTGTAATTCCTACAAAACTCAGATTATAGACGTACACATCCCATTCCTGGCTAGCTCCCCACTAAGATTAAGTTTACTCCAAGGTAGCCATCGAGGCCATGAAAATCCCGTCATAATAAAAGTATGGTTGAGTGCAAAGATGTTTCTATCCTGCAGAATCCCAGTCAAGCGACGCGAGAGTGATGCCCACAAATATTTGATTGCCTCTGCCTACCTGCCAGCTAATGTTGGAAACAATAATCGGTAAAGTTCCCAACAAACTACACCACATTACCAACCCATTCATAGCCTGGATCGTACCAAATCTATGCTAAATATAAACACCTATTAATTATATTAAAGAGAAAGTTTTTTTACTAAAATCATTTTATTTTCTGATATATTTTTTTGTATATAGAATTGAAGTTAACATTTTACATACCACCAACTAATTATTTTAAGTACTAATTTTATTTACACCTGCACATCAAATTATGAGATTATATTAACCTAAACTAATCTTATAACATTATTTTTTTTTCTTTTGAAATTATTGAAAATATAATATACAATCTAATATAAAGGAGATGAGAGATCTAGAATATCCATCCATCTTTAATATTAAAATGTAATAATTTTTCATTTTTTTAATTTCACATTGGACATACTTCTCAAAACAAAACACTTAAAGTCTCCCTGTAAACAAGATACAATGGTTAAATTGAATTATATATATTTATATTTAAAGGAGATTTGAATCTTTGGTAAATTTAAATTTATAATTATAATATTAATAGAATCAAATCTTTTATTAAAATTTATTTCATAATCATGTCTTTTGGAATTGCATTATTAAAAAGACAAAATCACAATGTGTGGAGAATTTTTCTTTTCAAAAAGGTGGCTCAAATTGTTCTAGCTATATTTATCGATTTATATAATTATTTTAAATATAAATATTTAATGGTTTGAATAAGATTGAAATATATATTTAGGGTAATTTTTATTGGAAAATATATAGAGGTTTAATAAAAGCATTATATCATTTACAATAATTTAACTTGAATGGGAAGAGTAATAAGCATTTCTCCCAAACATGGGAGGCAAGTGCAGGGGGTTAGTTTTTAATCTCTAGGAAAAATTGTTAATTGTTTCGCTTTGGGATTATGAATTAAAACAAACAATGAGGTGGAATAGTTGGTGCTTTTCCATGGTCTTGAATTGATATCGACTTTGGACATACCAAAGTTAATTGAAACAAACAATGAGGTGGAATGGTTGGTGCTTTTCCGTGGTCTTGAATTGATCTTGACTTTGGCCATACCAAAGTTAATGGTATTTGGGGACTCCTGACAGGTGATTCAGAAGGTGAGGTTTGGGTATAATAAAGGGGCCCTTCAATGTCAAAGGATATACAAAAGGATGTGTCATCTTAAGATGCCCTTATAAATTATTTTTCTCCATGTTTTACGGTGTAACCACTACCAAGAGTCGTTGGATGATGGAATTTGACCCATGGAGGAAGCCTTTGTCACTTCGTCAGCCTTTCTTTATGCAAGCAAGAAGAAGCAGTAAATATGCTCATTTTCAAGTTTTATAGATGTATTTTTGCATTTTGTTAAATTAGCAGTTTGTAAGGGTTTATCCCTCGTATGTAATGATGAATTCTAGATAACATAACAAAAGTATATCCAACTTTAAGGTAATTTCAGTGATAGTTTTCTTTGCTTAGAAATCTGAAGAATATAGACTTGTTTTGGCTCTGCAAATGGATGGGAAAATGGATAGTTGTGCACATTATTAAAAATATCAAATCATTAAAAAATTATTAAAAATATCAAATCATTTGAAATATTTTAGAATTAGATAGGACAGTAAATAGTGCGCATGAAGTGATGCCTGTCCTGTCTCGGTAGGATGGATATTTGGGTGGTCTACATTACACATAGCCCGTCTCACCTCTCCTTTTGTTTGCTTTAGTCATAAAGGTTGCATTCACCTTTGTCCTTTGTGTAATGCACTCACCTTTCAACATTAGAGCACTAACCTTTAAACATTTAGCCAAAACTCTAATAATTAATCTTACAATGTGACGCTAGAAGGAAAAACTTAAGACATAGGAAATGGAGAGGCCTAACTTTGACTTTATGCTTTAGTAGTAAGTGGGAATTCATTTATAATGAAGTTGGTTGGTATAATATTTAATAAAAAGTAATTTCTTTAATAAAAAAGTTGACTTCTTCATAATCATAATTATTAAAGAGATGTGATGTTTGGTGCCAATAGCAATGCAAATCCAATAAAATCCCTCAAGCATCTTAGTACTATTAAAATGCAAACATGAAGTTAAAGAATAGTTTAGAAATAACTAAATGTGGTAAAAGTTGTTGCATTTAAAATAATGAATTAAAAATATATTCCTATTCTTTAGAGGCAAGGATCAAGTGCCTTAAAATTATATTCCTATTCTCTCCTTTTTCATTACATGCATGTGAGACATTTTTTCAAAGTATTGATCACCATCAATGAGAATCATATGGTCACTAAAAAGTTTACACTAAGAGTAAAAAGAAGATGTATTAAAATAAATAATTATGAAAAACTATGTTGTGATAGATAGGTATTGTTGTTTTTTTAAGAAAACTATTATAGCTTTATTTATATAAACTATGTTGTTTAAGTTACTTTTTGGTTATACATTTCAAGATAATACTCTGTTATATAAAAGACTTACTTATATAAAATATAAAGCCATCAAAAAACCAATACTATACTGTAAACATTTAAAAACAAAGTCTATTACATCACATATATGAAAAAAAGAAACTAGTAACGATTATAACCCTACAGATTCATCGATCCATCAATCATCTCCCAAATATTGATGAAACCAGCTGGCATAAGGCCTTTCTTATAAAGCAAATCTTCCTTAGAATTGCTTTCTCTGAAGTTACGCTGAAAAGAAAGCATCGAAAAGAGAGTTCTGACCCTGACAATACCCTCATAAAGAGGAAGAAGAAAAATATCCCATGGAGGCTTAGCAAGTTTAAGACAGTCGATCACCAATTTGGAATCTCCATAAATCTGAAGCTGCACCACCTGTCTGGGGCTTGCCTTGCAAAGCATCGTCCACATGAAAATGACTCGACCACACAAGAATCAACAAGAAGGCGAACAGGTAAATTAGTTACCAGCCAGGAAAAAGCTTTAAAAATACCATAACTTTTTCCTATCATGATATCATTTTATTTTATGGAAAATGCACGTTATTACTTTTCATATTCAAACTTATATGATTTCTTGTATACAAGTCGTATGGAAGGAAATGGTTTGAATATTTTAATGTTGTGATCATTATATTTTATTATGATGTTTGCATTATTTATATTGGTTGGAATTTAAATAGTAATGTTTTGTTGGTGATTTAAGTGTTTTTTTAAGTGAATATGATTGTAAATATAAAAAATATAATATATATATTTAAATTTTTTTTTATATAAATAAACATTTTTATTTGATTATATATTTGAGCTATTAAATATTGTAAATAAAAAAAATTAATTTTACAAATTGCATTTTATTATTAAAATTTCAATTTAAATAATTTAAAAAAATCAACAAAATAATAAACAACCAAACAAACGATGTTTATTAGATATTAATATTTTCACTTTACAAATATAAATATGATCAGTTTACAAATATAAATATTATCACTTTACAAGTAAGTCACAAATATGTCATATGGTGGAAATTGAACTAATCCATTTATGGGTGATTTTATTTTATTTTAGATACAAATATTATCACTTTACAAATATCTCATATGGTGGGCATTGAAGTAGTCAATTTATTGGTTGTTTTGATTTCTATGTCAAATTGAGGTTGGGTGGGTCTATTTTGCTACAATCTAGTACCTAGGGTAGCTGCAATGTGAGGCCCCAATTGATGGGATATCATTTCATAGAGATTTGATATATATATATATATATACAAATTAGGTTGCAACACATCTTTTTGAGTGAACGCTTTCATAATTATTTATATTGTATGGAAATTTTAAAATATAGATTGTCCTATAGTATTAATAGATACTTTACCCATTTTCAAAAAGTTCCAACAATTTTAAAAAAATAAATAAATATTCTAGAAAATTCTCATCACAACTACATACCTAAAACCTTTTTCTAGGAATCGTTTCCTTCTTTGTTTCTTTTTCATCGAATCAAAGAATCTCACAAAAGATCATTTTAATGATGATAGTTTTTATACAATACCAAGCTGGCATCCATTCAATGGGGATTTTTTAAGAAAAACTTTACCTATCTTGACTTGGGATTCATAAAACTCCATATTATAAAACAACAACTACAACTTTAGAACTATTCCATGGGGATAGGAAGATTTGAAATTAGCAAATCAGATGTTGATTGTTGTGGCATATTTCACTCTTTATCATCCATTTTTTGGAATTGTGATATAAATCCAAACCATTCCAATAAAGTTTTGTGTCTTGTATCGTTGTTTCATTGGCAGTATACATACCTTAACCTTTTCCCATACATTGTATTTAGATTTTTGTTGACTTATTTGAAAAGATAAAAGAAAAGGAGATAACGATGCCTAAATAAAGAACTTACATAAACACCTTATTGTGACCCAACAACTAGGAGTAAAGGAAGACCACCCATCCATCATCTATGGAAGGTGGCATATTACTCCAACTAAAACACTAACCATAATCATCTAAATTTGAGGAATTTAAAATTATTTTCCAAATATATGTTTATAAAATCTTGCAACCAAAATTTATTATGACTTAATTTTTTAAACCTCTTATTGATTACACTTTTTTTAGTGGCCCACTTTCATAAGAATTTAAGGTTGAAGCTCAAGTACTTGATCCTAGGGATGAATCATTTTTAATTGCTTAAGTATTTGGAAAGATACTTTGATTATAATTTTATACATTATAGTTACGATTATTATAGTTATAGTTTGTTTGCTTAACTTGACCATGTAGAGAATGAAATGAAGGTATAAATACCAAATGGAATATATGCACAAAGATGTTGTAAAGAGCACAAGAATACAATAAAATACAAGCTTTATTAATGAATGAAATGGAAAAAGATTATAAACTATGAAGCAATATAACTAGTTAGAATGGTGGTAGTGTATCAATAAATCGAGATGTGTCACATATGTCCATTCACAAGAATACCATTACAAGAGGCCAAAAACGTCCTTGTAACATAACGTGTTAAACCCTAAGGAGGAAAAAACCCTAACTATTCAAAACCCTATTAACCCTAGGAGATGGAGTGACAAAAGGAATGTGTATCCCTAGGAGTCTAGTTGATACATCGACTTCCTAGGGCTACAAATTCCACATACAAACTTTGCTTGCCGCATGCTAGCTCATTGGAAAGATATCAAGGAGAAGAATAGTTTAGGTCAAGGATTTGAGAATCCACCAACAACCCTAAGCAGATGCACGGAAAAAAATACTATTTAAGGCCTCAAAAATGCATTTGAAGTTCAGGACCTTAAAAACTATAGAAAATATACCAAGACATGGAACCATTCCTAATCAATGGAATATGTGGGTGGCCATTAGCATCCACATGGATTAGTAATCCCCCCTTAGGGAGAAATGGTCCCCATTACGTCAGTTCCTCCATTAGATGAGGAAAATTATGTTGAATCTAGAACTCACGGTGAAGAAGTTTCCCTACTTTTATAACCCAATGCAATCATATGACTTGCTAGTATGTGCCCTTCATCTTAGTGTCCATGATCCGGTCGACTACCACCTTGCCAATGTAGTCAGGATTGAGTTATGTAGGGGAAAAACACTTGAATACCTCTAAGGTGTCCAAGAGAGGTGGAAAATATGGTCAAAATAACTCCACATTCAATATAGGGTGTAAGTCGAGGAAAGGGGGAATACTTAATTCAAAAGAAGTCTTAACCACAACCTTGGTGATGGTGTAAGGCCCATATTTGAGTCAGTGGAGATTTCAATGGGGTCTTGTGATGTGCTCTTTCTACAAATGTAGCCATACTTTATCTCCCACCTAAAACTTATGTGGAACCCGATGTTGATCATGGCATTGCTAGTACTTAACAATTTCGACTATATATCATGAAATTGTTGGACATGTTGGATCCATTCAACAAGCTTGGTTACTTACTCAAATTCAATTTGAGCATGGGAGGATTCTTCCTATGTATATGCAATGGAAACCACTATGCCAATTGGGGATAATGGTTGGAACCCAAACACACCTAAGAAGGGATATGACCAATAGAGATATGAAGGGATCTATTGTAGCTATGTTGAACACAAGGAAGTATCTTGATCCAGATTTATATGAGAATGAAATGATAGAGCATACATAGAACCACATACACATATATATATTGTAAGAAACATAGTGATATAATAAAATAAGATTATATTAATTGAATGAAACATAACGGGTTGTAAAATAAAAGTAGCTAGAATTGTGGTCGCTATATCTCTAAGAAGATATGTGGCAACTATGCTCATTCATGACAAGTTAATTAAAAAAGGAGCTCAAATGGCCTTTTTATCATAATCATGAAGGAAAATACCCTAAAAATCTAAAAACCTAACCACAGGAGATGAACCATACAAAGGTGTTTGGGCCCTGAGGTGGCCAGTTGATGTGTCAATGTTTTGGGGGCATAACTTTTGCATACGATCTTCATTTAGGGTGCTCAGTAGATTGTTAAAAAGTTCTAGACAATAAGTACAATTTTTTTCTATCCAAACATTCATATGGCTAGGGATGGATTGTGGAGTCACCAAAAAAGTATTTTAGGGCCTCAAAACAACCCCAAAATTTTTAGACATGAAAATTCGTAAAAGAAAATTTCCAAATTGGAAATACTGTTTTGATCCAAAGGATAGGTGGGTGGCTACCGATATACATCTGGATCAATCCCCCCCTTAGGGAGCAATGGTATGCATTGCATAAAGTTTTTGCATCAGATGGGGAAACTTCTGTTGAATTTGACTCCTAGTGAACCACTTGCCTTAGTGAAGAAATTGTATGGATATAGTGACTCGATAGAGATGAATGCGTTGTTGGTGAGTTCCCTTTACTTGTGTATCCATGATTTGATCAACTATACCATAATCCAAACATGGTACACTTAGGGTTGAGTGTTGATGGTACCAATTGCTCTGCCATCTCTTAGGTGTTCAACAATGATGGAAAATATGGGTGAACATTCTCCACATCAAATACTAGGTGTAGGCCAAGAAAGCAAGGAATGCTTAATTCAAAGGAATTGTCATTGGTTTCCTTGGTGATGGTATATGACCCATATCAAAGTGAACATAGCTTGCGATGGGGTCTCATGAGATGCTCTTTTGGTAAATGCAACGAAACCTTATCACCCACCTAACATTTGTGTTGAACTCAATGCTGGTCATATCGTTGCTTGTACTTGGCATTGGATTTATCTAGAATGTCATGGAATTGATGAAGAATGTGTTAAATCCATTCAACAAATCGAGTGGTCGTGTCTATCTCGGTGTGAGCATGGGTAGATTTCTTTTGTGTTGAGGAAATGAGTAGAGCTACATCAATTGGGGACAATGATTGGAACCCCAAGGACACCTGGAATGAGTTATGTCTAGTAGAGCTATGAAGGGATTTGTTGTAGATATGTTGAATATATGGAAGAATCTCATCCCATGTGCGGGGATGTTTAGAATTGTACATCCTTAAAATATGCACAATCATCCTATTAACCACCTCTATTTGTCCATTGGTTTGGGGGTAGAAGGTAATTGATTGGATGTGTTTGGTTTCCATTAGTGACCATAGGATAGACTAGAATGTGCCCAAGAATATACTATATTGATATAAAATAATAGTTTGTGGTATCTCGAAATGAACCCAAAAACGTTCAAAGAATAATTAATAATGGATTCAATGGTGATGCTCTTCTTGTAGGTTATCAGAATGGCCATCTTAGAGAAGCGATCTGACCACAACCACAAATTCCTTACCATGCTTGGTTGAAGGTAGTCCCGACATCTAGTCCGTGGAGATGGACTACCAAGGCCCATTGGGAGTAGGGAAAGGGTTGTATATTCCTTGATTCTTAATGGCAGGTTTCACAATGGTGCAGGAAGTGCATGATATGATATACATGCCAAAGTCTTGTTGGATGTTTGAAAAATAAAATTACTTCTACAATACTACTACTATATTTTCTATGCTAAAATTCCATGTCACTTGATTGTAATGTGCTTCTTAAATTATCTTTGCATGCTCACTTGAGGGAACATAGAGATGGGTATGTGGCATACTAATCCTTCTTGGATATAAAATTTTTCCATTGGTATGTCTACACATAATGCTTGATAGGTGGAAGCAAACTTAGGATCATTGTCATATAGTTGACACCACTTAAAGGCCTCATGGATGCAAGAGTTGAGCATAGTGGTCAAGTCTACCATTGGAGGTCAACGAAGGTGACCGATGACTCAAAAAAAATTGGTTCTACCCTTCTTCTACTTGATGTTTAGGTGGAATTGCTGCAAGTATGTGGACCACTTTTGGTGGTGATTAATCTATAACTTCCCTTGTGTTTTCATGAAATACAGTGGATTGTGACCAACGTGGATGACTGTCTCTTTACTGAGAATGTAATGCTTCCATTAGCGCTAATCTTGGACAATAGAATTCATTTACTTGTCATAGGTGGGGTATTTGTGGATTGTATATGAGAGTGTATCATTGTTATGTGCCATTGGATGGACATGTTCATAGAGGAGTGTTCCAATAACATAGTTTGAAGCATATGTCTCATTTTCAAAGGGATGCTACAAATCTAGTAAAGTAAGGATATGTGTCGAACATAAGTGTTGCTTCAACTCCTCAAATGCTTGTTGTTGTGAATTTTTCCAAACAAAATTGGCCTTAGATCCGCATTTGGTTACTTGGCTAAGGGCCCAAGCAATATGATATAATCCCAACACAAACCTGCAATAGAAGTTGGAAAGGCCTAGGAAGTTACAAAACTCTATGAGAGTTGTTAGGGATGGCCAACCACAAATGGCTTGGATCTTAACCATATCCACATGCACACCATGGTCATCCATGATGTATACTAGATATTGAATTTTCTCCATTCCAATTGAGCACTTTTATAGATTGGCATATAAATTATGTTGTTGTAGGGTGCTAAGGACCTATTGAATATGGTATAGATATTCTTCCCATGTTCTATTGTAGATGAGGATTCCATCTAGATATATGACCACAAGAGAATTGGTGAATGGATAAAGAATATCATCCATCATCCTCATGAAAGTCACTGGAGCATTAGTTAAGCATAAAGGCATGAACAACCACTCAAAAAATCCTTCCCAAGAATTAAAGGCAATATTCCAAACATCGATCGTCTCAATTGGTGCCTAATGATAGATGGAATTCATATCAATCTTGCTAAAATACTTGGCACCCTTGAGTTGGTCGATAATGTCATTGATCTAGGGAATGGGATACTCATTCTAGACTATGATTTTGTTTAGATATTTGTAATCAGTATAGAGTCACCAAGTGATCCAGGAGGATATTGGTGGCCACCCACCTATTCCTCTTGGACCCCCACCATTGTTTCTTTCAGTTTTTTAGTTTCCTTAATTGTAGCACAATTTACTATTTTTTGGCAGTTTTTGGGTCCTAAACTTTCGGAGCCGTTTTAAGGCCCTAAATGACGCTTTTTTGGCATCGAATGGTCGAGCAAATATGAGTCTGTTCTGGACTTGATATTTTCCATTTATGGATGTAGTCCTTAAACAGATATTTCTAACGATATATCATGCACGTCAAACGGAGGTAGTATGCTAAAGTTATGACCCCAGGAAATTGATGTACCAAGTTACCCAACAGGGCCCACATTAAGGCGTTTTCACCTCCTAGGGTTAGGTTTTTGGATGTGTATGGTTTCCATTGTTTCTCAATAATACATAGGCCTTCGAGCCTCATTGCAACATAGACTTCAGAGGCATGTAGCTGCCACATCTCTTCTCAGAGATAAGTTACCAGCACTCTAGCTAGTTTATTTCCATTCTGTATGTAAACAAGTTTCAGTTATTAATTAATGAAATGAAGTGTTATTTCTGCTGCATATTTGTTTCTATGGTTATTTGTGTATTTTGTTGCGTTCCTACATAAATCCGGATCAGTGGTATCAGAGCAATCTGCTCTTTCTCGATCCTTCTTTGCATGTCCCCAACGAGGGCAGGGTATAAAGAGTTAGGGCTCGATCTAGTTGAACCTTTGCAAGATCAGCCTCACAAATTTTGACGGCCACCCATGGGGGATGAAAAGAAAGACGAGGGCACATAATATCCTATCAAAATGTTGCTCGAGGAGGCCCTTGAAAAACAAAGGAATGCGATGATGGATAACTTTGCCCAGATCCTTCAACGACTTCCCACTGGCAGCACATCTGCATCTAGCAGCCACTCTAGATATGCAACCCCTTTTAAGGTACAAGTAAACTTCGACATTCCCATATTTCATGGTCGAATAGATGCAGACGCCGTAGATAAATGGTTGAATCTATTACAAGGATATTTCTCGGTGCATGACTTTTCTGACCGGGAAAATATTACTTTTTCTCTACTCAAAGCCACCCCCCATGTCAAGGACTAGTGGGAAACCTACTATGAGAGAAAGGATGAGGAGGAACCCTCTCTGTTCTTGGTTGTACCCACTTGGAATTCTTTCTGAGATGCCATAAAGGGACAATATTATCCGGTGGGGAGCTATGAGGACAAGTACATCCAATGGACTATGCTGCGGTAGCAAAGAGATCAAGATGTGCATGAGCTGACGAATCTGTTCCATACCCTGCGCACCAAGTTGGATATCAAAGATTCAGAGAAACATTTGGTGCTGAAGTACCGCAGTTGTCTGCACAGATACAGTCAGGAGGAAATGGAGTTCCTCGACATCTCCTTGCTTGGTACGGAATATCAATACATTGCCAAAATTGAGCAAAAATTCTAACAGAAAAAGCGAGACTTTGGATCTGCGAATCAGAAGCAAGGGAAAGGTGCCCCCAAAACGCAGAACCAAGGACACAACCAAGGCATGGAGACTCAAGAAAACTTGCCAAAGCCACAAGTAAAGAGCAACAATGCAAAGCCGAAGAAGGAAGTGAGAAAGTGGTGTGAGTTCCATAAGAGCCCCACTCACAACACAAGTGAGTGTCAGGCTAAGCAGTCACTAGTGGCCGAGATAAAGGCATCTAAATCAGATGCATAATCTGACACTGAATCAGAACCCGAGAAGGGGAATGGCAGAGGGAAGAAGATTATCAATGCAGAGCCCAATGCCACCGTTTCCACCACAAAGATCCAAAAGGAAGAACCAGAAGATTCAGAGGAGGAGGAGCGTCTTTTCCACTCTCAGATGTGGGTAAAGGGTTCCCCATTACAGTTCATTGTCGACAGTGGGAGCCAAAAGAACCTGATTTCAGCAGAGGTCATGAAGCGGTTGGGTTTGCCGACCACATCACACCCACAGTTGTACATCATCAGGTGGCTTCACCAAGGATGAGATCTTCGCATTAGCCAGCAGTGTTGACTTCCTTACAGCATCAAGCCCTTCACCGATGAGGTATTATGTGATATTGCCCCTCTTGATGTTTGTGATGTATTATTAAGTCAACCATACTTATGGAAGTGGCATACTATGTATGAGTGCCGGCCTCATGCTGTTATTATTACGTTGGGAAATAATTTGTACAGAATACCAGAGGTACCACCCCCTACCGCTATCTCTTTGGTTACTGCAAAACAATCTAGTAAGTTCATTTCCAAAACCGGGAAGTTTGTTTTCTTGATGATCCGCCCTTAGGGAAAGAAGAAGATCATTGCCACAACCTTGAGACAGGGTTCCTCTGCATGACAACAACAAATGGACAAGGTCGTGGAGGAGTACCGGGACATATTAACCTCACCCACTAGGGTGCCTCTCCACTGTCAGGTCAAGCACCCCATTGATCTGACCCTAAGTGCGCCGTTGCCCAATGGACCGATCTATCGTCGTTCTGTTCTGGAGAATGATGAAATCAAGAGGCAAATTTAGGAGCTGCTGTAGAAGGGTCACATCCAGCCAAGTTCATCGCCCTATGGGAGCCCGATCGTGTTGGTACAGAAGAAGGACGGGACTTGGAGACTCTGTATTGACTATCGGGCGCTGAACAAGATCACTGTCCGGAATAGGTACTCGATCCCACGGATTGATGACCTCCTGGACTAGCTTAAAGGGGCAAAATATTTTAGCAAGATCGACTTAAAGTCCGGGTATCACCAGGTATCTATCGAACCGATCGATGTGTGGAAGACTACCTTCAAAGCTAAGGAAGGCCTTTTCAAATGGTTGGTCATGCCTTTCAAGCTGACGAATGCTCCTGCAACCTTTATGAGACTGATGGATGAAATATTACGGCCATTCACCAACTCATTTGTAGTAGTGTACTTGGATGGCATCCTGATCTTCAGCCAGACTTGGGACGAGCACCTCCACCACATCTGACAGGTCCTCCAAACATTGCGGCAGCACAAGTTGTGTGCCAATTTGGACAAGTGCACTTTTGGCATGACCCAGGTTCAGTATCTGGGATACATTATTGATGACTGTGGGGTACATGTGGATCCAACCAAGATCCAAGTCATTCGGGATTGGCCAGCCCCAACTACTCTAACAGAGCTTCACAGCTTTCTGGGCCTTGCTAATTTCTACCGCAGGTTCATGTTGGGATTCTCTCATATCACTTGGTCCTTGAGTCAACTCACCAAAGGAGGAGCGAAAGCAAAATTCTTTTGGTCAAAAACTCAACAGAAGGCGTTTGCAGAATTGAAACATCACCTATGCTGTGGCCCAGTGCTCACATTACTAGACTTGCAACAACCATTTGAGATCGAGACAGATGCCTCTGACTATGCTATTGGGGCAGTCCTTACTCAACAAGGGCATCCAGTGGCATATCATAGTGAGACACTGTCCGACACTGTCCGCAAATATCCCACTTATGAAAAAGAGATATATTCCATTGTACAGGATTGCCGACAATGGAAGCATTACATTTTGGGGAAGGAAATGATCATCCACATAGACCATCGACTCCTGTAGTTCATGTAGACACAAGGGAAGTTACAGAATGATCGCCATCAAAAGTGGTCCACATATCTACAACAGTTTCATTTGAACATCAAGTACAAGAAGGGAAGCACCAATAATGTTGCAGACTGCCTCGGCCGACCATCGATCGTGGCGATAATGATCATGCTCAACTCTTGTGGGCATGAGACTTTTGATTGGCCACTTCTCTACCAGAGCGATCCAGAATTCAGCCACACATACCAGACGCTCTTAGAGGGAAACCAAGTTCCAAAATTTCACCTCCAGGATGTACTACTGTGTCACATGGGACACCTTTGTGTTCCTTCAAGTGAGCGTGCCAAGGTTATTTGGGAAGCACACTACAGTCGGGTCGCTGGGCATTTCGGGGTTGAGAAAATAGTGGCAGTACTGCAGAAGTATTTCTATTGGCCGAACCTTCGACATGACATCGAGAAGTACATTTGATCCTGCACTGCCTGCGCCATTGCCAAACCATCCATCAAGAAGCAAGGGCTCTATACTCCGTTGCCTACCCCTAGTTGACCTTGGAAATCCATCTCCATGGATTACATGTCAGGCTTTCCTTCTACCAAGCACGGAAACGACTGTGTGTTTGTGGTTGTTGACAGATTGTCAAAGATGGCCATAATGGTGGCCTACAAGAAGAATATCACAGCAAAAGCCACTGCTAAACTCTTCTTTGAACGAGTGTGGGTACACTTTGGGATCCCACATTCTATAATCTCAGACTGAGACAACAGGTTCCTTAGTACATTTTGGTCTAGCCTATGGTCAATGCTAGACACCAAGCTCACAAAGTCCACAGCTTTCCGTCCCTATACTGATGGCTAGACAGAGGTCGTCAACAAGATGATCGTGCACATTTTGCGCATGTACAACTCAAAGCATTCACACACATGGGATGAGAGCATCCCCTATGTACAACACAGCTATAACCGAGCCCTCCACAGCTCAACCAATCACAACCCCTTTCAAGTGGGCTTGGGATTCCTGCCACTATGTCCCATTGACGTAGCCATGCCATTTGTAGCTACTCAGGCCGATTCATGTCATATCTAGTCTAAAGTTTCCATGGAAAACAACTTATTTGAGCACATTTAGCACATTCACCAATAGGTTCATGACATATTGGACAGATCCATTGCTAAGTACAAGTAGCGACATGATCAACATTGGGTGCAACACAACTTCTAGGTGGGCGACAAAGTGTGGCTATATTTGCAGAAGGAGTGCCTCGCTGGACCCCACCACAAGCTTCGCCCGCTCCGATATGGGCCATACACCTTCACCAAGGCTATCGAGGACAATTCCTTTGAGCTCAGTATTCCACCATTCCTTGGTCTGCACCCTGTGTTCAATGTGGACCGCCTTCGTCCCTACTTTTCACCTCTACTGGACACATCAGACGTGGTAGAACAACTCACACCAGCAGAGTTAAACCCCAACTACATGGAACAAGCCACCACTGATCGGATTATGGACACACAAATACAGAACACCTGCCAGCAGAAGATCCAACTATATCGAGTTGTCAAAGCAGGCCAACTCCTTCACTAGGGAAAGTGGCTCACCATGGACCAAGTTCAACAGAAGTTTCCTCATCTCATGGAGGAACTCAACGCAATGGGGACCATTGCTTCCTAAGGGGGGAGGAATGATCTAGGAGGATATTGGTGTCCACCCACCTATTCCTCTTGGACCCCCACCATTGTTTCTTTTAGTTTTCTAGTTTCCTTAATTGTAGCACAATTTACTATTTTTTGTAGTTTTCAGGTCCTAAACTTTCGGAGCCGTTTTGAGGACCTAAACGACGCTTTTTTGGCATCGAATGGTTGGGAAAATATGAGTCCATTTTGAACTTAATATTTTCTATTTGTGGATGTAGTCCTTAAATAGATCTTTCTAATGATATATCATGCGTGTCAAACGAAGGTAGTATGCTAAAGTTACGACCCCGAGAAATTGATGTACCAAGTTACCCAACAGGGCCCACATTAAGGCGTTTTCACCTCCTAGGTTTAGTTTTTTGGATGTGTAGGGTTTCCATTGGTTCTCAATAATATAGGCCTTTGAGCCTCATTGTAACACAGAGTTTAGAGGCATGTAGCCACCACATCTCTTCTCAGAGATAAGCTACCAGCACTCTAGCTAGTTTATTTCCATTATGTATGTAAATAAGTTTCAGTTATTGATTAATGAAATGAAGTGTTATTTCCACTGCATATTTGTTTCTATGGTTATTTGTGTATTCTGTTGTGTTCCTGCATAAATCCAGATCACCAAGTGCCATATTTCTTCTGCACCAGCACAATTGGGCTTCCGAAATGTGAGGATCTTGGCTGCATGTACCCATTTTGGATTAATTCTTGAATATGTCAATTGATTTCTTCATTTCCCATGAGGGAACTTTTGCATATCGACCCATTAGGTAGAGGCACCCTAGGTATCAATTCAATTGAGTGATTGAATTGGAAATGTAATGGAACCCAAACAGGTGTGGATAAGATGTCTTTGTGTTCTTCCATGATCTTGTCCACCTACTTTTGTTGTGTAGAGAGACCCTGAGTGGAGGAATTGGATGTTGTTATAATATTTCATTATCCTTCAAAGTGAGTCATGAAGAGGATAAATTTCCCATTTTGGGAGATTACCTTCCTGCACTACTTAGATGTGATGAGAGACACTGCAATAATGGGAACTACCTCTGGTATCTTGTAGAGGTGTTTTTCTAAAGTAATAATGACACTATGAGGTCTAGATTCATACATAACATGACGCTTCCACATATATGTCTGTTTGAAATGAACATAAAAAAATTCGAGTTGGGAAACATCATACATTACCTAATCTTTAAAGGCCTTAATGTCGTAAGGTAGGTGGAATTGTTGTCTGACATGAATGTCTTGTCCCTGGTTGAGCCACCCAATGTTGTAGGGTTGTGGGTGTGGTGTTGTTGTCAACTTCAACTATTTGATGACCTATGTCAAAATCATGTTCTTTTGGCTTCTAGTGTCAAAAATGAAATGTAGTGGAGTTCTGCTTTCCCACATTTTCAAGTGGAAGAGGCGCTCACCTTCCTATGGATCCTCTGGATCACGGGGATGGATCTTTGAGGTAGTGATGGTAATGTTGGGTTTCAGATCAATGATTTTCTCCCCCTTGTCTGTGACTGTGACACTTGGTTTTGAATCAGAGTCAAAACCGAGATCTAACTATGAAGCTTTGATCTTGGCCAGTAATGAATTCTTTGAGTGAAAGTCATCAATGTTGTGTTAGGGGCTCTTATGGAACTCATACCATTTCTTGGTGTACTTCTTTGTATTCTTGTCACCCTTCTTTGCTTGTGGCTTGGAATGGTTATCTAGGTTCTTGTTTTCCTTACTTTGTCCTTTTTTCTACGAGCTAGGGTCACCCTTTCCTTTATTCTACAGTTGATTCATAGGCCCAAACTCTCACTTTTTATTCTACTTAAATTTTTTCTCAATTTTGATAACATATTGATAAGCAACTCCCAATGACAAGATGTCTAGAAACTCCATTTCAGTTTGGATGTACCTATGTATTCCCCCACAATATTTTAGAACCAAATTCTTCTTGGAGTCCTTGATACCCATCTTGGTGTGCTAAGTATGGATGGCATTTGTGAACTCCAACACTTTTTGGTCTCTCTATTGATGAAGTGTGGCCCATATTGTATACCGGTCATGATAGTTTCCAACAGGGTAATATTGTTCCTTAATGGAATCTATAAAAGAGGCCCAAGTTGGATTGGCCTCAAACATTCCAAACTCCTTGTAAGTTTTTCTCACAATAAGTTTCCCACCATTTTTTGACATGGGGGGAAGCCTTAGGGAGTGCAAAGGTGATATTTTCCATGTTGGGAAAATTGTGGACGGAGAAACACCCTTCTAACAGACTCAACCATTTATTCTAGGGCATCAACATCGATATGGCCTTCAAATAAAGGGATATCAAATTTAGCTTGTACCTTAAAGGGTGTGGCTCCTTCGAAGTGATTACTTTATGATCCCTCCATTGTTGCTGGCATTTGTCAAATGATATGGGAAAATTTATCTATAATCTTGTTCCTTTGTGGCATGAGAGATTCCTTGAGCAACAAATTGATAGGATCTCTTTCTCCTTCATATCTCTTTTCGTTGGACATGGGAGGCATTTTGGGCCGTTGAGGGAAGTTTCTCTCAAGCTCAATTAGTTCAAGACAACTATCTATATCCTAATATTGTTGGGGACATGCATGGTGAAATAACAAAAGAGCAGACTATTTTGATACCACCGATCCAGATTTATGTGTGAACATAGTGAAAGAGTATATATAGAACCACATTTTCAAGTCCTTCCCTTGAAGGGACATCAAAAGTGTTGACCTTGCCAAACACCCAGGGGGTCAAAAGACGATTTAATTAATTTACCTAGGGAATCTTGGTTATTAAAAACTATGGAAGCATGTATTATGATAATTTCCAATTATAATTATTTTATGTAATTATTTAATTAATGTGCAAATAAATATGTGGAAATAAGTTTCCATGTCAGGAGGGCGCATTGGGGAAAGCTGACTTAGGCTAGGTTAATAATTAGAAATTGTTAAAGGGACTGACAAAAGCAAGCAATCAAAAAAGAGGGAAAGTACCAAAAGCCAAGAAAAGCAGCCAAAAGTAAAAGCAGGAAACTCCAGGCCAGGGTATTTTTTAAGGATTCTAATATTATAGTAAAGTATAGTATTCTAGGCGATTGTTCTAGATTGAAAAAACATGTTTATAGATAGGTAGGCGAATATTAAATATGAAACATAAAATTAACACTTAAATGTATAAATTTTGGCAAATATTATGATAAAAAAACATATTTTATGTAAATATAGGCGATATTAGACTCTAAATAGCGAATTTATTTTTTGAAAAAACCCAAAAAATAGCCAATGGACAAAATTTTTCCACTAAAAATTACCCTGCTCTAGGCCTAAGGAGGGTGCAATTTTCATTTAGAAGACCAGTCACAAAAGCACAAAGCCTAGAAAATTTTTCATAAGCAAAAGCAGGAAACTTTGGGTCTACAGAGGGCACAGTTTCCATTGAGAGGGTGAGTTACAAAAGGAGAAAGTGCAGAAAAGATGTCATAAGAAAAAGTATGCAACTTTGGGCATAAGGAGGGCGTAGTTTATAATTTAGAGGAAATTTTATTGATAGATAAACATCCCACATGACTCACACATACTATTTTCTAATGGAGGGCACACCACTTGGCTAGGGTTATGGTTTAGCAAGTGGCAACTTGCTCAACAGGTGAAGGACTTTCTCAACAAGTCACCCAAGTCACTCAATGTTTATTTAAGGATTGTTCCAACTCCATTACCTGGTTTTGTTGATGAATGATTTTGTATTGAGTGAAGCTAAGCTTCACACTGAGTGATGTACCTTAGTCTCTTGGGTGATGTGCCCCAAGTCCCTTACCCCCCTCTTCTATCTCCCTTTCCTTTTTCAGTGAAGCTTATGGTGAGCTAAGGATCAGAATTATAAGATTCATATTCGACCTCTACAACAACCATATATCCATTGAAGATGAGCTCCAGTGAAGGAAACTTCACCTACTCTCCCAATCCCAAGCTTGGTGCTAGTTTCAGGCCTCCCATCCACAGTTTTGGAGCCATTTTTGAAGAGATTAGTTCTACAAACCCTATCATGATATTCTCAGCCCAATTATCTCATTCTAAATTCATTTAGTAAGGTTTATGTTTCAGAGAGATCTCATGTTAAGTTTTCATGAGTGGATCCTTTGTTTGCCTCTTTGATGGGGTTTTTATCAGTTTTATGCAATAAGAATGAATTAATGTCCATGGGAAGAAGAATTAAGTTATATAATGTGTGAAAATGATGTATTAATATTTGTAAGAAATTAATAGTAGGTATGAATTGACTCTGATTCAAAATTTATCAAATTCTGCATACCCTTGCTCTTTGACTAGGAAAAATCGACTAGTCTCATTGTTATTGTCATTATGGAAGTTTTATACACTCAAATGTCATTCTGAAAGTTGTTGTAGGAATTTAAATCACCCCACTACCCATATCGACTTTTATATTTTAAATTTGTTGAGAACGTACCACATTTGGACATCCTCCATTGTGCATGTCCTTCCTGGGAAAAATTCCTAGCTTTTGCCCAAATAATTCCAAACAACCCCAAATATGCTATAAAATTAATAAAACCTTATTGTATGCATACTATTTGTTTGATAACCTTATTTCAGATCCACATCAACCTTATTAGCCATTGGTTGAATGGATGTGATAGTTCTTCCTAGTTTACATGGGTTGGAAACCCCAAAGAGTGTGAGTAGGCTTCAACTGAGCTGATTCCGAAACCTAAATGGTCCCCAATTTACATGTGATTAGGGAAATAACTAAGTATGTCCTAAATGTCTTGGTATCTTCCTTAACCCTCTGCCATATTACCCCAACTTTATCAGTAATTCACATATTTCCCTTGCATCTAAAGTGGTTAATGTTACTGCAAAACTCTGATTGCACACCTCAATTAATAATTATAGCAGAGTTAGTATTCTGATCTAAATAATCATATCAGGGATATTACAGTGGTATAAAATCTATTTCCTTGGCTCATCCTATGTAAAGAAGGCTCTTTGTTGAATAAGATTGCAAATCACTAGATCAAGTGGCAGCCATAAGGCTCCTACCAGTGATCAAAGAAGGCATTGAGAAGCATGCAAAAGAAGACTATGAAGAGCCCTAATGTAGTACCTCAAATATATTCAGTAGGGATGATGTTAATGATTTATGTTTTCCATCATATGACGAAGTCATATGGAATAAATATACAACTGTTTTTGTTCAAATGTTCGATGGAAAGAACTCTAAGGAATACTTCCAGTATTTCATGGAATACCATGATTTAAAAGAAGAGATAAGAAAGGTCTTATCTTTCAGAGATTACTGCTACCTTGATATGAAGAAGTTGTTCAATGACTGATCCAGATTTATGCGTGAACGAAATGAAAGAACATATACATAATCATAATCACAAACATTTTGCAAAGATAACGGAGATACAGTGAACAAATATTCTATTAAATTGCGAAAATAGAACAGACTGTAATACAATTGCTAGAATGGTGGTAGCTATCTCTGAGAAGAGATGTGGCTGCTACGCTCATCTATGCCAAGATGAATACAAAATGAGGCCAAAGGGGCCTATTTATAATAAGAATGAGGTGAGAACCCCAAAAGTCCAAAACGTAACCCTAGAAGATGAACCTTCATAAATTTTGCGGCCCCAAGGTGGTAAGTTGAACAGTTAACTTCTTGGGGTCATAACTTTTGCATACAATCTCCGATTTGGGCATTTGATAGCTCATTGAAAAGGTATGTCTAAGATTTAGGACCGAAAAAATTGTAGAAAAATAACTAGAAAACTGCCACAATGGACAATTGTTTTGAGCCAGTGGAATAGGTGGGTGTCCACCGATCTCCATCTAGATCAATCATCCCTCCTTAGGAAGCAATGGTATCCATTGCATCGAAAATCATATCATATATTGAACTGTGTGTTGAGTTGATCTCCTGGTGCGACATTTGTTGAAGTGAAGAGGCTGCTTTTCTTTGGCATCCCGAGAGGGTTGTAATTGTTGTGTGGATGATTTGGTTTTGGATGAGCACCTTGAATGTGTGGCCTTGCATCGTAGAGATACTCGGATAGATGAGGAAATGATGGCTCTGTTTTATTCTTGTGTCTGATGAGCAGAGACACCCTGTGTAGAGGGTGTGGAGGTCTCTGTGATCTTATGTTCTCCTTCAGACGCAATTGTGAGGAGGAATAATTTCCTGGTGTGGGAGCTTATCTTCCTACCCTGTGAGACTGTGGTAGGTGCAACTGTCTCTAGGATATGGTAGAGTTGTCCTCCCAAAGCGACAATGACACTATGAGGCCATGACTCATATACAACATGACGCTTCCACATATCTGGTTGTCCTAAAAGAACATCACAGACTTCAAGTGGGGCCACATCACACAATACCTTGTCTTTGAAAGGCTTGATGCCATATGGTAGGAGGCATTGCTGAGTAATGCAGATACCTTGTCCTTGGCTTAGCCAACCGATGGTGTAAGGTTGCGGGTGTGGTGTTTCCAGAAGCTCCAATCTCTTGACGACTTCTGCTGAGATCAGGGTCTTTTGGATGCCGTTGTCAACAACAAAATGTAGAGGCATTCCCTTCACCCACATATGCGAGTGGAATAGGCGCTCCTCTGCCTCTCACTCTTTAGGATCCTCTAGTTGAATATGTGTGGTAGCAACAGTGGCAGTGGGGTCTGCATCAATGATTTGCCTCCCATTGTATGCGGCTGTGGCATTGGGTTCAGAATTAGAATCAGGATTTGATTCTGAAGATTTGATCTCGACCACTAATGACTACTTTGAGTGACATTCATCAGTGTTGTGCCAAGGGCTTTTATGAAATTCGCACCACTTACTGATTTCCTTCTTTGTCTTTCCATCTCCCTTCTTTGCTTGTGGCAGGGACTAGTTGTCCTTTCCTTGTCTTGTGTTTTGCAAGCCATGGTTTCCCTTGCCTTGCTTCTGTGCAGGTCCAGAGTCTCGCTTGTTCTTTTGTCGAAATTTCTCCTTGATTTTGACAGCATACCGATAGGCAGATCCAAGTGAAGAGATGTCGAGGAAGTCCATCTCAGTTCGGATGTACCGATGTAGACCATTGCGATATTTCAGAATTAGGTGTTGCTTGGAGTCCTTGATACTCAGCTTTGTACGCAAGGTATGAAATTTTTTGGTGTACTCTGACACCGTCTGGTCCCTTTCTTGACACACAATGGTCCATTTTGTGTACTGGTCATCATAATTTCCCATAGGGTAATACTGTTCCCTGACAGCATCTATGAAAGAGGCCCAAGTGGGATTTGTTTTAAGCATTCCAGACTCGTTTGATGAGTTTTGCTCACAATAAGTATCCCACCAATTTTTGACATGGGGGACTTCCTTAAGGAGTGCAAAGGTGATATTTTCTCTGTTGAAAAAATTGTAGACAGAGAAATATCCTTCTAGAACATTCAACCAATTATCCAGGGCATCTGCATCAATATTTCCTTCAAATAAAGGAATATCAAAGTTAACTTGTACCTTAAAGGGAGTTGCATCCCCGAACCGACTGCTTGTTGAAGATGCACTTGTCGCTGCCGGCATTCGTAGAATGATTTGGGTGAAACTGTCCATCATCTCGTTCCTCTGTCGCTCGAGGGCTTCCTCAAGCAGTGACTTGATAGGATCTCCTGCTTCGTCGTCTCTCTTTTCTTCCACCATGGGAGGTCGTTTGGGACGGCGAGAATGATCAAGTGAAACTAGTTCGAGACCAAACTCTCTATACTCAAACCTCGTCGGGGACATGCGCCAAGAAAAAATCAAAGAGAAGATTGCTCTGATACCACTGATCTGTATTTATGTGTGAACGAAATGAAAGAACATATACATAATCATAATCACAAACATTTTTTAAAGATAACATAGATACAGTAAACAAATATTCTATTAAATAGCGGAAATAGAATAGACTGTAATACAATTGCTAGAATGGTGGTAGCTATCTCTGAGAAGAGATGTGGCTGCTACGCTCATCCGTGCCAAGCTGAATACAAAATGAGGCCAAAGGGGCCTATTTATAATAAGAATGAGGTGAGAACCCCGAAATTCCAAAACATAACCCTAGAAGATGAACCGTCATAAAGTTTGCGGCCCTAAGGTGGTAAGTTGAATAGTCAACTTCCTGTGGTCATAACTTTTGCATACGATCTCGAATTTGGGCGTTCGATAGCTCATTGGAAAGGTATGTCTAAGATTTAGGACCGAAAAAACTGTAGAAAAATAACTAGGAAACTGCCACAATGGACAATTGTTTTGAGCCAGTGGAATAGGTGGGTGTCCACCGATCTCCATCTGGATCAATGACCCCTACTTCCAAGCAAATTAATAAAGGATTGAACATATGATTGATAGTGTGTGCCAAGAAGTGGGGTTAGTAGAACCAAAGGGAACTAAAGTAGATGCACAAGTGGATCCCCATTTTACTAGCCAGTGCAAGGATGATGATGTTGTCAATGGTGGTAAGACATATTTTGGATATGATCCAAAAGAAGGATATAGATCATATTTGAAATCACCATTTGGGATTTACAATGAAGCATAAGAAAAGCATACATTAGTTGGATGTGAACCAGAAGATTTGGTGGAAGATCAAGCTAGCATAGCTCCACCACATTAAGAGAAAAATATGATGCAAAGGGATGAACACAGTTCATATTTTTGTATTCCCTTGCATCATGATGAAGTTGCATCCACATCAGATGAATATGAGGCACCAAAGCCATTCTCAGTCATGGAAAAGGGCCATGAATCACTTAGTTCTTCAAGTGATCAAGAAGAATAAGAGATTCCTAAGGTGGGGTGCAAGTCACTACAAGGAAACTACATGAGAGAAGAAATTGAAGATGAATACACTTCCAGATTGTTTGTGGGTGATTTTGATATCACTGCTAAGGATGATGGTTCATGTGAAGATGGTGAGACATATTTTGGATTAGATCCAAAATAAGTTTATAAATCATATTTACAGTTGCCTCTTGAGACTCATAATGAAGAACAAGACAAGGCCACACCACTTAGGTGTGAACCAGAGAATTTGGTGGAAGAGAGGGACACCATAGTTCCCCTACATAAGGCGAGGAAGATGAAATGTCAAGGTATGCTGTACTTTTTATATGTGCAAATATCACATTTCATTACAACTTTCAGAGATACCCTCCACTTCATATGGAAGTGATTTTACAGAAGATTCAAAATATGATCGGTATGTTGAAAATGAAGTATGTGTTGTGGATCCATGCCACAATAAATATGGTCTTATGTGTCATTCATTGGAAGGAGAAACCTTGGTGGATGATCTTCTTTGTGAGCTACATCAGTTGAGGGGATCACTTAAGGAGGACAAAGATAAGCTTATGGCAGCCATGAACAACCTTGCTGACATCAATGCCTTGGTGACAAGATGGTGTTGGAAAGATTCTGTAGGAGAGTTGGAAGGAGAAGCCTTTCTAGAAGAGTGCATAGCACTTAAAGAAGGCATGGCCAAGATGAAGGAAAGCTATGTAAACTTACTATATGACATATATCATCTCCTCATGGTGGCTGAAATGTACCATTGTACATTAGAGAGGGAAACATAAGAGTCTAGAAGAATCCATAGTAAACGGGAGGCTACATCTAATTCCTTGAAAAGAACCCAAGAAGCTCTTCAAGAGTTGAGGTTGTAGATTGATCAAATTAAAATGGAGTTTAATGTACCACACCCCCCATATTGCATGGAAAAGAATCATGTGCACATGGTAGGAACTACTTTGGATGTGCTGAAGGAACCTTATGTGGAGGACAACCATGATGAAGGAGCATATTTGCAGATGCTTGTGAAAAGATATAAGGAAGAAAATATTGACCAAGCACTCATTGAGATTGAGAGGAAGGATGAAGTGTTCTTATCTATGGGAAATATTGCTGAGGACATTCCAATTGAATCAATAAGCAAAGATGATTATATATTCATGGATTGGGTAGATAAATATATCTCTAAAATAAAGGATCAAGGATGCACTAGAATTGCTTGCATCAATAGAGGGTTGTTTGACATGCATTTGTGGAAGGAGAAAACTTATGACATACCCTTATGGATGGTATATTTTTCTCTAGAGGAGGTGACTGATCACATTCCATATGGATCAACAAATAAAAGTCCTTATTCATCCATTGATTGGGTGGATAGATACACGTTGGAATGAAGACTTTGGGAGGTAAAGCGTTTTATTTCTGCAAACATTTTTTTTATTGTGGCTGACATTGTCTTGACATGTGAACATCAACAAAGACTTATTTATCAGCCATTAGATACCTCTCATATGCATGCACTCTATGAGTTGCATTCTGATTTGCATGTTCTTGAGGAGTTTGAGGTCAAGCAAGATGAAGACCAAGCACTTGCATGGTTCCGAAGAGATTATGATTTGCCTCTAGGAAAATGTTGTACAATTTTGGAGGAGGCACATGATTACAATGTCACTGAGCTAACCAATGAAGGAAGTTGTGCATCCATTAGCTTGATGGATGAGTATTGCAGGGAGTTGGTTCACAATTATTCACCCCACAATTCTATTTCAGCCACATCATGTGGGGATGAAAATTGGGCGAAAGGATTTTTTCCGTTGATGCCACAAGAGGAGCATGATACTCCCACTCTTCTAGTTGAGGGATTGATGATAAATCCATGTGGTTTGGCAAGTGCATAAGTAGTATTTGAATTATTCCTACCTGAATCATTTAACATAGAAGTTTGTTCATCCATTGATTGGGTGGCTAGACACATGATTGAGATGTGTGCTTTGGAGGGTAAACATATTTCTTGCATCAATGGAGATACATTAGACACATCGAAAGAATTATATGAGCAGTGGCATGAGCATGTATGGCTACTATATGATGCCCTCAGTATGCATGGAGGGGCATGGGATAACCACTGGTGTCTTCATAGTAGTAGTGATGTGAGTTCCAATGCTAGCTTGGATATGGATTTGCATAATTTAGAGAGGCTCTAGATGATTTGGTCCCACATTAAGAAGTTCCATGCTTGGTGGGAGAGTCTCAAAGAAATTCAATTTGGCATGGGGAGTAATAAATAGCCGAGGTGGTAGTATGATTTTCACATCCTCATTTTCATCTTCTATGATGATAAAATTTTGTTGTTGTTACTGATGTTTGGAAGGAGGCATATAATACCATGGGACCCTGGCATTCTTTGGAATGATAGATTTCCAAAGAGGGAAGTAACATTTAGATCCTTGCAGAGGAGGAAGCGAGATCCATGAATTCTACTTAGTTACCTTAACTTGGTTGAAAATTTTGTTGAAATAAGTGATCATTGGGGAAATGACTATAATCAGAGTGGTGCAGTAGAAACATGGTGGACAAATTTTGCAGCACTCTAGAGTATTTCTGCTTGAGGACAAGAAGACTTGGGAGGGGAGCACTGTCATGTCCCTCCCTTGAAGGGACATCAAAAGTGTTGACCTTGTCAAACACCTAGGGGGTCAAAAGATGAATTAATTAATTTACCCAGGGAATTTTGGGTTTTAAAAACTATGGAGGCATGTATTGCACAAATTTCCAATTCTAATTAATTTATGTAATTATTTAATTAATGTGCAAATAAATATGTGGAAATAAATTGCCATGTTAGGAGGGCGCATTGGGGAAATCCAAGTTTCTTAGGTTGATAATTAGAAACTATCAAAGATAATGACAAAAGCAAGCAGTTAGAAAAAAGGGAAAGTACCAAAAGCCAAGAAAAGCAACCCGAAGTAAAATCAGGAAACATTGAGCCTAATGAGGGTGCAATTTCCATTTAGAGGATCAGTCACAAAAGCAAAAAGTGCAGAAAATATGTCATAAGAAAAAAAAAGAAACTATAGGCGTAAGGAGGACACAATTTCCATTTAGAGGGTCAATTAGAAAAGCAGAAAGTGCATAAAATTTGTCATAAGAAAAAAACATGAAACTTTGGGCATAAGGAGGGCACCATTTCTAATTCAAAGGAAAGGTTATTGATAGAGAAACATCCCACATGACTCACACATACTATTTTCTCAAGGAGGGCACACCACTTCGATAGGGTTAGGGTTTAGCAAGTGGCAACTTGCTCAATAGGTGAAGGACTTGCTCAACAAGTCACCCAAGTTGCTCAATGTTTATTTAAGGATGTTTCCAACTCCATTTCTCAGTTTGGTTGATGAATGATTGTTTATTGAGTGAAGCTAAGATTCATACTGAGTGATGTGCCTCAGTCTCTTGGGTAATGTTCCCCAAGTCTCTTTCCCCTCTCTTCTATCTCTCTTTCCTTTTTAAGTGCAGGTTATGGTGAGATAAGGATCAACACTCTAATATTAAGATTCAACCTCTACAACATCCATCCATCCATTGAAGGGAACTTCACCTACGCTCCCAGTCCCAAGCTTGGTGCTAGTTTCGAGTCTCCCATCCATAGTTTTGGACCCATTTTTGAAGAGATCAGTTCTACAAACCCTCTTATGATATTATCAGTCCCATTCACTCATTCTAACTTCTGAAATTCAGTAATGTTTATGTTCCATAGAGCTACCATGTTAAGTTTTCATGAGTGGAGCCTTTATTTGCCCCTTTGATGGGTTTTTTTATTATCAGTTTTATGCAATAAGAATGGATTATTGTCGATGGGAAGAATACTTAAGTTATCTGATGTGTGAAAAATTATGTATTCATATATGTAAGACATTAAAATTAGGTATGAATTAAATTTGATTCAAAATTTATCAAATTTTGAATACCCTTGCTCTTTGACTAAGAAAATTCGACTAGTCTCACTATTTTTGTCATCTAGAAGTTTTATGCACTAAAATGTCATTCTGAAAGTTGTTGTAGGAATTTAACTCACTCCAATACCCATCCTAGCTCTCATATTGTAAATTCATTGAGATCATACCACCTTTGGACAGCCTCCATTGCATAGGTCCTTCCTGGGCCAAATTCCAAGTTTTTACCCAAATCATTCCAAACAACCCGAAATATGATATAACCCTGAAAACATATTATTGGATGCATATTACTTGTATGATAACCTTATTTCAGAGCCACATCAGCCTTCTTAGCCACTGGTTGAATGGATGTGATAGCTCTTCCTAGTTTGCACGGTTGGGAAACACAGAAGTGTGGGAGTAGGCTTCAGTGGAGCTGATTCAAAAACCTAAATGGTCCCAAATTTACATGTGTCTAGGGAAAGAACTAATTCTGTCCTAAATTTTTTTGTTCTCTTCCTTAACCTTTTGCCATATTACCCCAACTTTATCAGTAATTCACATACTTTCCCTTGCATATAAAGTGGTTAATGTTATTGCAAAAATATGATTGCACACCTCAACTAATAATTATAGTAGAGTTAGTAATCTGATCTGAATAATCAGATCAGAGATATTACAAACATACACATATATATTGGAAGAAACACAATGATACAATAAACTCATATTCTATTAAATGAATGAAGAATAACATATTGTAAAATAAAATCAACTAGAATGGTGGTAGTTATATCTGTAAGAAGAGATGTGGTGGTTATGCTCATTCATGATAAGATTGTTAGACTAACAAGATCCCAGAGCAATAACAATAAACAATAAATAAGATGCAAATATTAAATCATTACAAGAGAGACATAGATATGATGCGGTTCACCCAAGATGGGCTATGTCCACACAAAAATTGCCAGTCCTTTATTATTATACCATCCAAAAAAATGAAGGGATGCAACCTGCAACAACCCCACTGCACTTCCTCTTCACTCTCTCACACAATCATAGAGATTGTTTTACAATTCTACAATACCATACACAATCGTATTACAATGCGTTCCTTTCATAGGGGAATTAACATGGGAAAATACCACATGTTACCCAATACCATGGGCTCGCAAATTTTTGGTCAACAAACAACCCCCCACACCCCCCTATTGGAATGAGTGTATAGTAAAACTCAAGTACAAACACAACTGAAAAATAACATACCAGAATCTGGAATATCAGGATCCACAACTAACAAAGATGATTAAAAAAGGAGTTAAAGAGTGTTTTTATCATAAGCATGAAGCACCCTTGACATCTAAAAAACTAAACATAGGATATGAACCACAAAAATTTTTGTGGGCCCTAAGGTGGTTAGTTGGCGTGTCAACTTCCCAGGGGAAAAAAATCTTCATACGATTTATGTCTAGGGTGCTTGGTATCGCATTGGAAAGGTCTAAACAAAAAGTACACAATTCTCCCATCCATACCTACCTATGGCTGTGTCTAGACTATGGAATATCCAAAAAGTGATGTTTAAGACCTAAAAAATGCCCCAAAGGTTTTGGACAAAAAATCAATAAAAACTTCCAAAATAAAAAAAATGTCCCAAAATGAAGCCAAACATGCTCAAAGAAGATCCTAGTAGTGTATTCTCTTGTAATACTCTTCTTACAAGGATTTAAAATGGCCATTTTAGACAATCGATCAACAACCACAAATACATAGTTATTGACATGCTTTGTTGAAGGAAGGTCAGACATGTAGTCCATGGAGATATAATCCTAGTTTCTATCTAGGGTAGGCATAGGAGTGTACAACCCTTTCTTCTTGATGGAAAGTTTGGTAATGGCATATGTGGTGCACAATCAGATATACTTGTTGACATCGTATCGAAGCTTTGGCTAGTAAAAGTACTTTTGCAATAATTCCAATGTCTTATCCTTGTTGAAGTGTCTTGCCAACTCGACTATAATGTGCATATTAAATCATTTTCTTGCACTTTCTTGAAGGAACAAAAAGGTGACCAAGATGGAATAAATGTTTATCACGGAGATGAAATTATGAAATTGGTTTTCCAGAAGCATTGTATTATAGGTAACAACAAGTCAGGGTCATTGTCATACAAATAGGGCCATATTTAGGTCTCATGTCCACAAGAGTTGAGAACAATAGTCAAAGTTGTGATCATAGGTTGGATGAGGAAATTTTAAATGTGAATTGTGCTACCCCTCTTATACTTGATGTTTATGTGGAACCATTGTAGGTATGTGGACCACTTTTGATGGTGGTCATTTTGTAACTTCTCCTATTTATAAATGAACTACAAGGGCTTATGATTAGTGTGTATGATCATCTCCTTCCCTAGGATGTAATGTTTCCATTAGGGATAGGCTTGCATAATGGTGTGCATATACTTTTCATAGGATGGGTACACAAAAAATGCATAAGGGAGTGTCTCGCTATGATAGGCCATCAAAAGTACATATTGAATAAGGACTGCACCAATGACATAATCAAAATAATCTATCTCAATCTCAAAGGTTGCTACAAGTTTGGTAGGGTGAGTACTGGCGTCGAACAAAGGATATGTTTTAAATATTCAAATGTTTTTTGTTGTAAATCAAACCAAATGAACTTGAATTTTCCCCACCAATGGTAACTTGGATTAGGGTCCAATTTCTATGAGAGAACCACGACATGAACCTATCATAGAAGTTGGAAAGGTCCAAGAATCTACGCGGCTCTATTAGAGTCATTAGGGTTGACCAATTGCAAATGAATTAGATCCTGGATGGGTCCACATGCACCCCATGTTCATTGTATTGAATCTTAGTCATATTCAAGGCTCACTAACTCTATTGTATATTTTTTCAAACAAAATAGCTAACAGGCAGGGAAAATTGCAAGCTGAATGAGTGAATAGAATGGGGTTTAGGTAAGATAAACAAGGCAAGGGAAGGGTCATGAAATTTCAGGTTCCTAAGCACAATGTGTTGGTCCCTTTTAGGTTTCTAACATAATCTAGGATGAAGTCTACGACCAGGATCCCGGGAGTCCCAACATATGCCTACTAGAACCCTTACAATACAGTCACCAATCAACCAATGGTTATGAGATGGATTAAGGATACATTTGAAAATATGTTAGGGATGTGTGTATCATTATTTGCAGGTTTGTACAGATCATAAACAATCTAGAAATATTCTCAAGGTTGCATTCGTATAACTAGCTCTTAGGACAACTCAAGGGGTTTGTATTCCGGCCTTTCCAAACAGGTGAATGGTTTTACGAATTCTCAGTTTCAGAAATTGTATCCTTAGATAGTGTGCTAAGAATGTATTAGAAAAAAAATGACTGAATTTAGTGACATAGAGGCTACCTTATGCATAATACAGTAAAACAAATCAATTCTAGGTGCAAATCTAGACAAGGTATTAAGCCATGTAAAACTCATTCATACTGATTCAGATTGTTATGGAAATTGCAAAGAGTATTATTGACATCAATAACAACCATGTGAAGTCAAAATAACTCTTAGGAATGGATTACATAGAATTATTTATCAAGATGCATTCATACAATGCATTGGGAAGCTACAATCATTGAAAACCTTGGAGATTCAAACCCTCAGATGTATTCAAGATTTGGTGAACTTCAGGGTTTGATAAGACCACCTAAAATACTGTAATTAATGGTTGAAAGACACTAATTCCCACTCATATCTCCAACTCCAACGCTTAGACAAGAAGAGAATCTAAACTAGAACTTCAAGATTCGAATGATCGGACTTTCCATATCTGTAAGGGGATTTGAATTGACCGGATGATGACTTAAAGACATGGAAAGATACTCCATTTATGTCTGTACCAAATTCATGAATAAGGAAGGAATATAACTGCTAAGGGGCACATCACGTAAAGATCAGTTGAGGCACATCTCTCAACCACTGAGTAGCATAGCTCTCAAGACAAAATTACAATTACCAAATGTACGAAGAGGGGTGCACTCTCATTCCTATATAGGGAAGTTGGATTCATGCTCAAGCCATGTTGACTAATGTGCCCTTATGTGTGAATGAACAAACTTTCTTTATTTCTTCTTTTTCCATGACATGCCTTTTCTCCCTTTTTGGAAACCGCGCCTTAGTGCTTTTTAACAGACTTTCCTTTACCTCTTTAGAAATTGCGCCCTCCTACTTTTACGCTGACTTGCCTCTCTCTCTTTTAGAAACTGCTCCCTCTAAGAGTTTCCTGCTTTTCATCCTGACATTTTTTCTACACTCTCCTGCTTTGTCCTGCTTTTCTCTTCTAATTGTTTTGGCATGCTTCTATCTTCTTGCTTGGATTTTGGTACTTTCTTGATTTGCTCCAGGTTTCTTTTTTTGGCTGACAACCCATGGTCCACATGACCTTATGCACCCTCCTTGTCACTTAGGACATTTACTTAGCATAAAATTTAATAAAACCATTATGATATTAATTTAAAAAAAAAAAAACTTGCATACTAAGTCTAATAGTTGCACATTCACTATTTTTTTCCAATTAACCCCTCCTAGGATAGAATTACTAGGGGTTAATAACACACAAAATTAAGTAGGTCACTTGGGAGGGACATTACATTCATCCATGATGTATCTCAAATACTGAATTATCTCCATGTTGACTGATAAATTCTCCAAATTGGTGTCTAACTTGTGTTCTTGCAAGGTTCTTAAGATGTGTTAAATGTATTGCTAGTGTTCTTCCCAAGTTCTATTGAACATGGGGATTTTATATAGATATACGATGACAAAGGAATTTGTGAATGAACACAATATTTCATCCATTATCCTCACAAATATTGTCATAGTATTATTCAAGCCAAAAGGCATGACAAACCACTCAAAAAGGATTTCTTTAGACCTTAAGGCTATATTCAATACATCACTTTGGTTAATTGGGATCTAGTGGCAGCCTAAATTTAGATCAAATTGTTGAAGAACGTGGAACCCTTAACCCGATCAAGAAGATCATCAATCCGAGGGATTAGGTAGAGATTATTAATAGTGATTTTCTTTAAGGATTTGTAATCAATATAGATTTGTTATGTCCCATTCTTCTTATGCATCAACATAATTGGGCTCTTGCAAGGTGAAGATAATGGTAGAATGTGGCCCTTTTGAATCATATATTGAATCTTACATCTTATTTCCTTATGATTTAGAATATGATATCTATATATTGGGGCATTAGGTAAAGGAGAACTAGGCATCAAATCAATTGAATGTTTGACTTGGCAGTTTGGAGGCACCCCTTAGAATGAGGAAACAATATCTCGATATTCCTCTATAATCTTGAACACCTGATTCTATTTTGTAGAGATGCCTCATGCTAAGGATGTGGTAGTCATAGTAACATTTTGTTCACCTTCTTACTGAACCATAAACAAGAAAAATTTCCTAGTATGAGAGATGATCTTTTGGCACTACATTGCTAAGATCAAGAAAACTGTGGCAATCAAAACTAACATGACTACCTTATAGAGTTTTCCTCTCAAATTAACAATGACACTATGGGTCCTGGAATCATAATAAACATGATGTTTCCACATATAGGTTTGTACTAAATGATCACCACAAACTTCAAGTGGGGAAACATCACATAGTGCCTCATCTTTGAAGGGTTTGTTTCCATAGGACAAGTGACATTGCTAGCTAGACTGGATGTATATTCCGTGGATCGACCAAGCGACAGTCACATGGTTGTGGGTGTGGAATTGTAAACAAATTCAATGTCTTGTTAACCTCAACTAGGATTAGGTTCTTCTAGCTATTGGTGTCAACAATGAAATATAGCGGAGTCCCTTTTGACACCCATATCTATGAATGGAGGAGGAACCCCCCTTCCTATAGACCCTCTAGCTCTTTTGGATGAATCTTCTTGATTGTGATGTTGGAACTAGATTCCACATCAATGATCCACCTTACCTTGTATTTATATGAATCAAATCCCAATTCAAATTTTGGATCTGAGGCTTTCATCTCGACCAATAATGATTATCTCGAGAGACATTCATCAATAATGTGCTAGGCGATTTTGTGGAACTCACACCACTTTCAAGTTCCCTTCTCTAACTTCCCATTACCCTATTTTACTTGTATCTTAGACTAACCACTGTGAGGTTGGATACCCATGCTTCATACTTTGTTCTATGACTTAGGGCCACCTTTACCATGTTTTTACTGCAATTGATTTATATAAAAAAACTCCCTGTTATTCTTTAGCTTAATTGTTTTCTCAATTTCAACAACATATTGATAAATGGATCCTAGTGATAATATGTTTGAAAATCCATCTCTATTTGGATGTATCTGTGTAGGTTGTTGTATAGATTTAGGACCAAGTGTCATTCTGAGTCTATGATACTTACATTTGAGCACAAGGTATGGATTATATTGGTGAACTCTAGCATTGTTGATTTCTCACCTGGCACAAAGCTATCCATCTCATGCAATATTGTTCATCATAGTTTTTGTTAGTGTAAAATTACTCCTTGATGGAAAAAATGCTTCCCAAATGGGTTCTATTCTATATTTTGTAGACACATATTTGGTACATTTCCCCTAACAACCATAACACCAATATTTGAAATGGGGGAGGGACTTAATGACTGTGAAGGTGAACTTTTTTCTATTATACTCTTTTTTAATAGAGTAATATCCCTCTAACACATTTAACCATTTGTGCAAAGCATCCACATATATTTGTACTTTAAGTAAATAAATGTAAAAGTTATCTTGTACCTTGAAGGGTGTTTCACATAAAAATGACTTCTAGTTGAAGGTTTCTTTAATGTCATTTGCAGTCATTGAAGGATCTAGGTGAAATTATACATCATCTCATTCCTCTATAGTGTAAGGGATTCCTTAAGCAACAAATTAATAGGGTCTTCTTGTTTTTCATCTCAATTTTCATATACCATATGATGTTTCTTAGGCTAGTGAGATCACCTTTCCCCAATATCAATTAGTTCAAGACCCAACACTTGATACTTGGATCTCATCAGGAACATGCATCAAGAAACAAAAAAGACATATCACTCTAATACCACTAATATGGATTATTTAGAGAATGAAATGAAGGTAGAAATACAAAATATAAAAAACACACAAAGATGTTACAAAGAGCATTGTAATACAATAGAACCCAATTTCTATTAATAAATGAAATGGAAAAATATTGTAAATTGCAAAGCAATGTAACTATCTAGAATGGTGGTAGCTTATCCTTGAAAAAATCTGTCTCGCCTATTCTGATTCACAAGAAGACAATTACAATAGGCCAAAAATTACCTTTTAACACAAAGTACTAAACCTTAAAGAGGGAAAAACCCCTAAATATATAAATCCCTAAATGTAGGATATGAAATAGCAAAAGGAATGTGGACCCCTAGGAGTCTAGTGATATATCTACTTCTCGAAGTTGCAACTTCGACATAAAAAATTCGTTTGGGGTGCATGATAGCCCATAGGAAAATATCAAGGAGAAGAATAATTTGAATATAGGATTAGCCTAATCCTTGGGAATTCCTAAGCGGTCACAAGGCCAAAAAATACTAACTAGGGCTTAAAAAATTCATCGGAAGTTTGCAAACTTTATAGAAAAATTGCCAAGATGTTGAACCATTATAAATTAATGGAATAGGTGGGTGGGCACCAATACCCCATATATAATTCATCTCCCCTTAGGGATAAATGGTACCCATTACATTAGGCTTCACCATCACATGAGGAAATTTCTGTTGATTATGACTCCTGGTGAGCCACTTACCTCGGTGAAGAAGACGTATTACTTTGGTGACTCCATATAATTCAATGTTTTTCTAGCAAGTGAGCTTCATCTCAGTGTCCATGATTTGATTAACTATCACCTTATTGATGTAGTTAGAATTTATTTATGTAGAGGCCAAGTGCTCGACCACCTCTAAGGTATCCAAGAGAGGTGGAAAATATGGTTGAAGCAGTTCCATATTAAATATGGGGTGTAAGCCGATGAAAGGGAGAATAATTCAATATCATTCTCACCCATAGCCTTGGTGATGGTGTAATTTCCATATTAGAGTGGGAGGGGATTCTGATGGGGCCTTGTGAGTCACTTTCTTTACAAAAGTAGCCATACCTTATCTAGCACCTAAAAATTATGTACTGGAACTCGATGTTGATTGCAACATTGCCTGTACTTGGAATTGGATTTTAGAAAAATATCATGAACTTATTGTTGAACATGCTAGATCCATAAATTAAACTTGGCTACCTGATCATTCTTAGTTTAAGCATGGGAGTATTATTCTTGTGTATATGCAATGGGAATCACTATACCAATTGGGGCTAATGGTTGGAATTCCAACCACACTTGAAAAGGGTTGTGGCCTATAGAGATATGAAAGGATCTGTTAAATATATGTTGAACATAAGGAAGTATCACATCCCATATGCATGGATTTTTAGAGTTGTACATTCTTAAGATATGTACAATCATATTGTTGAATATATCTATCTTTCCATTGGTATAGAGGTGGAAGGAATTCTATTTGGTGAGGTTGGTGTCCATCATTGTCCACATCTAGACCAAAAAGTGCTCATGAATCTAATGTCTCGATCTGAAATATTTGTCCATGGGAGCCAAAAATGAACCCAAACACACTCAAAGAAGTGCTTAGTAGTGCCCTCTACTATGATGCTCTTCTTACAAGGCTTTAAAATGGACAACTTAGATAACTAGTCAATAACCACACACACAAAGTTGTTTCCATGCTTCGTTGAAGGCAAGTCAGACATTAATCCCATGGAGATAACTTCCCATGGTTTGTCTCAGATAGGCCTAAGAGTGTACAATCTGTGCTTCATGGTAGCTAGTTTAGAAATGGCACATGTGGTGCATGATAATATATACTTGTTATGTCTAGTGGAATATTTGGCCATAATAAGTAATTTGTCAATACTCCCATTGATTTCCCATTAATAATTTTTGTTGGAAATTATTTATTAATATTTAACAAAAATATAACAATGTTAAAAAAAATTCAAATACTCAATTAATAAATTAAGAAAAAACTTAAAGAAGGATAAAAACCCTTTAAACAAAATATTTAATTTTTTTTATAAAGTTATTGAAAAAAAAAAAAAAGATTTTTTTTGTTAAAATTAAATATTTATTAAAAAATTTGAAATCTTTTGTATTATTAAAATAGAAAAATTTGTATTTTTTTTAAAAAATTAAAATTAAAATCATACTTATAATTTATAAGAAAATAAATTTAAATTTGAAAAAAAATCAAATAATTTTTTTAAAATATTAAAAACTAAAACTATTTAAAAAAATAAAAAACATAATTAATTCACCCCTCCCCTCCTAAGCTCCCACCCCACTTCCTCCTCCCTCTCCCCTTCCACGCCCCCTTTTTCCCTCCCTCGCCACCACCTCTTCACCCCCGTCTGCCCCTCGCAGGAGCCCTTTTCGCCGCCAACCGGTGCCCATCAAGCCATATCTCGATGCCGTGCATAGAGTCATGGCT
>LPNX010938939.1:369616-391253 GCA_001517045.1 Pseudotsuga menziesii
ATGGTGATACCACTGTTAAACATTTACAAAGATGGCGATACTCGATGGGTTCGTCTCACACAAAAAATGATTGAAACGCAACCTCGAGGCTCGCGTGAGGAGTGCTACAATATTTGGTGGGCCCACACACCTAAGCTTAAAAAACATGTACATTCAAGCCATTCAACGGACCAACAAGGAAGTCAAGCCATTCAACGGACCAACAACAAGTCAACCGTTGACTTCACTATTGATCAGTTGGATGGCTTGAACATACATGTTTGTTAAGGATGGTTGGGTTCACATTGGCTTCAAATGACATGCAATAGCAAAAAGAATAAGCTGTTACGATGTCTTGGCATCGGATAATGACAACATGTGTTCATCCTCGGTATACTTTCAAATTGATCTGTTTGCTCCTATCATGATATATAAACACATAAACTTCTAATTTTTTCATAGAAACACAACTGTTCCCTTTTGCATTTCATACATTTTCAATATCCAATTTTGCCAAGAATTGGAAAATCCATGCATTTCAACGCTCCAACAGATTGATACACAACCAATCTCTTTCATAAGGAGATGTGAATCAAAGTAGAGTAGTTGTTGGGGTGATCTCTCAGAAATGTTGAATTGTGATGGTGAATCCAAGGCCAAGATGGAGTGAACCGCCAATCATCACACAAGACTTCCACTGAACCGCGTGAAAATTGATTTATTACCAAAAACTTAGATAGCTTATGGCATAAGGGAAGAACTTGTTTGGAGGCGGGAATTCAGACACTATAATGCATACTGCCGAGGTAAAGTTATCATATTTCCAACAAAAGAAAACTGAGAAATTGAGAAAATAAAATATATATAGAGAGAGGGGTTAGTTAGGTTTATATATATATATGTTTTTTAAACATTGTTTAAATTTTTAATGTTTTTTAATTATGTTTTAATTTTTTAATAGTTTTGATTTAAAAATTTATTTATTTAATATTTTAATATTTTTTTGTTTTTTTAATGTAATTTTTTATAAAAGGTTTACGTTTTTTTTAAAATTTTTTAATATACTTTTGTTAATTTTTTTAATATTTATTTTAAATAATATATCAAATTTTTATCAAAGTTTTAAATTTTTTCAATAAAATTTTAATTGTTTAATATAAAAGGTTTTTTATTTATTTATATTTTTTTAATTTGTATTTTATATAAATATTTAAAAATTATAAAAATAAAAATAAAAATGGGGAGGGAGAAATGATTATCATTGTAACAAATCCAATTTCTACATGGTGCTTTTAAGAATAAGAGGTAATTTTGTTTATTTATTTACCATGTCTCAAAATAACCAAAGATGTTAGTCTCAATGAGTATTTATGACCATAAGTAAGATATATTCTTTTCACATAAATATGTAAATCAATTTAATGGACAACCATTTCTTTATTAAGTTAGTTGTGGTTAATAATATGAGATTTATTCTAAATCAATATAGTAAAGTAAAGAAATCAGAGCAAGCAACCTTCACGTGTCTATTATTACACATCAATTTTATGGAGACCATTGCTTATATAAAAACCATGCTATTACTTCATTATTGTTAACTATAGATCTACTTTCACATTAGCATATTTTCTATATCTACTTTCACATGTCTATTATTATTACTACACTTCTAACAAATACTTCTTGCAGTTTTAGGCATACCTTGTTAATGTTGGAGTGTCACTATAGAAAGAAGGAAAACACCACCATCAAACATCATAAAAGATAACTTATATGAACATATGAATACCATCCTTTGTTTTAAACCTAATGAAAGTACAAGGTTACCTACTCTTTAAAAGAAGCTTTTAAATCAGAGACTATCATTATAATTATTAATAAAGAACACCTTCACGCTCATGCAAATATATACTTCTTATTGAGTCAAATTGCAGAAATAAAACATCTAAGAATCAAAATGAAGAAATAGACACCAATATACGTGGTTCACCCCAATCTTGGGGTTACGCCCACCAAAAGTTGTTAATGTTTTTATTATCTTATCCAACATAAGTGTTTACAATTTAAGAGCGCATTAGCTGCAATTTATTTCCTTTTTCCACAAAGAAAGCATCCATTTAAACATGGAGCTTAACCTCTAAATAATCCAAAGACTCTTCACTTTAACTATCCAAGTGAATGCATTTAAATACTGAAATAATCTAACTTACTATGCTTCATTCACTTCTCAATTAGAACATATAAACACTTAGTAGTTGACCATGAATTAACATAAAAGAAGATTTGTATATCTTAACCTATTAAAATTTAATTACGGTTTAGTCATACTAGTTAAACAAACAAATTTACAAAGTATACATATATTATTTATATATAAACATACTTTATAATATACATGTATTATTTATCTATAAACATGGAAATGTAGTTTGTTCATGTATTATTATTTGTAGGAGAGTAATCCACTTTCTCCATTTCCATCCATCCATCCAAAAAGATCAAGAACCTCCCCTTTCATCAAAGCAAATCATAACGGTTTTCACCTACCCTCCAATCGTAAGGATTTATATTTAAATTGTTATAAGGTGATGTTACAATCATGACGAGGGGAGGCCTTATTTTTCAAGGTTATGGCTTAACAAATTCCACAATGTTAGCACTACTTTTCGATTTAGAGGTCGTTTTTAAGATTTTTCTATCAATAACATTGATTGTTAAGTCCATGCTTTCTAACAAGTTATATGTTAATCCTTTGAAAATACCTGTGTGCAACTAGTAGCATTAGTGTTTTATTCAAGGGTTGATTTTAAGGTTATTGTTAGCAACAATGTGACTTTTTAAGGAAATGGTTGTCCTTTTAACCTTGAAACAAAAAAGAGTGCTACTAGTAACATCATGTTTCAATTTGAAAGTTGATTTTGGTGTTTTTGACACAAAAAATAGATATTTAGGGCTATAGTTCTCGTTGTGAGTATATAGTTCTCGTCAGGTTGTATAATGTGTTCCCATTACTTGATAGCAATGCACCTCCAAAATTGTCTTATCATGCTCACTTGATGAATCACATAAGTGGTCTAGATGGCGTAAACATTCATTTTGGAGATGAAAGTATAATAATGGTTTTCCTATGTGTAATATTTGACAGGTAACAACAAATTTGGTGTCACTGTCATACAATTGGGGCCACCCAAAGTTCTCATATCCACAAGAGTTGAGCATAGTAGTCAACATTGTTATCAGAGTTCAAGTGAGGTAGTCTAAAATGCGAATTTTGTTTTCCCTCTTATACTTGATGTTCAGTTGGAACTGTTACAGTTATGTGGAACACTTTTGATGCCAATCGTTCTATAACTTCCCATGTTTCTACAAGAATGCAGGGGCTTGGGATCGGTGTGTATGATCATCTCCTTACCTATGATGTAATGTTTCCATTTCTGAGATTCTTGGACAATGGAGTACATCTCCTTCTCATAGGTGGGGTACATGTGAATCACTTCAGAGAGTGTATTGGTATGATATACCACCAGATGTCAATATTGCTTGAGTACTACACCAACATCACAATCATAAGAATTTGTCTTAATCTCAAGGGATTTCTACGAGTTTGCCAAGGAAAGTACTAGTGCCAAACATATACAAGATTTTATATCCTAAATGATTTCTATTGTGACTTAGACTAAATGAACTTGGATTTGGTCCCAACCTTGGTCACTGAGATTATGGGATAAGTGGTATGAGATAACCCTAGTATGAATGTATGATAAACATTAGCAAGGTTGAAGAAGTTATTGAGCTCTGTTAGATTGATCGAGGATACCTAATCATGAATGAATTGGATTTTGGATGGGTACACATGCAAAATGTGTTCATCCAAGATGTATACCATATATTGAACTATTTCCATGTTGAAGGAGTAGTTCTCCAAATTGGAATATAACTTATGTTGTTGCAGGGTGCTCAATATATATTGAATGTACTGCAAATCTTTTGCCCAATTTCTACTAAAGACGAGGATGCCATTGAAGGAATTTTTGAAGGGCCATAAGATATCATCCATCCTTCTCATGAATGTTTCTATAGCATTAGTCAAGTCGAAAGGCATGCCCAACCATTTAAAAAGGCCTTCTATATAATTGAACGTTGTCTTCCATACATTGATTTTCTCAATTGAGAATTGATGCTAACCTTAGTTTAGATCAACCTTGGTAAATATGTAGTGTTCTCTTCTTCTTAGGCATTGAGGACCAAACTGCTAACCTATGTGATTCCTGTGGGTTTGAGCAGTTATTGACAGTTAGGGAATCAACTAAAGATTGATTCCTTCTATAGAAAATCTAGGGAATCAATATTATATCACCATTGGGTCGAAGAGGGTCACCGGAGCCAAAGGCCACCGACATGCAAGACATCTAAGCATTATTTAATGATGCATGCACCCAATTAAGTCTCCATGTGCATGCATGCAAGTCAACTGCAAATTAGAAGTTAAAGTGACCTAATTAGGTCAAAAGTTAGAGTTTTCACAGTTGAAAGTTATAAAATAAAGATAAAGTGAATGGATACTTTACTTTTGATGATTATTGATTTTGGAGCTCTTGAGTAGCAGCACAGCGTGCGGCCACAACAGCTGGGGTTGGAGATGATGTCTTCAGTTAACGAGATTTCGGCACTGAGATATATACCCTAGTCTCCTTCAGGATAAACCATCTAGGTTTGTCACCATTTCTATTGCATTCATCATTATCCAGTGTTTCAGTATATGTCAGAATGTTATTTACAGGTTCATCCATACAGCTGGGGGCATTTAGCTAGGAAACCCCAGTTATTTCCTAGGACTCTGGATCACCATATTTCTTCCACATGTGGCCTGCATCCTCACTAATAGGATCACTCTACCACATTGAGTAATTATCAGCCATTATATTTTCGATCTGGGGCAATTACCAACAGATTACAGGGCTATGGGGCCATGAGCAGCAGATTGGGAGACCAATTTTCTAGGGAATATGGGAGGTAAAAACCATTGCATGCTCCGGCCATCCTCTCTAGAACAGGCATACCTACCTTCTGACCTATTTCCAGCTGAAACTAACCATCCCTTCAGCAAAAATGTCACACTTATCTGATTCAACCTATCGGGGTATTGCAGCAGGAAACAAGGTCATTTCTTCATCAACTCAGCTCGTCTTCCATGCGTATTCTCTCTAGAGCATATTCAACCGGATTATCAGTGGTAAGTGTTCATTCTATCCTGCAAACCCTAACCCTAATTTCAGTTATAAAATAGGGAAATTTTGCATGGCAGTTTGCATGCTCGGCTATTTTAATAACTTTGCATAGAAATAGAAAATATCAATATTTGGGATATTACAGTGGTATCAGAGCTATCTTCTTTGCCAGCTGTGGGCTTAAGAAATGAGAAGTAGATGAATACAGAAGAGGACCAGGCTTGTAACCTATAGGAAAAGAAGGAGTAGTTACACAGAGGACTTTGAGGATATCCAACTAGAAGATATCAGCTCAGACATGGAACAAACAGGTATACACTCGGATAGGGGAAAGGGAATGGGAGAAGATGAGGACAAGATGGAGTTTTGCAACTTAGTATCTGTATTGCAAGAATTAACCAAAGGAAGAAAATATGTACTCAATGCAATCAACAGATTATCAGCGAAACTAGAACTAGGTAACAATAGTACACCTCCTTCACCAGTAGATCAAGGGTCTATAAGCAGCAGTGGAAAGGTTGTGTACACCAATATACATAATACACCACAAATATATAGCAGACCTTCCAACATGCTTACTATGCCTCACTGCTTGGCATATGCAGTAGGAGGTCCAGTCATGCAGGTAGTGCCTAGCGAACCTTTTGGGGCTTATTTGCAGGAATACAAGGACTTATGGGATGAGTTTCATGCCGCCATGTCTTTTTCATATTTTCTCAACATGAAGAGTAGGAACAGGCCCAGGAATTTCAACAAGGAATTCAATCACAACTATGAGTTGTAGAGGATCTACAAGATGTAGAATAGTTGGTGGCAGAGTATGGTTAAGACACCCCCTAAGCTGGAAGGTTGCCGGTTCTAATCTCGTCAGATACCAAAAAATACAACCATGTTAAGGGTTGGTGCGGTCAAGTCTGGGTGCGATCCCCTGGTGATTTTGACAACTTAGATGCCCCACGGTTCGTGGTTTCTTAGCCAATGGCAACCCTGCTAGTTAGGGGTCTTCCACCACTTTGCCAACAAAAAAAAACTCTGAGTTGTAGAAGACCTTGGGCAGGGTGACCATCCCAAAATTTGATGGGAATCATGGAGGTTCGATGAGGATATGGGTTCAAAAGTTGGATACCTACTTCCAACTCAATCCCATGATAGAGACATATGCCATTAAATTAGCTACACTCCACCTGGACGAAGAGGCTCATGAGTGGTGGTACCACAGATTGGTGACATTAGGCCACAACACCATACACTCCTACAGAGAATTCACTCAGAAGTTCATGGAGAGGTTTGACAGGAAAGATCCAGAGATACATTTCAGAGAGTTGGCTCAACTCAAATAGACAGGTAGCGTAGAGGCCTTCATCTCAAAATTCTAGAGGATAGTAGTCATGGTAATAGATGTATCAAAGAGCAGGTTGACGATGTTATTCACTGAGGCCCTAATAGAGCCACTATGAGGATGGGTGAAACCCTACAAACCCCCCACTCTACAGGATGCCATTAGCAGATCGAGAGATCTCTAGTATTAAGTTTCGAAGAACAGGTTCCCTCTCAACACCAACTTTCCTGTTAGGGACAAGGACAAGAAACCTTTCCAGCAGGATGATCCCACAAAAACATGGTTAGACGAGGACAATAGGAAATATTTGAGGCGAAAGAAATTATGTTTCACTTGTTAGGAACCATGGGTGCCAGGACAAAGGTGTGTAGGGAAGGCAAAGGCTCACTACATCGAAGTGTATTCAAATAGTGATGAGGAGGACTATGAGCAGGAGGCCACAAAAGAACTACGGGCAACAGAGGAAGAATCACTCCAGGGTGATACACCAGAGGGATTCATTGCTACGTTATATGGGGTACCAAGATTCCATACTCTCAGGGTCAGAGGAGTAGTACAAGGCCACAGAGTGGGAGTATTGATTGATGGTGGAGCAATCCACAATTTCATTCACTCCGTTTGGGTATCTAAGAGGGGTATTCAGACCGAGAAGTTCGAGGCATTTATTGTAGTGGTAGTTGGGAACTCCACCATGGAGTGCAACTATTGGATTCCAAAATTGAATGTCACATTAGGCAACTATCAGATGACAGATTCATTTATGTAGTATATGTGGAAGATACTCATGTAGTATTAGGTGTTCAGTGGATTTATTCAATAGGGAAATATACTTCAGACTACTAGGAAATGGAAATGGAATTCCAGGGGCTAGAAAACAAACGGGTAGTTTTGAGGGGCATGAACACTTATCCCCCAAAACCAGTCTCTTCACAGAGAATGAAGGCAGTACTCAGACATGATTACATAGAATGGGCTGCAGAATGTTTTGTCACCTTTAGGAAACCTCTAGAGAACAACACATAGCACCCAGGTGATATTCAGGCCTTGTTACAGAAGCACCAAAAAGGTATTTCAGGACCTTCCAGAAGGTAGACCGCCAGACCGGGGCTTTGAACACATCATTGAGCTAGAGGAGGGGACACAGGCAGTCATCACCACTCCTTATCAAAATCCCAAAAGATACAAGGATGAGATCGAGAAAACAATCAAAGAATTGCTGGAGCTTGGATACATTCGGCCCAGTTCTAGCCCCTTCGCATCATCAGTGGTCTTGGTCAAGAAGAAAAATGGTACACTGCGAATGTGCATCGATTATCGAGCACTCAAAAAAAAGACCATTAAAAAAAGGTATCCCATCCCTAGGATTGATGAACTCATGGACGAACTGTGGGGTGCCAAATACTTCTCCAAGATTGATCTTCGCTTGGGGTACCATCAGATCCGAGTAAGGGATCACGACATCTCTAAAATAACCATTCGTTGTCACTATGGTCACTATGAGTTCCTGGTCATGCATTTTGGATTTACCAATGCTCCATCCAGTTTTCAGTCATGCATGAAGCACACTTTCATAGTTCAATTACATAAATTTTTGCTAGTATTATTTGATGAAATCCTAATTTACAGCAAAACATGGGAGGAACATTTGAGACACCTGGATGAAGTATTGAGCATTCTAGAAGAACACTCGCTTTATGTGAAAATGTCCAAGTTTGAATTTGGCATGAAGGAAATGCTGTATCTAGGGCACATAATCATTGAAAAAGGAGTACAGGTTGACATGGAGAAAATCCAAGCTATCAGGGATTGGCCCACGCAAAAATAAATCACAGAATTGAGAGGCTTCTTAGGCCTTTGCACCTAGTACCAAAGGTATGTTAATGGGTTCTCCCAATTTTCTGCACCCCTCATGGATCTCACAAAGAAGGGAGCATTCATCTCGACAGAACTAGCACATAAAACTTTTGAGGAGATGAAAGTCATTATGAGTTCTTGCCCAGTTTTAGCTTTACCATATTTATCACAACCATTTGTAGTAGAGTGTGATGCCTCAAGGGAAGGGCTAGGAGCATTATTGATGCAAAACCATCACCCTATTGCATTTGAGAGCCGAAAACCGAAGAACTACAAGCACCACTACTCCATATATGACAAAGAAATGCTAGCCATCTTACATGCTCTCACGAAGTTCAGACAATACCTGGTGGGAAGTAAGTTCAAAATCAAGACAGATCATAACAACCTCAAGTACTTCTTGGAACAGAAGGAATTGAATGAGCGCCAATAGAAATGGGTCAGCAAAGTACAAGCCTATGATTTCGAGATCGAGTATGTAAAAGGTAAGAATAATATAGTAGCTGATGCATTATCCAGGCGACTCGCCTCATTATCTCTCATGAGTATATCCACAGGTTAGAGGGATCTTTTTTTAGTAGAATACTCCAAAAATAAATTCACTTGCGAATTATTGGATGGACAGATTCAGGATGACAAGTACAGAATTGCCGATGACATCATCTATTACAAGAGCAGGATATACCTTGTCCACAAAACAACTTTGAGGAAGAAAATCATACATGTAGCACATGAATCTCCACTATTAGGAAATCAGGGTTTCTTGAAGACCTACAGGAAGATTCGGGAGATATTCTCATGGAAGGGCCTCAAAGGGGAGGTTATGCAGCACGTGCAGGAATGTAGCATATGCCAGCAGAACAAGATTGAGCACATCCATCCAGCGGGGTTGCTTCAGCTACTACTAATTCTAGAATAGAAGTGGGAAAGTGTCTCCATGGACTTCATTATAGGATTTCCCAAGGTCCAAGGGAGAGATTGTTTATATGTCGTGGTTGATTGACTGACCAAATTTGCACATTTCTTTTCTATATCATATGATCACTCCGCAGCTCAGGTAGCTGAGTTATTCTTCAGGTAGGTATTCAAGTTACAAGGGTTGCCTAAGACCATTGTCAGTGACCAGGATAGTAGATTCATAAGTGCCTTCTAGAAAGAACTATCTAGATTAGTGGGGACCGAGCTTGCTACTAGCACGAGTTATCATCCCCAGAGCGATGAAAAAACCGAAATTGTCAACAAGTGGATTGAAGGATATCTAAGGAACTATGTAACATGGAAGCAATGAACCTAGATTAAATGGATACACTTAGGGGAGTATTGCTACAATACTACCGTATCACATGTCTATTAGGATGACACCTTTTAAGGCATTATATGGATACAAAGCCTTGGACTATGCAGATTTAGCATTCGGAGACAGAAGGGATCCCAAGGCAAAGGATTGGATACATGAAAGTTAGGATATTCTTAAAATCCTGAAAGAGAACTTACAAATAGCCCAGAATCAATAGAAGTTGTATGTAGACAAACACATGGTTGAGTGGAGCTTTGAGGTAGGAGATTTGGTATACTTAAGGCTCCAACCTTACAGACAGTCTTCACTTAAGAAGAAAGGAGCATAAAAGTTAAAACCTCACTTCTATGGACCCTACAGAATAATCAGGAAGGTGGGAGACGTGGCATATGAACTAGAACTACCACAAGAGAGTAAAATTCACAATGTATTCCATGTGTCAACCTTGAAAAAAATCATTGGGAAACACATTAATCCATCAACAGAATTACCTCCTTTAGATGATGAGGGACTATTGATACCGGTTCCTAAACGGATCATACAGACTTGAGAAAGAAAACTCCGGAACAGGGTGATTAGGGAATACTTGGTTCAATGGAAAGAACAACCTCCAGATGATGCCACATGGGAAGGAGAATAGGTATTACAGCATCCCAGTTTGCAGTTGCCTGAGGACAAGCAATATCAAGCGGGGAGGACTATAATGTCCTCTTCTGCTTAGGAATTGAGGACCAAACCGCTAACCTATGTGATTCCTGTGGGTTCAAGCGATTACTGACAGTTAGGGAATCAACTAAATACTGATGCCTTCTACAGAAAATCTAGGGCATCAATATTATATCACCATTGGGTCGAAGAGGGCCACCGAAGCCAAAGGTCACCGGCATGCATGACATCTAAGCATTATTTAATGATGCATGCACCCAATTAAGTCTCCATGCACATGCATGCAAGTCAACTGCAAATTATAAGTTAAAGTGACCTAATTAGGTCAAAGTTAGGGTTTTCGCAGTTGAAAGTTATAAAAGAAAGATAAAATGAATTAAGACTTTACTTTTGATGCTTATTGATTTTGGAGCTCTTGAGTAGCAGCATAGTGTGCGACCACAACAGTTGGGGTTGGAGACGACGTCTTTAGCTAACGGGATTTCGGCAGTGAGATACCTTCCCTGGTCTCCTTTAGGATAAAAAATCCAGGTTTGTCACCGCGTTTATTGCATTCATCATTATCCAGTGTTCCAGTATATGTCCGAAGGTTATTTGTAGGTTCATCCATACAACTGAGGGAATTTATTCGGGAAACCTCAGTTATTCACCAAGAGTCTGGATCACCATATTTCTTCCACATGTGGCCTGCATCCTCACTGGTAAGATCACTCTACTTCATTGAGTAATTTTTAGCTATCATATTTTCCATCTGGGGTAGTTAGCAGCAGATTACAGGGCTATGGGGGCGTGAGTAGCAGATTGGGAGACCAATTCGCTAGGGCATCTGGGAGGTCAAAACCCTTGCATTCTTTGACCATCCTCTCTGGCCTACCTTCCAACCTATTTCCAGCTGAAACTGGCCATCCCTGCAACAAAAACGTCACACTTATCTGATTCAGCTTACCGGGGTATTGCAGTAGGAAACAAGGTCATTTATTCATCAGCTCAGCTCATCTTGCATGCGTATTCTCTCTAGATCATATTCAGTCGGCTTATCAGTGGTAACTGTTCATTCTATCCTACAAACCCTAATCCTAATTTCAGCTATAAAATAGGGAAATTTTGCATGGCAATTTGCATGCCCTGCTATTTCAGTAACTTTGCATAGAAATAGGAAATATCAGTATGTGGGATATTACAAAATAACTTGGCACCGTTAAGATGATAAATAATATCACCAATCTAGTGGATTGGGATGTAAGAAATATAAATGTTATAAATATTAACATTTAATACTAAGTAGGTTAATTAGGGTAATTAATTAATTACTCAAGAGGTGAATTGAAAAGTCACCCCCCTTATGAGTTAGGGTATAAAATACGTGACACTAATTCTTGTAAAACATCTCTTTATCTATCCAATTATCAATATATATTTTTCCTATTCATGGCTTATCGAATATTCCAGGTGTTTTGGTAATGTTGATTGTGTGAAGTGAATAAATATTCACTTCATTTGGTATCAGAGCTAGTTTGTGATTTAGGCCGTTGGCCATATCGTGATTTTTAATCATAATCCTAGGGAGTCCCTAAAATTATGGTCATTGACCAAGTAAAAGAATAAAATAAAGTCAAAAGAAAAAATAAAAAGGAAGAAGTAAAAAAAAAGAGAGAAGAAGAAGGAAGATGATGCCATAAAAAAGGAAGGAAAAAAAACAGTAAAAATAAAAGCGTAAAACCACAAGTGGTTTCTCCACCCATAGTTTTGTTTTAATAAGAGGTTTTTTAATTCTAGGGTTTAAACCCTAATTCGCATGCCATTCATAAAAAATATATATCAATAATACTATTAGTAATACTAAAATTTATTATTGTTATATATTTTTCAAAAAACTTTTCGACCCAATTCACAAGAATATATATATTATATTATTATTTTTAAATAATAATTGGTAATATATTATATTTGTTATTATTATTAAATTTTTAAAATAATAGTAATTAATAATAATAATAATAATAATTATTGTTATTTAATAATAATTATTTAATAATTGTGTTATTTACAATTATTACTTTATACAAAAAGGAAAAAGGGTTATTTGACCTAACAAGAAATAATCGAAGACAGTTTTTTCCAAAAGAGACATATTGAGAATTATTACAGCTTTTGTATCTACCCTTCTAGGAAAAATAAATATCATGTTTAAAAATTCATAATCAAAACCTAGAAGACCAGATGAAAAAGTAAAAAAATGACAACAAATCACCATATGGAACTGATAATGATTTAGAATAAGAAATAAAGCATCTAAAAAAGCTCATCATGGAAAAAGATGATGAATTGGCGCAAGTCCGGAGGAAGTTAGAAAATCAAGAAACAGACTCTACATCATCATCAATAGCAAAAAGAAAAACTCTAGCAACAGTATGACGACAGTAAGAAGACACATAAGTTAGAACTAACAAAAGTCAACAAGGTGTTATCAAGCAATACCGAATATATTTTTCGACTACGAAATCATAGCAAAACATTGATTACAAAGATCAAAAAATTGAAAAACATGAGTAGCAAGAAGGAACACTTCGGTGAAGACCTCGAAGGAAGAATACTGGAAAAGCAAGAAGAAAACCAGAGTCTAAATAATCGTAATTAGGAACTAGAGAATCAAATCAAGAAATTAGAAATTGAAAAATTCTTGCAAGATGAAAGAATCGAAAATATTTATAATTATAACAATCTACTGGAGAACCAAGAAGCACAAATACAGGAAAATGCATCCAAAAATCAAATCGAGGAAGTAAAGACATTCCTCACCACAGTCCAAAAGAAAGAAAAACAAACAAAACATACACTTTACAGACATTCTAATTATAATCATCATTTTGACCAACGACGGGGTCAAAATGAATATTCATAGAAGACTTATGTGGACATGCGAAAATATCGACATACTAAGCAACAATTGAGACGAATCATCCTACAAAATGATCTCAGAGCTCTGATAAAAGTAGATATGGGACGGACCACAACAAATATGATGCAAAAATTCACCATGGGAATCCGTAACTCGTATCGTCTCATTTCATCAAGTGTCGCAATTACAAAAAGGAAAGGATCCCGAGATGACATTTCAAGGGAATTCAGACATTGTTGTCGATACAAGCTTTGAGGACAAAGATTCCCTGAAGGGGAAGGCAATGTAACACATATAAATGTTATAAATATTAACATTTAACACTAAGTAGGTTAATTAGGGTAATTAATTAATTACTCAAGAGGTGACTTGAAAAGTCAACCCCCTTACCACTTTGGGTATAAAATACTCGACACTGATTCTTGTAAAACGTCTCTTTATCTATCCAATTATCAATATATATTTGTCCCATTAATGGCTTATTGAATATTCCAGGTGTTCTGGTAATAATGATTGTGTGAAGTGAATAAATATTCACTTCATGGGAATCGATTCTTAATAGTGATTTTGTTTAGGGGTATGTAATCAATACTTAGTCACCATGCCCATATTTCTTTTGCACCAACACAATTGGGCTCTTGCAAGGTTAGGATATTGGTCGAATGTGACCCTTTTGGATGAGCTCTTGATTATGATGTTTTATTTCCTTAAGAGCTCAGAATAAGGAAATGAAATATCATAATAAAGAGCTCATCCAAAAGGTTTCATCAATTGAATGTTTTACATTGTAGTGTAAACGTTCCCCTTTATATGAGGGAAATATGTCTTTGTATTCCTATAAAATATTGAGCACCTTCTTCTATTGTCTGGAGAGGCCTCATGCTAAGGATGTGGAAGTCATAGTCACTTTCTGTTTTCCTTCTAACCTGATAGTTTTTCTAGTCTTATTCAAATTTATTAGAATCTTTATATGAAAGAATAACAAGCACACCAAAATATCCAAAACGCATAAGATAGAGAAGATACACAAGATACACAGATTTTCCTCGGGGAAACTATAAAGGAGAAAACCCCACAAAATTCCTCATAATAGTTTCATCACTAAGACAATATCACAAGATGTAAAAACCCAAGTATAAGAAGTCTCCTGCAGCTCTTTCTCTCTCTCTTATAACAACAAGATCCCAGAGCAATAACAATAAACAATAAATAAGATGCAAATATTAAATCATTACAAGATAGACATAGATATAATGTGGTTTACCCAAGATGGGCTATGTCCATACAAAAATTTCCAGTCCTTTATTATTATACCATCCAAAAAAATGAAGGGATGCGACCTGCAGCAACCCTGCTGCACTTCCTCTTCACTCTCTCTCACAATCATAGAGATTGTTTTACAATTCTATAATACCATACACAATCATATTACAATGCATTCCTTTTATAGGGGAATTAACATGGGAAAATACCACATGTGACCCAATACCAAGGGCTCACAAATTGTTGGTCAACAAACATCCCCCCACACCCCCCTATTGGAACGAGTGTATAGTAAAACTCAGGTACAAACACAATTGAAAAATAACATACCGAAATCTGGAATATCAAGATCCACAACTAACAAAGATGATTAAAAAAGTAGGTTAAAGAGTGTTTTTATCATAAGCATGAAGCACCCTGGACATCTAAAAAACTAAAGATAGGATATGAACCATAAAAATTTTTGTGGGCCCTAAGGTGGTTAGTTGACGTGTCAACTTCCCAGGGGAAAAAAATCTTCATATGATCTATGTTTAGGGTGCTTGGTATCACATTGGAAAGGTCTAAACAAAACATACACAATTCACCCATCCATACCTACCTATGGCTGTGTCTAGACTGTGGAATAGCCAAAAAGTGATGTTTAAGGCCTCAAAAATGCCCCAAAGGTTTTGGACAAAAAATCCATAAAAAACTTCCAAACTAGAAAAAATGTCCCAAAATGAACCCAAACATGCTCAAAGAAGGTCCTAGTAGTGTCTTCTCTTGTAATACTCTTCTTACAAGGATTTAAAATGGCCATTTTAGACAATCGATCAACAACCACAAGCACATAGTTATTGACATGCTTTGTTGAAGGAAGGTTGGACATGTAGTCCATGGAGATATAATCCTAGGGTGTATCTAGGGTAAGCATAGGAGTGTACAACCCTTTCTTCTTGATGGAAAGTTTGGTAATGGCATAGGTGGTGCACAATCAGATATACTTGTTGACATCTTATCGAAGCTTTGGCTAGAAAAAGTACTTTTGCAATACTTCCATTGTCTTATCCTTATTGAAGTGTCTTGCCACTCGACTATAATGTGCATATTAAATCATTTTCTCACACTTTCTTGAACGAACAAAAAGGTGACGAAGATGGAATAAATGTTTATCACGAAGATGAAATTATGAGATTAGTTTTCCAGAAGCATTGTCTTATAGGTAACAACAAGTCAGGGTCATTGTCATACAACTAGGGCCATATTTAGGTCTCATGTCCACAAGAGTTAAGAACAATAGTCAAAGTTGTGATCATAGGTTGGATGAGGCAATTTTAAATGTGAATTGTGCTACCCCTCTTATACTTGATGTTTATGTGGAACCATTGTAGGTATGTGGACCACTTTTGATGGTGGTAATTTTGTAACTTCTCCTATTTGTAAGTGAACTACAAGGGCTTATGATTAGTGTGTATGATCGTCTCCTTCCCTAGGATGTAATGTTTCCATTAGGGATAGGCTTGCATAATGGTGTGCATATACTTTTCATAGGATGGGTACACAAAAAATGCATAAGGGAGTGTCTCGCTATGATAGGCCATCAAAATTCCATATTGAATAAGGATTGCAACAATAACATAATCAAAATAATCTATCTCAATCTCAAAGGTTGCTACAAGTTTGGTAGGGTGAGTACTGGCATCGAACAAAGGATATGTTTTAAATATTCAAATATTTTTTGTTGTAAATCAAACCAAATGAACTTGAATTCCCCCCCACCAATGGTAACTTGGATTAGGGTCCAATTTCTATGAGAGAACCACAACATGAACCTATCATAGAAGTTGGAAAGGTCCAATAATCTATGTGGCTCTATTAGAGTCATTAGGTTTGACCAATTGCAAATGAATTAGATCCTAGATGGGTCCACATGCACCCCATGTTCATTGTAATGAAACTAAGTCATATTCAAGGCTCACTAACTCTATTATAGATTTTTTCAAACAAAATAGCTAATAGGTAGGGAAAATTGCAAGTTGAATGAGTGAATAGAATGGGGTTTAGGTAAGATCAACAAGGCAAGGGAAGGGTCCTAAAATTTCAGGTTCCTAAGAACAATGTGTTGGTCCCTTTTAGGTTTTTAACATCATCCAGGATGAAGTCTACTACCAGGATCCTGGGAGTCCCAACATATGCCTACTAGAACCCTTACAATACAGTCACCAATAAACCAATGGTTATGAGATGGATTAAGGAGACATTTGAAACTATGTTAGGTATGCATGTATCATTATTTGCAGGTTTGTACAGATCATAAAAAATCTATAAATATTCTCAAGGTTGCATTCGTATAACTAGCTCTTAGGACAACTCAAGGGGTTTGTATTCCGGCCTTTCCAAACAGGTGAAGGGTTCTACGAATTCTTTGTTTTAGACATTGTATCCTTAGATAGTGTGCTAAAAATGTATTAGAAAAAAATGACTGAATTTAGTGACATAGAGGCCACCTTATGCATAATACAATAAAACTAATCAATTCTAGGTGCAAATCTAGACAACGAATTAAACCATGTAAAACTCATTCATACTGATTTAGATTGTTATGGAAATTACAGAGAGTATTATTGACAACAATAACAACCAATGGAATTCAAAATAACTCTTAGGAATGGATTACATAGAATTATTTAGCAAGATGCATTCATACAATGCATTGGGAAGCTACAATCATTGAAAACCTTGGAGATTCAAACCCTCAGATGTATTCAAGAATTGGTGATCTTTAGGGTTTGATAAGACCACCTGAAATACTGCAATTAATGGTTGAAAGCCACTAATTCCCACTCATATCTCCAACTCCAATGCTTAGACAAAAGAGAAGCTCAACTAGAACTTCAAGATTCGAATGAGAGACTATCCATATCTGCAAGGGGATTTGAATTGACCAGATGATGACTTAAAGACATGCAAAAACACTCCATTTATGTCTGTACCAACTTCATGAATAAGGAAGGACGATAACTGCTAAGGGGAACATCACGCAAATATCAGTTGAGGGACATCTCTCAACCACTGAGTAGCATAGCTCTCAAGACAAAATTACAATTACCAAATGTACGAAGAGGGGTGCACTCTCATTCCTATATAGGGAAGTTGGATTCATGCTCAAGCCACCTTGACTAATGTGCCCTTATGTGTGAATGAACAAACTTTCTTTATTTCTTCTTTTTCCATGAGATGCCTTTTCTCCCTTTTTGGGAACCGTGCCTTAGTGCTTTTTGACTGACTTTCCTTTACCTCTTTAGAAATTGCACCCTCCTTCTTTTAGGTTGACTTGCCTCTCTCTCTTTTATAAAGCGCTCCCTATAAGAGTTTCCTGCTTTTCATCCTGACATTTTTTCTACATTCTCCTGCTTTGTCCTGCTTTTCTCTTCTAATTGTTTTGGCATGCTTCTATCTTCTTGCTTGGATTTTGGTACTTTCTTGATTTGCTCCAGGTTTCCTTTTTTGGCTGACAACCCATGGTCCACATGACCTTATGCGCCCTCCTTGTCACTTAGGACATTTACTTAGCATAAATTTAATAAAACCATTATGATATTAATTTAAAATAAAAAAAACTTGCATACTAAGTCTACTAGTTGCACATTCACTATTTTTTTTACAATTAACCCCTCCTAGGATATAATTACTAGGGGTTAATAACACACAAAATTAAGTAGGTCACTTGGGAGGGAAATTACATTCATCCATGATGTATCTCAAGTACTGAATTATCTCCATGTTGACTGATAAATTCTCCAAATTGGTGTCTAACTTCTGTTCTTGCAAGGTGCTTAGGATCTGTTAAATGTATTGCAAATGTTCTTCCCAAGTTATATTGAACATGGGGATTTTATATAGATATACGATGACAAAGGAATTTGTGAATGAACACAATATTTCATCCATTATCCTCATGAATATTGTCATAGTATTATTCAAGCCAAAAGGCATGACAAACCACTCAAAAAGGATTTATTTAGACCTTAAGGCTATATTTAATACATCGGTTTGGTTAATTGGGACCTCGTGGCAGCCTAAATTTAGATCAAATTGTTGAAGAATATGGAACCCTTAACCTGATCAAGAAGATCATCAATCCGAGGGATTAGGTAGATATTTTTAATAGTGATTTTATTTAAAGATTTGTAATCAATATAGATTTGTTATCTCCCATTCTTCTTATGCATCAACATAATTGGGCTCCTGGAAGGTGAGGATATTGGTAGAATGTGGCCCTTTTGAATCATATATTGAATCTTACATCTCATTTCCTCATGATTTAGAATATGATATCTATATATTGGGCCATTAGGTAAAGGAGAACCGGGCATCAAATCAATTGAATGTTTGACTTGGCAGTTTGGAGGCACCCCTTAGAATGAGGAAACAATATCTCTATTTTCCTCTATGATATTGAACAATTAATTATATTTTGTAGAGATGCCTCATGCTAAGGATGTGGTATTCATAGTGACATTTTGTTCACCTTATTATTGAACCATAAACAAGAAAAATTTCCTAGTATGAGAGATGATATTTTGGCACTACATTGCTAAGATCAAGAAAACTGTGGCAGTCAAAACTAACATGACTACCTTATAGAGTTTTCCTCTCAAATTAACAATGACACTATGGGTCCTGGAATCATAATAAACATGATGTTTCCACATATAGGTTTGTACTAAATTATCACCACAAACTTCAAGTGGGGAAACATCACATGGTGCCTCATCTTTGAAGGGTTTGTTTCCATAGGACAAGTGACATTGTTGGCTAGAATGGATGTATATTCCGTGGATCAACCAAGTGACATTCACATGATTGTGGGTGTGGAATTGTAAAAAAATTCAATCTATTGTTAACCTCGACTAGGATTAGGTTCTTCTAGCTATTGGTGTGAAGAATGAAATATAGTGGAGTCCCTTTTGACACCCATATCTATGAATGGAGGAGGAACCCCCCTTACTATAGACCCTCTAGCTCTTTTGGATCGATCTTCTTGATTGTGATGTTGGAACTAGATTCCACATAAATGATCCACCTTACCTTGTATTTATATGAATCAAATCCCAATTCAAATTTTGGATATGAGGCTTTCATCTCAACCAATAATGATTATCTCGAGAGACATTCATCAATAATGTGCTAGGGGATTTTGTGGAACTCACACCACTTTCAAGTTCCCTTCTTTGACTTCCCATTACCCTATTTTACTTGTAGCTTGGACTAATTGTTGTGAGATTGGATACCCATGCTTCATACTTTGTTTTGTGAGTTAGGGCCACCTTTACCATGTTTTTACTGCAATTGATTTACATAACCAAACTCCCTGTTATTCTTTAGCTTAATTTTTTTCTCAATTTAAACAACATATTGAGAAATGGCTCCCAGTGAGAATATGTTTGAAAATCCATCTCTATTTGGATGTATCTATGTAGGTTGTTGTATAGATTTAGGACCAAGTGTCATTCTGAGTCTGTGATACTTACATTTGAGCACAAGGTATGGATTATATTGGTGAACTCTAGCATTGTTTAATTTCTCACCTAGCACAAAGCTATCCATCTCATGCAATATTGTTCATCATAGTTTTTGTTAGTGTAAAATTACTCCTTGATGGAAAAAAAAGCTTCCCAAATGGGTTCTATTCTATATTTTGTAGACACATATCTGGTACATTTCCCCAACAACCATAACACCAATATTTGAAATGGGGGAGGGACTTAATGAATGTAAAGGAGAAATTTTTTCTATTATACTTTTTTAATAGAGTAATATCCCTCTAACACATTTAACCATTTGTGCAAAGCATCCACATCTATTTGTACTTTAAATAAAGGAATGTAAAAGTTATCTTGTACCTTGAAGGGTGTTTCACATAAAAATGACTTCTAGTTGAAGGTTTGTTTAAGGTCACTGGCAGTCATTGAAGGATCTAGGTGAAATTATACATCATCTCATTCCTTTATCATGTAAGGGATTCCTCAAGAAACAAATTAACATGGTCTTCTTGTTTTTCATCTCACTTTTCATATACCATATGATGTTTCTTAGGCTAGTAAGATCACCTTTCCCTAATATCAATTAGTTTAAGACCCAACACTTGATACTTGGATCTCATCAGGAACATGCATTAAGAAACAAAAAAGACATATCACTCTAATACCACTAATATGGATTATTTAGAGAATGAAATGAAGGTAGAAATACAAAACAGAAAAAACACGCAAAGATGTTACAAAGAGCACTGTAATACAATAGAACCCAAGTTCTATTAATGAATGAAATGGAAAAATATTGTAAATTGCAAATCAATGTAACTATCTAGAATGGTGGTAGCTTATCCTTGAAAAAATATGTCTTGCCTATTCCCATTCACAAGAAGACCATTACAATAGGCCAAAAATTACCTTTTAACACAAAGTACTAAACCTTAAAGAGGGAAAAACCCCTAAATATATAAATGAAATGGCAAAAGGAATGCGGACCCCTAGGAGTCTAGTTGATATATCAACTTCTCGAAGTTGCAACTTCAACATAAAAAATTCATTTGGGGTGCATGATAGCGCATTGGAAAATATCAAGGAGAAGAATAATTTCAATATAGGATTAGCCTAATCCTTGGGGATTCCTAAGCGGTCCCAAGGCCAAAAAATACTAACTAGGGCTTAAAAAATTCATAGGAAGTTTGCAAACTTTATAGAAAAATTGCCAAGATGTTGAACCATTATAAATTAATGGAATAGGTGGGTGGGAACCACTACCACATATATCATTCATATCCCCTTAGGGATAAATGGTACCCATTACATTAGGCTCCAGCATCACATGAGGAAATTTCTGTTGATTATGACTCCCGGTGAGACACTTACGCTGGTGAATAAGATGTCTTACTTTGATGACTCCATATAATTCAATGTTTTTCCAGCAAGTGAGCTTCATCTCAGTGTCCATGATTTGATTAACTGTCACCTTATTGATTTAGTTAGAATTTATTTATGTAGAGGCCAAGTGCTCGACCACCTCTAAGGTATCCAAGAGAGGTGGAAAATATGGTTGAAGCAGTTCCATATTAAATATGGGGT
>LPNX010938941.1:0-15168 GCA_001517045.1 Pseudotsuga menziesii
CATCAGGTGAAAATCCAACACCTTGATCAAACCTTTACGGTGGAAAAATACCCAAAGGAAGCGGGAACCTACTGAAAAGTGACCTCGGGGCGCCGATCTCTATCACACCCTAACGGGTGCATTACGAACACAACCCCAGAGACTCCATTTCAGCCCACATATTCCTTGCGGGTAGCCGTATAGGCTTTGTTTTGGACATACTCCAAGTACTCTCGGGTATATCTGGAGTCCCCCTTAAGCCTAACTTAAACAACTTATACTCCAATTTTAACTTAAAACGTACCAAGATGCAATTGAAAAACATTTATTCCAGACACATGCAAGCACACTGATCTTTTTTTACTCCATTATTAAGGCACTGGTCTTTTCTGCTTCATATTTATATTGTGTATCAATCTTGTGCTTTCGTGTGTATCTTTGTATCTTGTCATCTTGATTGTTTATAGTTAAAGTTTTCAAACTCCTAAAATAACTGATTCAATACAACATCATTACACTAAGAAATCATCCTTAGTAACTTAATAGGGTCTACCCCCCTTGGCTTCGTTAGGAGTTGAGCCTAAACGGAGGAGTCAAGAACAAGGTGACAACCTTGACTCGAGACTTGCCCCCAAGGACACACCGAGTGGCTTGAAGATTTCTGCCACGTGATCCAGGTGTGTGAAAAGGCGGCAACAGATAGTATTCTCGAAGGATACATTATTTAGTTTGTAGTCAATACCAATAAGGCATACAATGAAGAAAAAAGGGAGTTCTTCAACAGGACACGAGGTAGGTTCTTATTATCTCTACAATTATCTATTAATATTTTTATGTGCCAAAAGGGTATTCTAAAAATGCACCTTGAGTAGTGGAACTCTAGTGTGCAGAGACCGTGGACACTGGGATGAAAAGGGGAAGGAAAATGGCAAGATAAGGGGTATATGGGTATAGTTCTAAGGAAATTCTAAGGGTCGATGAGGAAAGAAGTGGTTGTACTAGGGGAGGAGCAAGGTTTTGACAAGAGAAGAGGAAGAGGACAAGGGAAGGTACTGTAGCAATCGAGACACAAGACCACAAAGAATGACCGCAAGGGATAAAGAGACCCTAGAGTGACGAAGAGGACGGCCAGATCTAGGCTATACCCAGGATAGCAAGAAGCTTTAACCTCAGCAATAAAGTGTCCACACCTCCATGCACTAATCCACCAACAAGTACAAAAGTGCATTCTACATCACCTTGTGCGACATGCCAGGAGTAGTTGAGTAGTAGAACACCATTTGTAGGAATAAGGCCCAGAATGCTGGGTGACGAGATGAGGTTACCTATATTCCATGGAAACAGGACTGATGAACCAGAGCAGTATTGGTTCTTATGCGAAGCGGTTTGGAATTCCAAACAAAGTGTGGACCATGATATTAATAGAATCTAATTGGAGACCACCCTCAGCGGTCATGTGCTTGACTGGTACATGAGATTCATGCGGGTTCCTCAGGGGACAGTGGAGAAGACACTGAATGAGATCTGGAAAGGACTATTCAAGGAATTTAAGAAACCTAAATATGAGGCCCAATATATTACAAAAATCAAGGAAATTAAGCAGTTTACAAATGAAACTATTTGGGATTTTGATCAATGGTTTAAGACATTGATGGCTCAAGTCAACTTCAAAATGATCGATGTTCAACACAAGGAGTCGTTCATCACTGCACTGGTTTCACACATCAGACAACCATTAATGTAGGAAAAGATCGCAATGCAAAATGAGGCTCTAGAGATGGCTATGAAGTTGGAAGCTTCACCTATTGGGGAGACTACAGTTGGCATGAACCAAATTCAGACGCAACTAGAAAATTTGACACTCCAGCCGCAGGATATTAAGAAGGAAAAAGAATATCATGACAAACTTTTGTGGACGCGGTGTCATATGGATGGACACACCAAGGACACTTGTCCGACCTTCAGAAAATATTTTCTCTCAGGAGCACCAAACTCTTTGAGTTGCGCTGTTGTGCCATGGTGTCGCATATGTCAGGTATACGGGCATTGACATCAAAACTATAGCTACATGCATAATATGGTTACGAAGGAATAAATTTTGTAGTGCTCCTTTTGTCACTCCATAGGGCATGAGGACAAAGACTGTCAAGCTTATGAACTGCTTCAAGAAAGAACATGCGATTCATATTTTTTGAAGGGTGAGGATTCTTGTGTAGTACGGTAGTTGTAGATGCAGATGGTACAACCGAAAGTACAATATACACCACCTCTGCAAATGCAGTTTATTCTGTTGCAGCTGCAACCATAGTTCACACCATAGCCACAGTTCGCAGCACAACCACAGTTTGCACTGCAACCATAGTATAATCAAGCGCCTACTTTTTAGACTCAACCATAGTATTTTCAAGCAGCAAACTATGTTCAGTAGAAATCGAATCCCCCATAACATCTATCCTAGCTGCAATATCAGCAAACCAGATAATTTCAAGGAGGATTCCGAAAAGGATTTAGGGGACGAGGAGGAGGCTTCAGATGATGGGGAGGATGAGGTCGAGAATCTATCTAGTGTTACACTTATGGGGTATTTGTCCACTATCAGAGGGAGTTTCCCCATGCATAGTGTACATAGTGTGCAACAAGCAAGCATAATGTTAAAAATTTCCCTCAATTTATTGCGATGTGGCAGGCCAAAAAAATCCCTCAATTGCACAACCAGTTCCAAAGTAAAAACCAAGTGCAGACCCAGTAACCATTGCAGAATCAGCCTCAGATCCTGCTATAAACTCAGAATCAACCAATGAACCCACTGTTGACTCAGAATATACCTATAAAAAAATCTCAAAACCTGAATCAAGGACCCATGGTTGCGATAATTGTAGCAAAGCCCAAAACCCAGGCTGTCAATGTTGTTTTTGTCACTCATGTAGGTGCGATGACCGAAGAAGATGGACCCCATCAACAAATTCATTTTGCGGGGAAGAAAAAGGAATCATTTGATATTGCGATGGATAAGGATACATTCTTTCAAGACAAGCATGTGATTGGGAGGAATCCAGGTAAGTTGCATGCTGTTAAAATGCCATCTTCTTTTGATCCTTCTATCAAGGAAGGACCATCGCGACAGCATGGTACCTTGCAATAGTTCTATGAGAGATGTCTATCGCTAGCTAGAGATCCCTAGGCTCTCAGAGAAATTGATAAGTTACTATGCCAACAGAATCAGATGTTAAAGGTTTTCGTAGTAAATTCCCTCCAGAAGCAAAAGACAGGTAAAGAGATGAGAATGAACATCCAGATAGGGGACTATGAAGTTGATTCTATTATTTCAGATCTAGGGTTAGATGTGAATATTTTGACCAAGCATACTTGGTAGTCGACGGGAAATCCAACATTGGGGTGGTCCCCTATGCAACTGCGACTAGCAAATCAGGCCAAGGTTCAACCTATTGGTTGCATCTCGAACCTGGTCGTCGATGTTGAAGGTATGAAGACATATGTTGATTTTGATGTCATTGAAGTGGTTGATGGTGGAGGCTCCTATCCTATGGTTCTAGGGATTGGATGGGATAATGATAGCATGTCAGTTATCAATTTCAAGAAACAGGTCATGACATTCAAAAACCAGGATATCAGAGTCATTTCTCCCATGGCCCCCAGGAAGGACGCTGATATGTTGAACCTATCAAGGATGAGGATGGTAGAAGCTAGGATCATGCCTACAATATATCTGAGGACTACATATGCCCTACTTTCGATGGCGAACTCAGATGGTGCAACACTAGCTCCGTCTCCTCTGATTCTGATGATGCTCTAGAAAATTGGAAAATTGGCTTCCTGAGGTGTCTTTTAGAAAGTGTGGACTGATCACGCAACCACTATGCTGTGTTATGACCGAGATCATCAAGTTGCTGATCTATGAGGTGCTACCAGAGTTGTTCAAATTCCTCCAAGAATTTGAAGAGAAAGTGTTTGAACTGCAGAGGTTGTTGGCACATGTTGAAGGCTACCCCAGCATGCTGGTGGGTGTCTCACAAACAGGAGATCCATGAATGGGAACCATTTCAACGACTAATGCTGGTGCACTTTAGTGATTCAAATACTTATCCTACTAGAATATATGATGGGTGGAATAACCCCAGTAATCATTTACTAGAATGTAAGCATTTATGGGCATCGTGACCCAAGGATGACTGGGTCCATGCTTTCGTTCATACTTTGGATGAAATTCCTAGATCCTGGTATCTAGTGGCAGAGCTGTGCAGAACCATAAATAACTGGGACAAGCTTTCGATTCACTTTGTATAGAATTTTAGTTTCAGGGATGTTAACCCTAAGATCCACACTGCACTCCAACTCATCCACAAAGTAGTATTGAAGGTTGTTCCAGCTGCATACCCTGTAGATCCACATGCATAGTTCCATAGGAAATATCTGATGACATGTTAGAATATATATTGTGAACCTAAAGATGATGATGACATGAGGAATGTCAATATTCCAGAATCATAAGGCATTCGAAATGTTGCAGCACCATACATACCAACCGACCCCATGAGTCAGCCACTGAAGATCTAAAAAGTTAACATTGGGACAGAAGAAAACCCGAAGTTTGCTAAAGTTGGGGAATATTGGGACGATAAGACAAACGGAACAGATCACAGATCTACTGCATGAGTTCCAGGATCTATTTCTGACATGGTTCTAAGAAATGAAAGGGATATTAGGGGATTTGTTAGAGCCTGTTTTTGTTTTTCACTTTTAATGCATTTTTTTATGTTTTGAAACTTGGTTTTGTTCATTTCTTCTAGAAAATTTTGTTTCTTAGGATAATTTGAATCTTTTTTCTTTAATCTTCATGTTTATATGATTTCTTAGGTTTATTTTTCAATTTTGATTTTATTTATCAAAATTCACAATTAGGGGGCTTATAAAATGTTTATATGAATTAAAAAGGTCCTAAAAATATCATAAAGTTTTGATCTAGATCATTTTACCTAAGTTAAATCATTGCTAGTTGTTATATTTTTGAAAAACATTAAAGCAAACTTTCTTGTAGCACAAGCCTGAAAAAATTACACATATGCACTACAAGAAAATCGTGCAGTTCAAAAATCATCATTTTTGTTCAAATTTAAAAAAAAAAATTCTCACACAGTCATTCATACTTGGTTGATGGATTTGATACGTGTTTCCTCTAGAATGATCATTGTGACAGGTGTGAATACGTCAAGCAAATCATCATGAGGGCGAGTTGTGGTAGTCTATTGTAGAGTGATGGAATAATGATGGTTAAACACGATGAGACAAATGCTCCTTGAATTTCGTATCCCTTGAAGTGCACAAATATCAAATGAGTTCGTGGCGAAGTATTAGCAGTGCATGATCAAATTTTGAAACAAATCAGAAATTTAGGGCTTTTGAAGGGCTATCGTTTGGAGTTATCGTAGTGGTCAGAGAATATTGAGGAATGAAATTGGACACACGATAGTCAAGAAAACACGATTCTAGCACCTGGATTCATCACTTTGACAGGTAGGCTATGGATTGATATCAAAGTCCATGTAGTTGGGTTTTTACTAAGCAAAGGATTAATGACAGAATTGAATGAAGATTATTAGTATGTAAACCTAATTCATACTTAATATCAAATTCTTTGTCAATGGAATTAAGGAATTTAGCAGTTTAAGTGAGAGAGTTCAGTTTAGGGTTTTTGGTCTCCCAATATAGCATTGTTTGTCAGATTGTCAAGACTTGAATAGATTTAGAGTTTGTTTTACTGAAAGAAGTAATTTGACAGTCATTCAAAATGAAAAGAAGTGGTAAAACCAATAGAGTTGAACCTTAAGACATGAGCCGGGTTCAGTCTTTTCTAGACCGTGCAAAACTATTTTCAGAGGCAGGGTGGTTAGTTTTTTTTTTGAAAGAATTGAGGGATATCATTCAGAACTCTCTTATAAATTTGCTCAGTGTTTGGATAAGGATATGGTGACTTTTGATACTTCAAAGTTTAAGCTGACCAGGGAATTGTTAGCAGAAGCTACAAGGATTTTAGATGAGGGTGAATACTGTTTTAAAAAAGTTCCTTTCACCTTTGAAGCTTAGAATTACTTACTTCCAGATGTAGTAGTAGATTGGGGAAAGGGAGTACCTATTCATAAATTTAAACCAGAATGGATAGAACCTATCAAAATCTTACAAAGTTATATCACTTGTGAAGGGATATTTGCTTTTGTTTTTAAGTATCATTTTAGATTCTTGCAACATCTCATCCATGAAGCCAAAATGAATATCCCATTCTTCTTCTTGAAAAGTTTACAGAAGATGTCTAGCAGGGTGAAGGAACATCAGGATCTCACCAAACAATATGTGTTTCATCATGGGCTTATAAAACTAATTATAAGTATTGTACTTCAAAAATGGGAGAAAACATGGTAATATTTCCTATTTTGGTCTGGTTTTCAAATAGAGAAGGAAGAGTAGTCTCAGAAGAGACAGTTAAATAAAGGTCAGAATTTGGTCAAGAAGCTTAAAAAGAAAGTCACAGTCAAGAATGAAGAAGGTAGTGAACCATAAAAATCTTTGAACCAAGAAGATGAAAACATTGAAATTGAACATCAAATCAATATTGAAGAAAACAAAGTTTCAAAGTCAGAATTGACGGAAATCGAGCCTGTAGGAGATGATTTTCCTATAGAATTGAATCAATGTGTAAAGGAAGATGTAAAAGAGCAGGAACAGGTTCCTATTACAATACTCTCTGAAGAATAGGAAAGGTCATTATTTGATGAATCTAGGGTTCATACCAAATAGGATATACATACACATTCTGAAGAAGAGACAGTCTCACTAGGAAGGAAAAGAAAAGTTGTCCAATTAACTTCTATTAAACATCAAGGGAAGGTTTTAAAAGTGCTAGGAGAAGTTGGAACAGCTTGGAGGCCCAATACTAGGCCAAAAAACAAACTCAGATTAAATATGAAGAAGCTGTTAAACCCTAAACTAGCTGAAAAGAAGATTACAGAAATTGAAGACTCTTCATCTCAGGAAGAGCTAGAAGAATATGAAGGTCAAAATAAAGAAGTTACGAAGGGTAAAAAGAAAATAATTTCAGAAAATAAAGTAGTTTTTACTGAAACTAAGATCTCAGAAATATTCATGGAGGTTCGAAAGAAGATGATTCTAGAACAACATAAAAATGATTTAAAGAGCTCTTGTATAGAGAAATGAGAGGTTGCTGAGAAATCAGCTCAGTGCAGTATTAAAGCTGAAGAGTATTCAGAAATCCCTGTGACCTTGACAGAGCATATGGAAGAAGATGAAGAAATTTTTAGGAAGCTGAAAATCCCTTGGATGCCTGAAGGAATGTAGCCAATATTAGAAGGAAAATGCATTGATTCTGAAAATGAAAATTTGTAGAGGAGTATCAAGCAATACAAACATCAAATTGAGTACCTACATGAGTCCAATGAAGGATTAGTGACAACAAATAGAATACTGAGAGAATATTTGGAAGAAGTAAACAGTCATTATCAGGAACTAATTTCAGTTTCTAAAGAGGCTTTAAAAAGAAAGAGACAGACACAGAGCTTGATTATAGAACTAAAACATTCAAGAGCTGACACAGCAGAATGAGGAGCTAACAAAAAGAGTGGAATATTTGGAAGAAGATCACCAGAAAGCCAGAAGAAAGACCCAGGATTTAGAAGGAATTGCTTTTTTAGCAGAGGTAGCAAAAGACTTGTAAAAGTACTTTAAGAAAAGAAGTTATTAGTTAGTTTTTAAAAGTTATTTCATTTTTTTATAATGATGGTTTTATTGAATAATTCGATAGATGACCTAAAGGTAGTTTGTTCAGTTATATATATATATTTTTTTTAAACAACATAAATGTAAGTTTCGGAAAGGACCAAGTGTTCGATTTTTGTTGCAAGGGGAGGCTATCAAGCTGTGGTTTATGAGCTAAGTGTAAAAACTATTATGTGTTTTTTATGACTGAATTATGAAATATATGCAACTATAATCCCTATTTAGATGATTGACTGGTTTCATTTCTGATTTGTGTTAATCACTCAGTTGATATACTCATTTCTTGTTTAAAGTTATTATGCATGGAATGCTTGTTGACTGTGCGTAGAATTCAGTGCTGTGATTATTGTGTTTGGTGTATAGTTTATATGTTATGCATCTTAGTCCATCAAATGTTCATGGTTTAGTGTTTGCTTTAGTTTCATGAAGTTTCTACCCTCTTGTCTACAAACTATACAACCAAAACCATAGAAATACCTATTTTACTTAATTGTGTTTATTGAGGTTGTGTTGGCTTGTTCTTTTGTAGTCTGAGAACAATTTCTGGCACTAATAGGATTTAGGGGAGATGAAGATCCCATTGAACCAGATGTGAAATCTGTGTGATAAAGGTTGTATCGACTGAACCCACCATACAAAGAACATGTCAAAGATGAGCTTGACCAGATGTTGGACGCTAGAATCATTGAGCATATTGAAGAGTTGGAATGGATAAGCCCTATGGTGGTTCAAGAAAAAATAATGGATAAGTTCTCATTTGTGTTGACCTAAGGAAGCTGAACGATTCCTTCCTGCATGATCCATTCCCCACCTCCTTTACAGATGAGGTCCTGGAAGGGGTAGGCAGTCAGGAGATGTACTCCTTCACTGATGGCTTTTCAAGGTATCACTAGATCCAAATTGTGAAGGAAGGTCGGCATAAGACCACATTCTTCGTTGAATGGGGTTTTTTTCAATATACAGTCATGCCTTTTGGATTGAAAAATGCACCAACAATATTTTCTTGGGTGGTTGTTGCCACATTCAAAGATTTCATTCAGAAGTTCCTATAGGTATATATGGATGATTGGACAGTTTATGGTTTGATTAAGGATCACTTAGCAGATTTGCGATTGATGCTGGAAAGGTGTCGACAACATCAAATTGCATTGAATTCAAAGAAGTGCATTTTTTGTGCACCATTTGAAATACTGTTAGGCCACTTTGTGTGCAAGCAAGGGCTATTGGTTGACCCTACAAATATTGCACTTATCCTTAGTCTGCCACCACCTACTAATGTGAAGATGCTTTGGGCAACGCTGGGATACATGGGGTACTATCACAAGTTCATCAAAGGATACACTATGATTACGTACCCTATGGAGAAGCTGCTAAGAAAGGATGTTGCATTTGAGTGGAATCATGAGTGTGAAGGGAGTTTCGACACACTGAAGGCCAAGATGGTGTTGAAACCTATCCTAGTATTCCTCGGTTGGAACAAGGAGTTCCATGTCCATGTCGACACCTCTTCCATTACGCTAGGGGTAGTACTTGCGCAACCAAGCGAGGGTGACCTGGCTCATCCAATCACATTTGCAAGTAGGAAACTGAATTTTGCAGAAAGAAATTACAAAACCACTGAGAGAGAGGGCTTGGCCATGCTTTATGCACTGCAAAAGTTTAGGCATTATTTGTTGGGAAGTCACTTCAAAATGTTCACAGACCATTTTACTTTGCAATACCTGGTCAATAATCCTGTGTTAGGGGGAAATATCTACCGATGGATGCAACTTCTTCAGGAATTTGACTTTGAGATAATTGTGAAGCTGGGATGGTATAATCTTGGCCTCGATCATCTATCTCACATTGAGATAGGAGAAGAACCTACCAATATTGATGATGGATTTCCCAATGCGTAGTTGTTCTGGGTTTATATCATAGATGACCATTATGCTCCAATAATTTAGTTCTTGGCAATGGGAGTTTCTCTAGAGGACATGTCGACCAATCAGAAGAAGCAGTTGGTAGTGAAAGCTTCAAATTTTCAACTGATCACGGGGAAGCTATATAAACTTGGACCATATTAAATCTTGCGATGGTGCATCCTACCACATGAGCAAGGATCTATTCTAGTATAAGCACATGTAGGAATCATAGGATACCACTACGGAGGTAGGGCTAATTCACGTAAGGTGTTGCGCAATGGGATATTGTGGCCTACCTTACATAATGATGTAGCCAATTATGTGTGAAGCTACGATGTCTGTCAGCGCGTTGGAAAACCATCACGGTGGGATGAGATGTCACTTGTGCCACATGTAACTCTACAAAATTTTGATAAACGGGTCATGGAATTTGTGGGTCCAATTAATACACCAGGAAAGAGGACTAGTGCTTGGTACATCATTCCAGCAACCGAGTATCTGAAAAGGTGGGAAAAGGCTGCACCAGTCATGGATTGCACTGCTACAACAACAACCAAGTTTATATTCAAGAATATTGTGACAAGTCTTGGATGTCCCATGATATTGATGAGTGACCAGGGTAGTCACTTTATCAATCGAACCATGAAAGAAATAACAGAGGAGTTGCAGGTGTAGCATTGAAAAAGCACACCCTACCACCCGCATGAAAATGGAATTATTGAGGCCTTCAACAAAATATTGGAAACCGCGCTTACAAAGGTATGCAATACTAATCACAATGATTGGGATTTGAAAATTCTAGTGGTACTTTGGGCATATCGCACCACTTGTAAAAGGTTGACGAGATAGACACCATTCAAATTGGTATATGGGAAAGAGACAGTCATGCCTATGGAGTACATTGCTCCTAGTCTGTGGATTGCTGCTGCGACAAGCATGGATGATGATGCAAGATTCCACCAGCATGTTGAAAAGGATCAAAAAAGGTGTGTCACGATCACCACATCAAGAAAAAATAGTTTACATAGGGATATTTGGTGTTGTTATACAACTGTAAGTTCATGAAGCATCTAGGTAAGTTACAGATGCACTGGTTAGGTCCATATCTCATTCATTCAATTAATTCTGGAGGTGCAGTTCAATTACAACAATTAGATGGTGTGGTGCTACCAAAACTTGTGAATGGAAGTCGCTTGAAGCACTATAGAATAGGTCCTAAGCCACATAATGCTTGAGACATTGCACAAGCAAAAAAAAAGAAAAAAAATAAATTTTGGGTAGATTATAGTGAGGCGAGCACAGAGGGAGAAGTTGCGCAAGGATAGCACTCAGTATTGTTGAGAGGGATACCATCGATGCCAGCCATAGGACTATGATGTGGTCAAATCAATAATAAATATAGATGGATAATACAGTTAGCTAGTGACGCTTGATGAATCGATGCACATTTATGACTGATCTGACCATAAGTAAGATGGGATCGATGGTGGATTTAGGGTTATAAATGTCAGATTCAGTCTTGATGAATACAGTAGATTTGGGAATGATGATTTGTATCAGGCAGGTGATTATAAGAAATCAAGGGATGCGAACACAAGGTATTGTTGATTTGAGTTGAGTGAAGCGATGCGCTCAGCACAAGAGTTGAATTGAGTGTGATAGGAAAGGACTGAAATTTCAGTTGCATTGTGAGGATTGTAGAGTGGAACATGTTGCGTACTCCCGACATAGTTGATATTTTGAGTGAGCAGGAACCCCCCATCCGACCCACATGGGTTGAAGAGGAAGTCATGAGAATTCTAATTATTAAATTGAGCACATAGATATTTGGACAAACACACAACTCATAGGATAGACCACACAATTTACTCATTTATTAAAGAATGAAACAGTGAAAAAATGGCTTGTAGCTGTGAATGATTTTCATTAATCAAAAATTAATTAGATAGATAATTACAATGAAGTACAATGGATTTAATAGACATAAGCAATTCAAATCCACATGAAGAAATTTGAATTGATTAGACTCTACTTGACTGTAGGTAACTAAGACCTTGTCTAAATCACTATCGGAGGACTCAATAGTTAACTCACCTTGTCTACACCATAACCTGAGTTCATCAGAGTTCTAAAACACAACTCAAGTGTTACATTCAGTGTCGACTAAGGCTAACTGACTATGGTAGGTGAGAAATGCGCCCCTCCTAAGTTCAGTCAAGTAAACCTAGAACTAACTAAATGTAAAGGACTAGAACTAAATGTAACTGACTCCAAACTTAACTTAACTAGTCATCAACTGAACTGAAATGACCTTAGTTGGTTTCAGCACTCCCAGTGACTCCTAAATTGTAGGGATTGGTTTAGGAGGCTCCTGAATTGATGCAATCAAGTGAAATTAGTGGCAGTGAGCCTCAATTAGTGTTCCCCACACTTTAGTAATTGAAACATGTGCCCCAATTAGGCCAAGTGGACCCAATGGTGTTAATGACTATAAATAGACTTAATGGACTCCTGATTTAGACACAACTCCCTATTTAGACATATGACCAAATTGGACAAGGGAGGATTAATAATCCTAACACCCCCCTAAATGCTAACTTGGACAACCTATGGGCCCTGGTAACTAAGACCATAGGTCACCCATTACATCAAGTAAAGTAAAGTAACTGCTAAAAAAAAGGTGATGGGGAAAAACCACATGGGAACCCCCCGCCCCCCTCTAATTAAGCAAGTAGAATTAGGATCAATATGGTTCTTTTGTGCATAGGTATCGTAGGGCTTGGCATGTGAACCTATCCATCATTATGTCTAGAGGAATATTCCTCTTTGGAAGAAGAATGATATGCTCAACTAAATCATAAATATAGACAGTTGCCAAATGAAGACTGGACCCATGTAGAGCAACTGAAGTCAACTGATAAGTGACAAAAGGTTCTTGAGGATTCAGAACATGTGAGGAACACTCAAGAAACTGATATGTTGTGGCTATGAATAGAAAACCATGAGTTGTAATAACAGCCCCAAGTGTTAGGAGCAAGTGTCCAGGCGGATGCAGAAAATTTTCCTCTTTACTAGTTCTGTGAGGAGATGAGCATGTGATCAATGGTAGAGAAGCATTGGGACTATTGAGAGCGAATGCTTGAGCTCCATAGTCTGATATAGCTTCTGAAATATATAATGAATCACATAATAACATATCAACAGCCTCATATGAGGAAACTAACACCAAATCACCATCAGCAGTTTTGAAGAGAAAGTGTGGTACTTGATTTTTCACACCAGAATTGGTGAGAGAAGCTACAAGCATGAATGAAAGCTCTTGGATTTTAAAGTATGAACCAAATAATATCATATCATAAATTAAATCATATCTAATTAGGTTCAAAACAGATCCAAAACTATGGAATGGAATCAAATCCCCAGCAGTAGTTTTGTAGGAGACTTGTGGTACTCGTTTCTTCACCCCGTTGATGAGAACAACTACAAGCAATACTGAAAGATTATGAATTTGATATATTAAACCAAGAAATACCAGATCAGATCTAAATGAGATCATATCATATCCAATAAGGTTAATATCAGATTCAAATAAATGGTTAACCGAGACGATGGATGCACAACTTTCTTCTTCTTCAAAATTCTGAATTTTGGTGCATGCAATCCTGCAGGAATTTGCTGGAAGATCTAGATCATGGGGAGCAAATGGATCACTCTAGTAATCTGATATTTCTTCCAAAATATCCAAGGTATCACATATTTTCACACCAGCAGCAACATTAGAGGGAGAAAAATCAAATTTCTCTTCACTTTCATGTTAGAATAATCAACCCATAGTTAGCTACCTTAGACATTAATTAATCCATTTTTGTCTTATTTTCCTAGTTTCCATGTTCCACCTTATGCAAGTTGTCATCTACACATCCATAGTGGTCAAAATTGCTAATTTTGACTCATGGAGCACTTGGGAAAGCTCATGGAATCAAATATGCTTTATTCCTAGCCTTCTAAGTGCCCTTCTGCTTTTTCTGCTTTATTGCCTGCTTTTTCAGTGCTTTAAGGCAATTGGGAAAGTTTGACTAGGTGAGGTTAACTAGTTTTTTGTCCTCCACATCCTCCACTCTTTTCTCCTATGAAAAGCATGTATCAGTTGTCATTCCATTACCTTTTAGATTGCCTAATTGATTTTTCCAATTCATGAGCTCCTTGACAGTTTTGGAAACTGCTTTATGCACCTATGGGGGATTTGCTTAGATTTAGTAAGCCTGCTTTTGACTAGATTTGAATTGCCTCCTCATGCATTCGAATCCTTGTGTAAATATTTATTGTGGAAGCCTATGACTTCATAGGGTTGGCTATTGTACACTTATTCAATACAGTTTAGTGTTCAGCTCCATATTCAGTCTCTTTTGTGAGTGATTTTGCATGTACAATTGATAATTGTTGTGAGTGTAATTGTTCTATCACTGGGTTCAATTTCCACATGGTATTAGAGCCTTTTAGATCTATTTCTCTCCTTCCAATTTGTTTTGCAGGTTCGACATCATTGACTAGGAGCATTCTACAGACTGCTGAGACAATTTCTGAGCTATGGATCAATCTCAGAAGATCATCTTGACTCCATTTAACTTATTTGAATGGAAAGAAGAGATGGAGATACTGTTGAGAGTGAAATGCCTCTATAGAGTGACTATGGCAATAGAATCAGAGCCCAATGTAGCTGCAGAGAAGATAAAATGGCACAATAGGAGGGATGAGGCCTATGGTCTCCTGTGTCTGAGCATATCCAGAGACCTCCTTTTCCATCTTGATGGATTGAAATCACCGAATGAAGTATGGGAGAAGCTTGTTGATATTTTTGGAAAGACATATGAGATGATGGGACATCAAATAAAAAATGAATTGATCTCCCTGAGTCCAAATAGCTTTGAATCCCTGCAACTCTATTTCTCCAAGTTCAAAGCACTTGTTTTGCAGCTAAAACAATGTGGGATTGAAAAGAAGGATGATGAGCTGGTCTTGGCCATAATATCGAATCTTAGACCTAACTATTCATTGTTTTTTTCAACCTTCTATGCCACAAAATTAACAGCTCGAACTTGGAAGATGCCTAGCCTTGCATATTTCATGGAATCTCGCACACAAGAACAAGACAAACTGGTGATGATGGGCACCATCAAACCATCCAAAGACCAAGCTCTGGTTGCTAGAGATTCTAGGGTGGACTCAAAAATAAAAAGGAAATCTAAAAATCCACCTGAGCAAAAGAGAGACAAGAACAAGTCTCCGGAGGAGCCTCAAGGTTCCAAGAAGAACTACCAGAAGAAGAAAAACAAAGGAGAAATGAGAAAGTGTGCATACTGTAGTAAGGGAAATCATACTGAGAGCTCCTGCATGAAGAAGCAAATAGACATGCTGACCCAACTCCTAGAGAAGAATGGCATCTCCCTTCCAGACAGCTCAAAGAAGAGGGAAGGAGGAT